>JAIGNY010000132.1:490000-1032500 GCA_020152595.1 Chiridota heheva
ATGCTCCGAACAATTGTCCGATACTTGTATCGTTCAAAACATGAAGACTGATGTCAGTGTGTTATACAGTGGCGCAACAATAGGGTGGGAATGGTGGGTAAACCCTACGGGCCGGGTAAAAATCGAGATTTGGGGTCCGAGCAATGACATTGCGATATGTTTGTTATGGGGTCCGACCTCTCTATTACATGGCTCAGAGCTCTAGTTGCGCCATATATTCTATATATTGCACTTTGCCATTTTGTGATTCAGGTAGGCTTATTTTGGGGACGAAGTTAGGCCCATTGGCCCCTTGCGAGCTTAATCGCTAAGAATGGGTACAGTTGTGTGAAAGTCTGTCGTGATATCGGGTGGGTATATAAGCAAACTCCAATCTCTATGCCGTGCCATAAAAATCGTGGCGAAACCCTGATCGATGATGGCAAAAAAGTTTTTAGACCGTAACCTGAAATTTTTAGAATTGCTAACACTATAAAGTACAATTTTAAGCCATTTCGGCATGTACTCAAGCCTATAATTCATTTAACATTGCTACATCTAAAAATAAAAAAATTTAAACACACTATGACACACATGATATTTCATTCAAACCTTTGTTTCTAAAACCATTGTTATACGTAACCGGAAATTTTCAATGTGGGTCCATAATTTTTGAAACCGTTACTATCGCATACCAACTAACTAAGTTAGCCGCCGCTCAGCTGGATATCCCACTACCAGACTACGTTTGGCGCCCATAAAACATATCGCAGTGTCTACTCGCGGCCCCAACATCTACAAAAGCAGTTAAGTGTTAGGACAAAATCGCTCCAAAGTTTTAAAGGCATTTTGCCCCAACCTCCCACCATGCTGTCTGTAGGTCAGTGCGCTTTGCAAAAAACTTGGTAAAATGCGACTTTCAACATTGATCGAGAGGAGTGGGGATTTGTCCCAACAAAGAGCTTGTGTAGAAGCTCTTTGGTCCCAACTACTGTTGGTCACGATTGTAGATTTGTTATTGTTGTCTATGGTGTTCACCATGTACCCTTACCACAATATTTTCGCACTCCATGATCTAGATCTTAGATCTGTTTATATAGTTTTACTTCATTTTCATCTTCAATTTTCACACACCATCCTAAAAATGCATATTCCATGTTAGGTTATCATCTGATGAAATTAGAGAAGAAATTTTGTTAAAAGTTTATTCAATTTGAGAGCATGAAAACTCAATCTTTGCAATAAATTGAAAATTGCATTTAGCAAAAAGCTTCTACACAGCTCTTTGCATGTAGCAGACCGACTGCCATGCAGATAAAATACAATAAATCTACTGGCTGCATATGGCAGACCCTCACACTAGTACTGAACACCTGACTGTGCATAGTCGGACCAGGGAAGTGCCATTTAGAAGGAACGGGCACTTTCCTGCATAGTCTAGGGTTGATTCATGAAATATCGTCTGCTTGACGAGCGCCGCAACCAGCGATTTCCCCCTTAACACTTGAACACTCACTAGGACAGTAGGATTAGGGGATGAATATACACCGTAACCCCAGGCCGTGATCAGTTCTTCGATCGGAGATGTGTCAGACCTTCCATGTGGTGTAGCTTTGCGCAGCAACGAGACAAGTTTGCTGATTGCAATGTACTTTAAGATTTATTTAAAGGATTAGTCCAGTAGTCAAGCAAGTGTATCTTATATGAAAGAAGACTTTGAAAGAAACAAAATGGTGAAGAAACCGTTCAAAATTTTATTCCGTTAAGAAGATAGTCAAGTTTAAAGCTCTGTTTTATGTTTGTAGAACATGTAGAAATGACAGGCTGTGATAAGTCTACACTGGAAGGTCGGTGCCCCTATCGTCACATTCTTAAAAGTATATGGACAGGTAGCAACCGCTTTACATAAATTGACACAACTGCCCTTTATAAACACTCACTACAAACACTTTCTCACAAAATCGATCCCAAAATGTGAAAAATCAGGCTTATTTTTAGGTCTTCAAACGTATATATATGTTCATTAAGTATTTATTTTTTCGTGACTTAAGGGTAGGACAGAACATTACGTGATCCACTGTGATTTAATGACACACAATGGCATGATAACCTGTAGAAATTCTCCATTAACTTTCCTGTTGTACTTTCCCCAATCGTTTACTCATTAAATGAAGCATAACTTTTTTTAAATTACGTTTATCGGTATCATTTTTGTACAGTCATTTATGCGGATTTTTAATTTTGTTCCAAAAATGATTGTGTACACAACACTAACGTTATGTGAAAGTTATAGTGCATCATACCGTACTTACAGCCTGGTGTGTAACGAGTGCAGTTGGCCGTTCATAAAGAAATAATGGAACTGAACTTGAGTCTTTATACACAAGATACCGTCACAAAATAATTAATAAGAACATTTGAATAGATAGCAAATTTTAGTTTAGATGATATTCTGATGTCTGGGCAATGAAACTGATGTTTTGATGTAGCCTGCCATTACGTCTGACAGATTGACTCACCAGGATAGTGCCATCTAAATGGCACTTTCCTGGACTCACTACAGTGAAAGTTATGCATTGTAGGCGCTGGTAAAAGCTGTGTTCTTATTCTTACGTCACATGCCTTTTTAATAGTGGAAGTCCAGCCGTTTCTGGGGGCTTAATTTTTCGCGAATATCCAGGATCGTGTGAAAAATTTTGATAGAAATATGTTAATGAATGTTCAGAATACTAAAAGGAACATATTTATGGCAAAATCTCTACCTGAACATATACCTTTAACAATTATTTAGTGTATTTTAAAGAAGATATATTGAACTTTTTTCTTATTTCAATTATTTACCCTCAAACTTTCTTTAAGTGGTAAATTATAATTATCCTTGCAAGATTCTGTTTTACTACTCTCTTGACATATCAAATGATTTTAAAGCAACAAATTCGAAGGACAAAATATGATAAAATACAAAAAGACGTTTCTACATAAATGATACCAAACTTCAAACTAAATTTCTCATTAACGGAATAAGATCTTTTAATGCTTTTGTCACCACTTTGTTTCCTTTGAAGTTCTTTTTCATATAAGACTTACTTGACCCCTGGACTAATCTTTTAAACAATTAAAGATGGTAATCAAATAACGTTTATGCAGCACTATATTTGTCATATTACCCTCACAGCTCATCTTTTGTAGAGATTAAAACGATTTAGGGAATGGGTCCGCTTAAACAACAGAACAATATCATCATAATTATGCATATGTGATGCACAGTGGCGCAACAATAGGGTGGGAAGAGTGGGTAAACCCCACGGACCCGGGAAAAAGTCGAGATATGGGGAGAGGGGGTCAATGACACTGCGATATGTTTGTTATAAGGGCCCGACCTCTATATTCCCCACGGCCCCCCTCCCCCAACCTCTATATCCCCCACGGGCCCCCAGAGCTAGTTGCGCCGCTGTCTGCGTAATGCGTCTATTACGTGTACATTTAAGTTACTTTCCCGGTGATTATATAGAGCAAAATCGTAACTTGTTTCCTGCACTTTACAAAAATTGAAACTTCAAACACACAATTTTATAATCTCAGATAAGCTAAGCCCTCGACTATCATTATTGTAGTAGCTCATCATATTATGACAGGTTATGATGGCGGCACATCTGTGGGTTCATTATCTGATAATGGAGCTAAAGCAATGTCAGATTTTTTGAAGAAAAAGTTGAGTAGGTTATTGTGGCAGTGGCGCAACAATAAGGTGGGATGCCCAGGGTGGCATGGGTGGGTAAACCCCACGGGCCTAAGCAACAATTTGGGGGCCAGGGTAAAATAAGGGCGGGGTAAAAATGGGGAGGGGGGAAATGAATATTCGCATATTTATTAATAGCCTGACAATCACGGCAGATGCATTTAAAAGAAAGGCTTAACGTTATTTTGTACTGCAAGTTAAATGGCATTACTTAAGCAAACTTTAAGCAATGATATAAACTAAATCATAATATAATAATTTGAGGGACAATTTTTTTTTTTAAGTGTGTGGGGAGGGGGGAGGGGTAACTCCCTTTGCAAAGGCGTAACTAGACTTCCACTGCAGAAAGTGTAAGACAAATTTTTCCAACGAAAATTTGCACTTGCCCGACTTATCTATAAACGATATACATGTGTTTACAATCAGACAATATAGAACAATTGGGAACAGACCCCCTCCCCCCCCCTCCAGGAGGCGAAGCCCGGGAAGCTCTGGAAATTTCTTGTTTCGTTCCACCAGAATGGCTGAAAGTCAACACAAACTGACCAAATTTAAGAAATAAAAAGAAGACAAATCCCAATTCTCACGTTAATACCTATATAGGTTATAACTACTAGACAGGCAAAAAAAAAAAAAATCCTCTGAAAATTGACAAAATCGGGAAAAATTGTGCAGGCGTTCATGTGAGAATCCTTTTGTCCTTGGTCTGAAGATTTCTTGTTTTTGATACCCCAAAATGGCTTAAAATCAATACACAAGTTCCAAAATGTAAATAAAAAATCATGGGGTCCTTGGGCAAAGCAAAGGACCTGGAGCTCTGAAGATTTCTTGTTTTTGCAGCTTTGATGCCCCAAGCATGCCAGTATGGCTGAAAATCAACACAAACTGACATACTTGGGAAAAAAATTGAAGATTTTGAGCTACAGTATATTCTCATTCATACGTTACAAGTTTAACGAACGAATTGTTTGTTCTTAATTTTATTTTTTATATAGTTTTTCTTCTGATGAATATCACATTGCTACTGGTCCCAGTTGCTGAAAACGGTCCAGGTTGAACTTGGACACTTGGAATATTTATTCGAAAAATTACAAGAAATTTAGATTACGTGCGGCAGGCTTTCATGCTAGTACTAAACACCTTCTATATCAATAATAGCCAGGGCAGATTCAGAATGCCTTGGCGAGCGCCTTCCGTCCTCCTTTTCCCCCTCAGCTAGTACTAGGTAAAGGGGAGGCGTAGACCATGACACCCCGATCCACAGAAGATCTGCCAGATCTCCATGTGGTCTAATTACATCCAGCCTTGCAGCATATCACTCAAAGTCGAAGAGTACAAACAGACAAACAAAACTGGCTTACCTGGAATCGAACCTGCGGCCGTTTGAATCACGGCTAAATGATTAAATAACTCGCCCAAAAGTGACATATTTAAAGAATAGAAGAAAGATGCAATAATTGCCCTCTTATATTTCGACCATCTCCTCAACACGAAGTGGTACTTGTCAACTGACTGACTGATCAACTAACGTAAGATTATCCTCATTAAATCGTTCTAAAAAAAAAGCTGTTAACAATGGCAGCCACAATCCCCGGCGAATGTAAATGACACAAAATCGCTGCCTTCCTCAATATTGCCATTTCTGCAGCCAACATCCAAAAAGGCGAGGGGAGGGGAGGGGAGGTAGGGTCACTTTGGTTGGCATGCGCTTGTAAATTGATGTGAATGAGAAAATCAACACAAACTGACAAAATTAGAAAATGTTAAATAATGATAAGGAAAATATTTTAAATTCATTAAACTTAGATAAGCATTATTTGATTATATGATTACAATTTCTAAACAAGTAGAAGATAAATAACTCCTAAAAATGCAGGAAAAATTGTGCAGGCGTTCATAGCAGCATGGTGAAGCCTTGGTCTGAAGATTTCTGGTTTTTGACGCCCCAAAAAGGTTTAAAATCAACAGAAATTTCCAAAACATAAATGACAAATCGTGGGGTCCACGAAGCAAGGGCATGAAGGGTAGGGATCCAGGGAAAGAAGTCCTGCTTAAGGCCCCTTGGAAGGGGTCCAGGGAGCGAAGCCCGCGGAAGCTCTGAAGTTTTCTTGTCTTAGGGACCCCAAAATGGCTTAAAATCAGCACAAACTGAAAAATCTTCGGAAAATTTGAGTAACGATAACAAGATAGTTTTAAATTCTCATGTTCAAATTTACTCAGATGAGCATATGGTTATTCCTACCGCTTCTAAACAGCCAGAGGATAAAGTTCTCCTGAAAATTTGTCTAAAGATTTCTTGTTTTTCCCCCAAAAAAAGTGGATTAATATCAACACAAAAATCCAAAATGTAATAGATGAAAAGAAGAACATTTTACATTATAATGTTATTATCTACTCTGATAAGCGTTTGGGGTTACAATTTCTAAACAGGCCTAGGAGAAATTGAAAATTGTAAGGTTCATGGATGCAGTTCTTGTAGGGTCCAGGGGCGAAGCCTCGGAAGAATTCTACTTTTTGATGCCCCAAAATGGCCCATGACCATCAGGGCTCTAAATTTTAAACTTGTGTGTGTGGGTATCTTTTATATACGTCCCAGTTGCCCAATCCTAGCACAATCTGCTTTATACCGAGTCGAGTGAAGATAATTCGGATGTCTATACATATAAGGAGCAGCCAACTCACTGCTCAAATCAATGCTAGTTTTCATTTTTCTTGAAAACATTGAAAAAGAAGAGAGACAAAGACTGAAAGAGGGAACGTATTATGTGTGGCTGTATATCATTATCATCAAAACTATAAGAGCATTAACAGATTAAACGTTTATTTTTTCAATAAAGTTTAATATTCAAACTTTAAGATGAAGATCCCCATTACATTCAGATATATAACCAAGATTACATTTCCCGCAAGAAACTAGATCATTCTTTAAGAATAAGATATTTATAGATCAAACCTGACACCTGAAAGGCACTCGAAGCAATCACAGATTTTTATGGGTGAATTGTGAAAGATAGTGAAAGATTACTTTCTACAAATACAAATATTTGAATTAAGCCAAGGCTATCGGGAGCGGCGACATTTCTCTCAGATATTTTCCTTCCCAATAACACACCCTTGCCCGATACATATCAATCACTTTCCCTTTTTCACCCCCACCCCTCCCCCTCCTTCCATCCCCACATAACAAGCCAGCTAAAAATGTTGACACGCCATCATTTACGCCTCTCTCGTTTATGCTGACCAAGGTTTCACACAAATCAAGTATATATAAACGACATTTATTTATATGCAAAGAGTTATGAGGAAGGGGACAAGCTTGGCACCTCGCTATTTTCAAACGTAGTCAAAGCTCTTAAAAGTTGGGCATCCCTCCTCAGTAAATTGGTCTTAAACGAAAATGCAATTTGTTATGAGTTTTTTTCAGTTTTGAACCGAATTTGATGAAATTTTATGTTTTCTTTATGTTTCTTAGTGGATTTCAATTAAGTTTAGCTATTATTGCCTCTGCTTGCCCATATACCTTTAAGTTAAGTTTGCATGCTGTAAACTTGTTCGGAGATTATCGTTTGTCGAGTGATGTCATTTATGTATTATCATGCCCCAGATTGACAACCGGCTTGGTAACATCATCCAGGAGCCAGTTTGCCCGCGTCATATTCACCTTGTTTCTCAAATTGCTCGTATTTTTCATCAGCTGACGATAGTGAATGTTCTTGACTGGAGCTGGTACATCTGTTCATAGAGACCTGGCTGCCAACCTGGTTAGTCACTGTCAAAGGTAGATTGAAATTTGACGAAATGTTATGTTTTCTTTATGTTTTTTAGTGGATTTCATAAAACGATGAACACTTTCATCCATGAAGCTACGCTACGTGCACGGTGCTTATAAACTTGCTTACAAAGCTGGCATATATTACCAAAAAGGGAGGTCATGAGAATGCCAACTTTTGCTTGCAGTTAACGTACGTGGAAAAATATTCCACATTACCGCTCAATTAAATACTTACACCCACTTACCCTTTTTTTAATTGAACATTGAAAATTGTGCAGGCCAACAGGTCAAAAAAGGCCTTTGCATGACTGCATGAACTGATTCTAGATCCGCTAATTATTCCCCAAATTTTCGATTACACTGAGGAAGGAATAGTAGATAGTCCGACAACAGTATCTTTGTAAAGTATCTTTGATATTAGTCCCTTCACTTAGACAAAAGAATTACCCCGCCCCACCCTGAAACTCGGAAACGAAACACCACCTTTTCTCATGAAGGTGTGCCTATTTTTTCTACGATTCCCATCTAGCAGCCTAGATGGTGGAAATATATCATACATGGTGCTTTTCGTGTACAGATGTAACGGTTTAAGGAATGACACATTAATCTGTTAATGGTCAACATGGTCAATCTGTTTACGTTAGCTGCTGAAAAACGGAGATTCTATCCGGACCCATCGAAAGTTCTTCTGTCCAAACTTCGCGTTCGTTAATGGTTTTAAAATACCAAAAAAGGTTGTTTTTTTAATCCAGGAAATATGGATTTAAATCTCATCTTTAGGACGAACTGGTGGCGGAGGCAATGGCATTTCTTGTGGAGGACTGCGAGGAAAATGAGAAGAAAGAAAATGTGATTTTTTTTGTGTGCAAGATTTCAAATGATATACCAAAACTGAGATGCAGAACGGTTGCGGGTGCTAGAAATCTATACGAATCCATTAAGAAGCAAATATTCCTATCAAAAACGATTACAAAAGATCCCGTCCCGTAGCCAAGGGGAGAGGGGGAACAAGCGCAGCACTTACCGAGGGTGCACTTGGGCAAATTCTTTATATACCATTGTGTTTTATTTTTTCGTTTGATTTTTCACGAGGCACAAACCTTTACATGGGGGACCGTGCCCCATGCTGCTTAAGGGCATGAAATGATCATTTTACAGTTTTTCGGAGTTAATCAGATAATGCACGAATGAATGACGTGCAATTATTTTCCTAAGTTAATCTATCACTTTTTATTCATCTACAATTACGTTTTTGAAAAGGAAAAGGTTTTGATTCTTAGGCACAGCACCGCCGACAAGGAGGCAAGGGGTGTTGCCCTGGGTTCTAGAGGGCAAGTAGAATTTAAGAAAGGGGATGGGCATTCGAAAGAGGGTCTTTCACTCTGTATAATCAACTTTGGCTCATTAAAGGGGCATGTGTATTCAAGATACCCGATTAGGACCGCATTGTCTCTCGGTGGCCCTCACTATAGGCGTATCCGTAATCAACAAAGCAACTAAAATATACATGATTTGTTTTGAAATATTTAATCCAACATCATTATTTTTTTGCACACAATTAATAGTCCTCAAACAAAGCATGACAGCCAGACAGCTCCCTGCTCAGAAATATCGCAGGCAGGATTGGATTCTACTTTTCGTTTGCAGCCGTGATCAGGCCTGGCGGCCGTGATTGATTGTAAATTTCACACCTCTGCGTTCTAAAATCACAAAAAGGAAGCCTCTTTTTGTCGATGAGAAATCAATCAAAATGATGAGAGCTCTTTCGCGTACTTTTCTGACATTTTGTTGACCAGTCTATCACCTGCCAATCAATTATTATAAATACTGATTGGCAGATTTCTCTCTCACTCGAGAATCTCGATCTCGATCTCGAGGGGGACAGAGGTACGAGCATAACTCAAGGGAGGGGGGTGGGGAGGGGGACGGGTGAGGGGGTTATAATTTTTTCGTCGCGGGAAAAAAATTGGCCCAGTATAGAAATGAAATTGTAGAACGATTATCATGTTTATCTCTTTTTTTTTTTAATTCTTCCCAAAAATATTAAATACTTTCGAAAATGTTCCAGATAATATCATAACTTTTTTTGTTATCTTTATGCCCCCCCCCCTCACTCCCCTCTCTCCCTTTGTTGGCCGGATACCGATCTTAATCGGGCAGAAATGTTTAATGTCGCATGCACTTGTATCCGGGTATCAGAGTATTTCTCAGTCAGCCGGCTCGGCTCAGATATCTGAATCATATCCACCCGACAGCCGACTCGGCACATGAAGCGGACAACATTATACTTAAGCCCTAAGTCGGGCAGAGATGCATGATACGTTTCTCGTAATTTGGATAACAGAAAATTTGTTTACAATTGTGTCAAATCTATAGTAGGCATGCTACATGGGGCGAAGGCTGCGAAGCCCTGGTAGGGACACAAGGAGCGAAGCCCCCGGAAACCGTTTTTCGTGATCTTGATAGCAGAAAATGGTTTTAAGATGTGTCAAATCTATGGGATGATTCCCTGCTAGGGGCAGTGGCGGCGCCAGGTTTTTGGTCATGGGGCAAGGGGTAATTTTGTTTCATGGGGGGAAAATGCCTATAAATCGGACAAATTTACATTTTTTCTGGGGGAGCAAGTGGGGAGGGGAGTAATCTTGTGGGGGAAAATGTCCCCATGCCCCCGTAGCGCAATTATTCTCTAGCCCCTACCACAACGCCACTGACAATGTATATTCCTGCTTGAATATCACGGACTGGCAGATTGGGGGTAATGAAAGGATTCGATAACATTTTATAAGAATTTTCTGCTCCCCGTCAGGTCAGCCCGTCGAACAATAATAAAACACAATTTGGTCAAGCTGGTTCATCTCAAAATTCGAACGCTTTATCAAACACTTTGACCAACAATTGCAAAAAAATACCCATTTATACATTTAAAAAACATACATTTCAGGCATTTGAAGACATAAGAAGCCAAAATTCACAGCTGATTTTGTTGGAGATAATTTGCCTTTTTCAAAGGGGTTGAAGTCTGATTGGAATCCAGTAAATGAACGAATTATTAAAACAAGATTCCAGACAAAATGTATTAAACTAACCATTATACTGATCTATGCGCCAACAGAACAGGCAGAGGAGGATGTAAAAGTTGATTTCTATGAGCATCTTCAAAGAATTATTGGTGAATTATTATATATTGACTGTAATGGAAGACGCTAATAATAAAGTTGGTGGAGCAAATAGCGGTAGAGAAAGTGTAATGGGGAAAGAAGGTCTGGGAAGTATGAACGACAATGGCGAACGATTTGCATACTTATGTGAGGTTCATGGACTCATCATTAGAGGTACTGTGTTCAAGCATACTGGCATAGAGACATCTACTAGTACACCTGGACTGCCATAAATGACTGTAACTAGAAACCAAATTGACCATTTCACAATGTCTAGGAAACATAGAGGGTCTTTGTAAGATGTAAGAACCAAAAGAGGAGCCGATATACACAGTGACCACAATCTGCTAATTATCAGAGTTAAAGTAACTCTAAGACTGAAAGAGGTGAGAAGAAAAACAGCCAAACATCAAGACCCATTTTTGAGTCAAACAGACTAAAATGTGCAGAAGTAAGTGACTACAACAAAATGACAAAGAGCTGAACAAGAATATGAGAAGATACAGGAATTACAGTATAAACGAAAAGTGGATAAACATTGAAACAGCACATATAAACAAATACATGCTGCAAAGAAAGTATAAGGGAAAAGGAAAGGTATAGTAAACCATGGATTTCGGTAGGCTCATGAACAGCTATTGAAGACAGGAAATATCTCAAATGTCAAATAGATGAAGCAAAATCTCAAAGAAAAAAGACAGCTAAGTAAAGAAAAGAGTCCGATCAGATAAAAGAAAGATGGTAGATAATATGGCGAAAAAAGGAGAAGATACACCATCAAGTGCAGACACGATGAGTGGTCTAGACAAAATTACAAAGAAGATATATTATAAAGGAAGAAAGAAGAATGTTGGAGTAAGGAATGGAAATGGAAAGCTTATTACTGGAGAAGATGAGATGAGAGAATGATGGAAAGAAAATCAACTTTAAACCAAGATGTAGCAGAGGCAACCAACCAAAGTATAGAGGCAAACGAAAATGACATTAATGTCGAGCTGGGTCAGATTCAAGCCGAAGAAATAAAGAATGCTGTGTCAAAGATGAAAAATGGAAAAGCAAGTGGATGGAATAAGCATTGGAACGTGGAAAGGTAAGTATGGATTTGACGGAGGAGACCCTAACTACATTATTCAACCAAATTTTAAATACAGAAGAAATGCCCGATGCATGGAAAAAAGCATTATAACTATTATACCAAAGAAAGATGGCCTGACAATTTGTGACAACTACAGAGGTATATCCTTAATACCAACAGCAGTTAAGATATTTGGAAGGATATTGATTGACAGGCTACGTAGCGCAATAGATACCAAACTTCGTTATGAGCAATCTGGCATTAGAAGTAGCAGAGGAACTACTGCACAAATATTCACCCTTAGAAATATGATAGAATGCTTGGAATGGAAAGCCACAGTATACCTTAACCTTATTGACTTTCAGAAGGCGTTCGACAGTCTAGACAGAAGTATGATGTAGAAGATTATGGCTCATTATGGAATCCCCATGAAGTACACAAATATTATACAGAACTGGTATAATGGCAGCAAATTAAGCGATGGCAAACTGACTGGTTTTCTGTAAAAATTGGGGTAACACAAGGATCAGGCTGGTTTCCTCTTTATACTTACTATTGACTGTGTGGAGAAAACCATTACACACGGCAGAAGAAATGAAATCAGTTGGAACTTATTTACAGCCCAATATCTTGACTGTACGCTGATGACATTGCACTTATTTCTAGTACGAAAGAAAAACTACAAGACAAAACAAGCAAACTACATGAAACAGATCAAACGGATGGTCTGAAGATTAATGAAAAAAGAAAAAGATCATGCGCATTAACAACAAAACTGATGGAACAATCTCCGACGAAGCAACACTGTCCAAAGCCTAGAGGCACCGATGAAAACATAAAACGCAGAATTGGGGTGGCACTTTTAGACAACTTGACAAGATTTTGAAATCAAACATCTACCGGATAAAAACTAAAGTGAAAATGTGTTAATCAAATGTAATCTCAGTACTCCTCTATCAGTCTATGGTTGCGAAACCTGGAAGCTGAGAAAAGCTAACGAGATTAAACTAGATGTGTTCCAAAGGAGGTGCCTTAGAATTATTTTAAAAATTAGATGGCCATTGAAAGTCACCAATAACAGAACTATATGAAAGAACAGGCAGCGTGGAGATAAACAAAGAGATATTTAAGAGAAGATGGAGATGGTTAGGTCATGTATCAAGAAAGGACGAAGAAAACTATGCCAGAATATCCATCACCTGGACACCTAAAGGTAGAAGAAAGAAGAGAATACATGGGACTACATGGAGAAGAGTGGCAGACAAAGAGAGAAACAGTTTTGGGTGGAACAGCTGGGTAGAGGCTGCAGTAGTAGCAAGAGACAGAAAGAGATGAAAGAATTTGCTTAGAGAAGCCTCCATATTTATACCCAGGAGAAAGGAGCGGTAAGGTAACGTTTATTAGAAAAATATTTCTTAAAGGATTAGTTCAGTGACGGTCAAGCAACTTTATCTTATGTGAAAGAGGAAATTAATAGACACAATATGGTGCAGAAATTACTCCAATATCCCATTCCATTAGGGAGATAATCAACTCTAAAGCTCTGTCTTATCTGTGTAGAAATGACAGTCATGTTAAGTCTAGTTAATGTAATAAGTCTACTATGCACAGATATACACTGGCTATACAAATCATAAGCTAGGTCACCTCCTGCTCTCATTTAAGACCTCCTTTGTTAGGCAGGCTTATATTACTAACATCTTTATTTATTTGTACACGGGAGACAGTTATGCTTGATATCATGAATTTATTCGAGCGAACGTTAAAATCACCGAGACACTGTTCCGTAGGTACCAGTAGTACCAGTACACAATGTAATAACGCAATTACGCACATCACTCAGGAAATCAGCTGATCAGTCAGCTGTTTAGGGCTGTTACATTTTTTACTTGAAAATTCCGTATATTTTCTATTATTTGGTAATAAAAACATAATCGAGGTACATAAACATTTTTTTGTCAAGCAATTACTGCATTTTCAATCAAAAGTGAATCCTAAATAAAGAAAAGTAAGTCTACCCGAACTTGCGACTGAGTAGACTTCTTCATATGAATATCCATTGCGGATTCTTGCATATGCGTACGGCACACGAGAACCCACCTGTCTCACTCTGACGTCTAAGTTTGGTATGTACCTAATTATATATCTATGCAACTATGGTAGGTTAGCGTCCTCATATAGAATCACCTACGTATGAAGTATACTGAGGAGCCGATCCACATGTACAGGTCAATAGGAAATTTAATGCTTGTTATAAGAGAGCAGTCTTCCAGAATTCCAACAATTGACAAAATGTGCACTTTGCTAAATATATAAGAATTTGGAGGGCTTATCAGTTTTATGGGTCATGTTTTTGGCCATGTTCATTTCGAAATTTTTTGTTTACTTTTTGTTCACAAAAAGACAAGCTCACAAAGAGAAAAGAAAAAGAAGAAGGAGGAAGAAAGAAAAGAAAAAGAAAGGAAGAAAGAGGAAAAAGAGAAGAGAATTTCGCTTGTATAAATTACATCACATATGTAGTGGCGTAGGGGCAATAATTTTAGTGGGGGGCCAAGTACCATTTTGGCCCCCAATATAATTCCGCAAAATGAAGGAAATTTTCCGAAAATTGAAGAAAACTGCCTAAATATTGAAAAAATATCCCCAAAATGAAGGAAATTTCACGAAAATGGAAGCAAATTTTTCCGAAATAAATTTGAAAAAAAATTCCCTTAAGTTAAAAAAGATTTCGCAAAGAAAATAAATAATAAATTCGTAAGACGTTCTTTGTTTGAAAAGAAAGGGAAGGGTGGGGGTATGAGGGCCAAACTGGTACTTACTTTAAATTGTGTTAACTCTATAGCCATGATATAGGAGCGAAGGACCGGTAAGGACCCAAGGTTTCGCGGAAAGCACTACGTTGCTTGTGATTTTGATAGCAGAAAAGGGCTTTTAAATTGTGTCACATCTATGGGGCGAAGCTGCAAATAGGGGCGCTGGGGGCGAAGTCCCCGGAATCCCTGCATTTCTTGCGATTTTGATAGCAGAAATTGCTTAATTCATGCAGGGTCAGCGTCCTGTTTTTTGGCTCGATTTTGGTAGCAGAAGATTGCTTAAAATCGTGTCACTTCCACATTAAAGTTAGTTAAAAGGAATATATGTTTTGTAACGAATATTGAAATGGATTACATTGATTATTTTATATTTTTTTCGTTGGAGTCATATGGATGGTTTTCATGTTTTTGATGTAAGAATAAGCTTCGAAAGAAAACATTTACAACGTGGAGAAAAAAAAAAAGGATTTAAGAATATATTGCATGAAAATGTTTGCTCCCCTGTGAACATTCGCCGCCCTCTCGAAAAGCTTCTACCAGCTGTATTCAATAAAACTGTTTGCCCTTCATGGCAGAGGCAGATATTAAAGGAGTAGTTCAGGGGTCAAGCAAGTTTATCTTATATGGAAGAGGACTTCAAAAGCAAAAAAAAAAATGGTGAAGAAAGCATTAAAATATCTTATTTCGCGAAGGAGATATTCAGGATTAAAGTTGTCTTATCCGTGTAGAAATGACTGGTGTAGTAAATCTACTATGGAAAGTTGGCGTCTTCATCCTCACATTCTTAAGAATTATTAATGTATTTTAAAGAGAGTTTATTTGAATTTTTTCACTATTTAAATAATTTTTCCTCGAACTTTCTTCAGGAGGTAAATTATAAATACCCTTCCTAGATTCAAGTTTTACTACTTTTTTGACATATCCCATGGTTTTTAAGCCATAAAATTGCAGGACAAAATATGATAGAAAACATAAAGACTTTGAGGATTATGAGGCTATGACATCACAATTAGTCTGATTTCAAACGTTTCTACACAAATGAAACCAAACTTTACACTTAAATATCTCCTTAACGGAATAAGATTTTGTAATGCTTTCTTCATTTCTTTGAAAGTCCGCTTTCATATAAGATAAACTTGCTTGACCCCTGAACTAATTCTTTAAATATTGCCGACGAGCTATCGCCATGCATCGGCTGTATACTGTCCGAGCGCAAAATCCAGGGGGTTCGCTCGAGTGTCAATGGTGTGGGGGTTCGGGGCGAAGTCCCTGGAAAATTTTGAAAAAATTATGCGCTTTTGGACTACAAAAATAGTTAATATACGTGCTTAATAAGGAAGAAGTTATTGATCAACACTTAAAATATTCCCATGGCCTAACAAAATATGTTCTCAGGACGATTTTGGCGCCCATTGAGCAGTTGGCACCCTCTCAGAAAGATTCACCGTGGGAGGGTGGGGGAGAGGGAGGTGTTTCATTTGGCCCCCTGCCACCTCGCCACTGGGTGCAATCGATGCGGGTTTTTTGAAAACTGTGACTCACTATGGCCTCTGGCCAACTGTAGTAGCTTGCGGTAGATCCTTTACTCGAGTCTTATTCATTCATTCAGTATTTTACTTCGAAAGGGTCGAAGGGTGTCGGTACCTGTTTTGCGAGTCCTTATTCCAGCTTCCTTATTTTAGTGTACGGGAGTGTGTGGGTAGTGGTGTTGATGTAGAGGGAATAACAATCGTAAAAAAAAAAAAAAAAAAAAATATACAGCAAAATAATGCCAATTTTGTTACAAACACGTCTTAAATATTTGTAACCCCCTCTCTACATATTATTTACACAATGGTTACATCGCTGTTTGGTGAGTGAAGGTATCACCTGTACCTTTCAGTGGTGGTATGTCGGGGTTGTGTTGCCTTGTGTTTATACTTCTCTTCTTCTTCTTTGCGTTTCTTCATGATCCTGATTTGCTGTTTCACATGTTCATGCCTGTCTTCGTAGAATGCTCCAGCTATAGATCCACCAGTTTTTATTTGCGGAAGACGTGGGCCTGAAGAAAAATGTTAAAATACAAGAACGTTTATGAGCAGGTGCCAGGATTTGTTTTAAAAGAGGGCCCTTGGTTTTAAAGTCTCTATATTCCCTTGTTATAAAGGCTATTACTCGTTTGATTTCACGAAAGGGGGCGCATGGCAGTACTGGAGCACGGTCCCCGTGTCCCATGCTGGATACGAGCCTGCATACACGGAGCACTGCGCCCGTGTCCCATGCTGGTTATGGGCCTACATAGGGAGCAAGGTCCCCGTGTTCCATGCTGACTATGGGTTGGTTGATCTACTTTGGAGCGTTTCCTGGTCAGGGACATTGGGAGGTAGCATAAGAGCTATGTTTTCATTTTTTTTCAGTACATTCTAGATTTTTAATTCAGATCATATCACTCTTCAACTATGCTCATCCAGTTCTTCTACTCTTCAAATTTGGTGACTATTTCCTGAAATTTGGCAGTTTGTTGACAATTTTCTGACATTTGGTGACTATTTTATAAATATGGTGAAAATTTCATAAATGTGGTAACTATTTCATAAATGTGGTGACTATTTCATAAATGTAATGACTACTTCATAAATGTTGTGACTATTTCATAAATGTGGTGACTATTTTATAAATGTGGTGACTATTTCATAAATGTGGTGACTATTTTATAAATGTGGTGACTATTTCATAAATGTGGTGACAATTTCATAAATGTGATGACTATTTCACAAATGTGGTGATTATTTCATACATGTGGTGACTATTCTATAAATGTGTAGCTATTTCATAAATATGGTGACTATTTCTTAAAATTTGGCAGTTTGTTGACTATTTCCTAGTCACATTTGGTGACTATTTGCTGATATTTTGTGACTATTTCCTGACATTTAGTGACTATTTCCTAAAATTTGGTGACTATTTTCTGACATTTGGTGACTATTTCTGGACATTTGGTGACTATTTCCTGACATTTGGTAACTATTTCCTGACATTTGGTGACTATTTCCTAAAATTTGGTGACTATTTTCTGACATTTGGTGACTATTTCTGGACATTTGGTGACTATTTCCTGACATTTGGTAACTATTTCCTGACATTTGGTGACTATTTCCTAATTTTTGGTGACTATTTCCTAACATTTGGTGACTATTTCCTGACATCTGGTGACTATTTTCTGACATTTGGTGACTATTTCTTAACATTTGGTGACTATTTCCTGACATTTGGTGACTATTTCCTGACATCTGGTGACTATTTCTTGATATCTGGTGACTATTTCCTGACATTTGGTGACTATTTCCTGACATTTGGTGACTATTTCCTGACATTTGGTGGCTATTTCTTAACATTTGGTGACTATTTCCTGACATCTGGTGACTATTTCTTGATATCTGGTGACTATTTCCTGACATTTGGTGACTATTTCTTGACATTTGGTGACTATTTCCTGACATTTGGTGACTATTTCTTAACATTTGGTGACTATTTCCTGACATTTGGTGACTATTTCCTGACATTTGGTGACTATATCCTGACATTTGGTGACTATTTCCTGATATTTGGTGACTATTTTCTGAATTTGGTGACTATTTCCTGGCATTTGGTAACTATTTCCTGACATCTGGGGACTATTTCCTAACATTTGGCAATTTCATCCCGTTCGTGTTTCACGGGGCGCTTTCTTGAAATGTTTCCTTCAATTCAGGCGCGCTACATGCAGGCTGTTAAATGCCAGTTCATCGATTTCAGTCCAAAATGTCAAATATATTGAGCTGGGTTGAACAAAGGCTAATCTTGGCAGTGATTTTTTTAACATACTAAGTGGGCGACTATTTGGTAGCGCAGTGAAATATTTTGGTCGCCCAGTGAACAAATTTCTGATGCACTGGGTGACCAGGATTTTCGCCTTGGTTTAACAAAATTGCTGCTCCTATAGTAGGCTAACAGTTTTAAAAACATACAAGATCATATGAAATAAAGTTTATGCATGTTATGTCAGACTTAATATCTCCTTTAATTTTGAAGGTGCTCAAATCTACATGTTCTTTCACGCCTCGCATCAGTTGCCCTAGGGATGTTTGTGGTCG
This sequence comes from Chiridota heheva, assembly GCA_020152595.1. Taxonomy (NCBI): domain Eukaryota; kingdom Metazoa; phylum Echinodermata; class Holothuroidea; order Apodida; family Chiridotidae; genus Chiridota; species Chiridota heheva. The sequence goes on from JAIGNY010000132.1 coordinate 508,649, forward strand.
CCCAGTGAAATTTCCTTTAAAAATTAATTTGATCTTTGTGAAACTGGTTGTGTAGGTCAGGGATGGGGTCACCATCGGCGTGAATTTCTCTCTTTAAATCGCTCATGAAAATTTATACCTTGATAGTATTTTAAGGGGAGATACCCAAACCCAAACCAAAGCCGTTACACTAATGAGAAACATATTGCTTTGCTATATTGCTATTGAATATTTTCCACCCGATTGTTAAGTCAGGGAAAAAAATGAATACTATGGAAATCTTACCAATTGCGGGACCGGTCACACGATGTACGAGGCAAATTATCAGAAGAAAAATAAGAAAATAATGACATAGCCTACTCCAGCAAAAGCAGGATAGCTTGGCAAAATATGGCTGCATCGCTCCTCCTTTATTCCTCCGCATAAAAGTAAAATTCATCCAATAAATACAACAATTCTATGAGAATAATTCTTTATCATAAATTACAATTCATTTTTTCCGCAAATTGATTATTTTCATATATCTCTACTTTCGAAATAATTCCATGGTATAGTCTGCAGTTCTAGCATACATGTGATGTGTGTTTTATGGTAGTAATATGAATGGCCATGTTGGCAGGGATTCTGCTCTTTGATGACTGTGCTATAAATCAGTGTTTCATTGGTTGTAGTTCATGTTTGCCAAGCTGCCACATCCCTTTTTGCAGCACCAGGTGTTGCAGTTGCTATAGCAACAAGTTCTCCAGTCTTACCATCCCTGCAAATGTTTTGTTTACTTGGCAAACTAGGCCTCGAATGTTTCTTTTGTTATCAAATTAACTGATAATATTCCATTTGTTTTAGGGAAAAACAACTGGCCGTAACTTCCATTGATAAACGGTTTAGAAGAAGTCAGAAACAAAATTAATTATTTAATTAATTGAGCTTATCACCAACACCATAGCGAATAAGCTGCCTCTAAACAGTTACACCTCAAGCGAATGCAAAAGTCCGTAATTGAATTGAGTTAAGACAGTTAAATAAGAGTTTTACGACTCACACCCAGTTGACTGTTTGAATACCGTGATTTAATTCCGTATTTTTAGAGGAGGGAAGGGGGAGGGGGGAGGGGAGGGGAGGGGAGGGGAGGGGAGGGGAGGGATAGGGGAGGGGAGGGATAGGGAGGGAGGAGGTGGAGGTGGAGGGGAGGATCTGATCTTCATACTGGAACATGTAATTTGTGTATGCAAAAGTCCGTAATTGAATTGAGTTAAGACAGTTAAATGAGAGTTTTACGACTCACACCCAGTTGACTGTTTGAATACTGTGATTTAATTCCGTATTTTTGGAGGTGGGAAGGAGGGGAGGGAGGGGGGAGGGAGGGGAGGGGGGGGGGGGAGGGGAGGGGAGGGGGGGGGAGGGGGGGGGGGAGGGGGGGGGGGGAGGGGAGGGGGAGGGGAGGGGGAGGGAGGGGGGGGGAGGGAGGGGGGGGGGGGAGGGGAGGGGAGGGGAGGGGAGGGGAGGGGAGGGGGGAGGGAGGGGAGGGGAGGGAGGGGAGGGGAGGGGAGGGGAGGGGAGGGGAGGATCTGATCTTCATACTGGAACATGTAATTTGTGTATGCAAAAGTTCGTAATTGAATTGAGTTAAGACAGTTAAATGAGAGTTTTTCGACTCACACCCAGTTGACTGTTTGATTACTGTGATTTAATTCCGTATTTTTGGAGGAGGGAAGGGGAGGGAGAGGGGAGGGGAGGGAGGGGAGGGGGAGGGAGAGGGGAGGGGGAGGAAGAGGAGAGCGGAGGGATAGGGGAGGGGGACGGATAGGGGAGGGGAGGGAGGGGAGGGGAGGTGGAGGGGGAGGATCTGATCTTCATACTGGAACATGTAATTTGTATATATTTTGTTTCTTGCTTAAGTGTTAATGTTTTTGCCTTAAGCTACAAGCCACAATCACAACAACCAATACAAAATTGTATTTGGCTCCACGTGACATGAATAATTATGAAGTCAACAACTCAACATTATATGGATCCTGTATCATCCTTGCTTTTATCAACAGCATCATACCAAGTTTGATTTAAATCTGACAATGAGTTTGTGAAAATATGAACATAAACATAATTTCAGATTTAGTCCTACCTTCTCATTAATATTTATGACATCAACACCAAAAACAATAGGGATTATCTGCAGACCACAACACACCCATATACCAAGTATGGCATAAATCCACCGTAATGATCTTGATAAATCATGTTTATAAGCTTGTTAACTTAATTTTACATTTAGCTCCGCCTACTAATTTATATTTATGACATCAGCACCAAAAAACAATATGGATCACAACACATCCATATAGCAAGTATGACTTTCTTTATATATCGTGTTTACAAGCTTGCTAACAGAATTCAACATTTAGCCCCGGCTTCCTATTAACATTCATGACATCAGCACCAAAATCAATAAGGATCATCTTACAGACCACAACACATCCATATCCCAAGTATGACATAGATCCACCACACGTTTCTTGAGATAAGCCTCTGTCACAGACACACATACATACACAAATATATACATACACACAACAACATGATTGCATAGCTTCCTTATCAGCTTATGCTATCGTATCAGAACCAAAAATAGCCTTTTCTTGTCAAAATTTATGCGCTTTTCAACTATAAAAATTGAATATTACTTGCTTAATTACATTATGTTAATTATGTTTTTTTTTTACATGTTTAGTAAGAAATTAGCAACTATAAGTTTTCTTGTTGTTAATCAAAACTCCTAATCAAAGTTATTAATTCACACGTAAATTTCCTCATGTTCTGATGACGATTTTGGCGTCCCTTGAGCACTCGACGCCCTCCTAGAAAGCTCCACTGGGGACCATTTCCCCATGTCCTTCCCACCACGCCATTGGGGGGCAGGGACAGAGGAGAAAAATTAATAGTGGATGCTGAACATGTGAAAAAATCCTCTGTTTGTCATATATGTGATATAGCTCTCAGAAATTCAGTATTCAAGGTTATTTCTGATCCAATTTATGCTGCAAATGATATACTTCTTTACATGTATCGACAGCAAGATTTCACATAAAGGCTCAGGCTACCAGGGTACGACGTTTTTAGAAATCAAGTTTTTACCAAAATTTATGCTATGCTTTACGTGTTTCGAAGCTCTCAGAAAGTTAGTATATACTAACTAGTTAAAATATACCAAAGTCAGTTCTGATCTTTTTATGTAAGTGACATATTTTTGTACATTATGTGGGGTCTAGACACCTGTACCCACGTGGCGAAGCCCCCAAAATTTCACGCTTTAAAACAATTTTTCGGTAGTTGAGGGCCTACATGCGGACCTTTACTACCTGAAGACATTGTTACATTTCCCCAACAATCAATTTCAGTTTGAAAACACTTACAGCTTAAACGCCCGCCACGTGACGAAACGCGTGCCGCGTCATGAACGCAACGCGTTATAAGCGCCCAGCGTCGACGCAGAACGCAGCGTCGCCGCAGACGCATAGCGAACGCCCCAGCAGACGCAACGCCCGCCAGCGACGCAAGCGCCCGCCCGCAGAACGCGCCGCTACAGCGCGAACGCCCATCGCCGCGTGCGAAACGCGCCCGGCGTGCACAGCGCGCCGCGGCGTGCAAGCGCAAGAACGCCGCGCCACAGACGCCGCGCCCGCCGCAGCGCAAGAACGCGGCGTGCAGACAGCGAAACGCCGGCGTCAGACGAACGCCCCCGGCGTGACGAACGCCCGCCACAGACGCAACGCCCGCCACAGACGCAGAACGCCCGCCAGCGACGCAAGCGCCGCCAGCAGACGCGCCCGCCAGACGAACGCAGACGCCGCGCCCGCCCGGCGTGCGCAAGCGCCGCCGGCGTCGCAGACGCAACCGCCGACAAGAATAACGCGCCCGCGTCCATAAGCGCCCGCCGCGTCGCCCGCCGCCCGGCGTGCATAAGCGCCCGGCGACGCAAGCGCCCCGGCGTGCGCCGGCGCCGCCCGGCGTGCGACAAGCGCCCGCGGCGTGCGCAAGCGCCGCGGCGTGCGCGCCGCCCGGCGTGCGCAAGCGCCCGCCGGCGACAAGAAGCGCCCGCCCAACAAGCGCCCGCGGCGTGCAGAACGCCACGCGGCGTCGCATAACGCAACGCCAGCGTGCAAACGCCCGCCGCGTACGCAAACGCCCGCCGCGTACGCAAACGCCCGCCGCGTACGCAAACGCCCGCCGCGTACGCAAACGCCCGCCGCGTACGCAAACGCCCGCCGCGTACGCAAACGCCCGCAAGAACGCGTACGCCAAGACGCCCGCCCGCGTACGCCGCGCCCGCCCGCGAACGCAAGCGCCGCCCGCGTACGCAAACGTCCGCCGCGTTCGTAAGCGCCCGCCGCGTACGTAAAGGCCCGCCACGTAGGTAAACCCCCGCCACATACGTAAACCCCCGCCCGCCCGCCAGGTACGCCCGCCATGTCCGGTACGCCTGCCATGTCCGGTACGCCCGCCACGTCCGGTATGCTGCCACGTCCGGTACGCCCGCTACGTCTGGTACGCCCGCTACGTCTGGTACGCCCGCTACTTCCAGTACGCCCGCTACACCCGGTACGCCCGACACGTCCGCTATGTCGGGTACGCCCACTACGCTTGTTACTTCCTGTACGTCCGGTATGCCCGCTACGTCCGGTACGCCCGCTACTTCCAGTACGCCCGCTACACCCGCTACGTCCGACACGTCCGCTATGTCGGGTACGCCCACTACGCTTGTTACGTCCTGTACGTCCGGTATGCCCGCTACGTCCGGTAAACGGCTTGTAAGCACGGTTTCTCAAGAATGGTAACCTCAATTCATGTCACATGTGGTACACAGATAGCCCACGATCAGTAGATGTGCCTATTGTTTGTGGTGGTGATGTCATGCATATTAATGAGTAGGTGGGGCTTAATTTAAAGGAATATTTCCATTTTTTTTTTTTAAAGTTTATTTGAAAGAGCATACTTTTAGAACCAATTTGGTACAAAAATCAGATTGGTATCATATTCTGTTCAGGAGATAGATTTTTAAGGTGCATTTTAAAGTTTTTGTACAGTATGATGAATTCATGTTTGATGATGTCATAGAGATAATTCCATTGCAGTATTCCTTTGAACATTAATTGGTTGTTTCTGCATGATTAGAAACAATTTTTTAAAACTTATTGAAGTAGGGTATATTTGGCAATGTATTTAAAAACCTAACTTTGATCAATTTATTTATCTAGCAGGTTTTACTAATATGAAAGGATGATAGATTTTAATGAAATACATCAACTTTGTGGGAGAATGTGTCGCTGTGATGTCATACTGAGCATTTTCCTTATTTAATTATTGCCATTTTTTATGGACCTTAAAATTTGAATATCTCCTGGTAGGAATAATATATCAACATGATTTTTGAGCTAAATTGTTTCTAAACTTTTTCTCTTTCTTCTGAAAGGTTACGAAAAAACATGGAAATATTCCTTTACAAATCTTGAAATGCTCGTATTTTAACAATCACATGTCTGTTTTGTTCATATTTGGAATAATTATCTTATCCAATGTATATGTGATCATTGTATAAAATGTTCAATTTCATTAATATGCATTAGAGGCGGGGCTTATGGTGAATTTTCTAAAAAGAGCTGGTAAACACGATATCTAACGAATGATAAACTGGAATCATGTTATATGTGGTACACAAATAGCCCATGGTCTGTATATGTGTCCTATTGGTTTTGATGTCATGAATATAAATGAGTGGGCGGGGGAAAATGGGGGGGGGGGGAACTTAATGTAAAAATCGTCAAATGTTTATATTTTAACAACTTAATTTTGTTTTCATTCATCATCATATGGGAATGTTTTACCTCTAAACGCACATAAGGAAAAAATACGTTGAAGTAGCTGTGTGTTATGGAAAACTATAAATAAACTTAGGATGATTTGGATTGTACCATTATTATGTGGGTTGGTTTTAAGAACAAAGTCATTGAAACAATAGTTGAATACTTTCAGTTTGCATGCAGTGAAAGCCATGTTCGTAAAGATTTTCTTTGAGGAAGAAAAAATTATGGATTTATCAACACACATGAAAAAGGCTGTTCATGTGTGTATATTTATCATACAAAAGTATTATGTGGTTTCACAGATTTGAGAGTGTTTACGCATAGCGTGGTCATAGCCAGGATTGCCACTCTTGATGATACCAGTGACCATCAGAGGCTGAGATAAGAGAGGGGTGGGACAGCATGAGGGAGAGGGTGGGACGGCATGTAGGAGAGGGTGGGACGGCTTGCCATGTTTGACATGCATGCTGCATATGGGATGTAGGCCAAGTGGAATGGAACTTTAGACAACATTTTATTTAACAACTAGCCAGTTCCAATGAATATCTTTGATGCAAAACAAATCAAATGAAATTTAAGCCTTACTCTACCACGCGGCGATATTATCGCCGTTTTGGGTGCCCCATCTTTGGCCCCGCCTCCGGAGCGCGTTTTCAAAAAAGTGCTGGCAGAGTGAGGGTTAATTAATCCACAACAAATGCGGCAACTCGAGCAACTCGAAAATATAGGCAGCATGGGCGGCCCAGTGGGTTCCAGAACGGGTCCGACTCTGCTGCCTGGAAGACAGAGGACCCTTCTATAATCACACCTTGATTAGCCCTTACTCTACCACGCGGCGATATTATCGCTGTTTTGGGTGCCCCATTTTTGGCCCCGCCTCCAGAGCGCGTTTAAAAAAAAATGCTGGTAGAGTAAGGGTTAATGCACACACAACTTCAGTTCAAAACGTTGTTAGACAGTAAGGCATTACTGATGAAAAACTTCTTTAAACTCATTTTTCTTAAACAAATGTATGACAAACTGTATTTGTGCTGAATAAAAAACAATTTTAAGAATGCAGTGAAAAGAAAAGATATAAAGAGGTTTATTCAGGGATATAATAAACAGAATCTTAATTCATACAAAAAGTTTAATAAACAGCATAGTTCTTAATTTTTGGTATCATAATCATGCAACGTAACATTGTCGTTTATATGCCTCGCTCTTGCACTTCTTCATTCAGGATTGTTGTTTCAGCCAATTAATGTTTTAATTTCTGAGAGTCATATAATAAGAAATATATCTCAGTGTAACAAAATATACAAGAAAATTGTTAAAAATGGAAGAAAATAAGCCAAAATCCGACATTGGAAAACCTTTATTGCCTCTTCACAGCATGTTTACAATACACAAACAACAGGAAACCCTCTGCACACAATAGTACAGTTCATGCAGCTCAGGCGTACTAAGATTACGTCAGAATTAAAATAAAGGGATACATAAGCGGATGCGAAATATTTTCTCTCATCGATTTCTACTTGTTGAAAAGCACGGGCTTTTTTTTGCACCAATCACGTTGTATTTTATATATATGGTAAATAGATATATGTTAATTGTCAGGCTGTGTGAAATGGACTCCCAAATACTTTGATTAATAAGTTACAAAGGTCAAAGTGGCGATAACCTTGTGATTTTGTTTGCGCTCTCATTGAAAAATATAAAAAAACACTTTTTTTGGGGGATAATTAAATCAAAATGGACTCAAACGATAGATAATGAATTCAAGTTCTCTACACCGTTTGAAATGGAACAAAATATTCAGAGACTCTTTAGTTATAACGTTTGAAGTGCAAATTATGTGTGATTTTTTAGAGCATTTTGCACAGTTAAGGAGATTATTGCAAGTGTATGAACCAAACATTCCCACATAATTTATATTGTTAGCTAGTGTATACATATTCATGGTATAAAATACAGTAGTTGAATATCATTAATATACAAAATGTGGTGGGGAGGAGGGTAATTAGTTTTGCTGAATAGAGCTTGTAAATACAGTAAGTCAAGGACAATACTGTACATTGGATATGGGTCATATGTGGTACACAGGTAACCCACTGTCTGCTTGTGCAACCTATTGTTTTTGGTGGTGATGTCATTCATACTGCTTAAAGTGGGGTGGGGGGCTTAATATAAAAAAAAATGTTTTGAAAAAGTGTTGTCAACAGGTTTTATTTTATTGATGTTATCATTTACATGGTGAGTATTGCTTATGAATTTGCCTCTGTTTCCCCCAAAGTGCAGGCATTGTTAGAAGTGACTGTAAGAGACAAAATTGCCAAAAATAATGCTTTCACTTAACAGCAGTTCTCATTTGACTCCAAGAGACAAATCAGGCTTCATTGGTAAAAAACTCAAATGTATGGTACACAGATGGACATGAGTAAGGCCAAGCCACTTGTGTTCAGAAAAAGGTTTAGGAGGGGATGCAAGGGGAGAAATTGACCTCATTGGTATATTTTCAGGATAAGCATACTACTTATAATTAAAAAAGAAAAAGTGCAGCAATAGGACTATTGTCAGTAATGTTGCATTTTTGGGTTATATACATTTCCCCAAACAAACTCTAGCACCTATGTCTGCCTATCTTCATACTAGACGGTTTCCCTTGAAACTTTCAAAGGGAGTGTGGCCTCAGCTGCGTTCATTCTGCTTTTTAGGGTTTTGACGGACCATTTTTGCCAGTTTCCTAACTCAACCTCTTTTTTTTTAGACATGCATACATGGAGTGATATAAATATGCACATTTCAAGCAATATTATATCCCCAGGCAGGCACAAATAGCTTTCATATCTTTCTGCTTGAGTGTCATTTTGTCAAACCAAAGTTTTGTAGGCTCTATTCAACCTTTCTTTTATGAGAAGCCAATTTGTATTTCACAAATTTTCTCTGACTGGCTACCTCTTCACAGGAGCAAAATTCATATCCTTTGTAGGATCATGTGTTGTAATCTGATTGGTCTTTGTGTGATAGTTCACAAATGAGGGTAGCAGATACATATCAACTGCTTCACTCTCCCTCCGATCCCAATTATGATCGTACTTCATTCCATGTTTGCGTAACCTCATCATGTAGTCCGAGTGGTACTTCCCATCTGTGTAATCCAGAAAACGTTTGTAGTCACGTTGTATATCCTGGTGAAAAAAGAAAGATACAACTATTCTATTCACTCAAAATGGAGTCCTTCACATAATACTTAACATAGAAAATTTGATAGTCATTGATATCAAATGAAGAAAATAAAGTTTAAATGCAGGAGCGTGTCTAGCTTTTTGTTTTTGCGGGGGGCTTAAGCCCCCCACCCCCCGAAATGAAGTTTATACTTTTATACTTCCTGGTTACATATTTATTGCTTTATTCTCGGTTGGAAGCAAGGAATTATTAGGAAATTATCAACATAAAATTGAAGGGAAATAAGTAAAATTGTTGTAAATTTTGTCAACATTTTCCCGAAAATTTTCCATAATTGACAGTGATTCTACGGAAATTTAAAAAAATTTACCGGAAAGTTAGGAAAATTTCCCAGAAATTGAAAAAAAAGTTCATGAAACTTTTGATGAAAATTTTGTGGAAAATTAAATTATATGTAACTTTTTCTCCTAAAAATCCAAGTAGAATTTCCAAAAACTGAAGGAGATTTCCCCATTTAGCAGCAACATTTAGTTGAAATTTAATGAAGCAGGGCACCTGATTTATTTAGCCACCAGGAAAATATTTGAATTCCACCCTCCTCCCCCCGAGAGGTGACCATTCCTTCAACTCTTGGCAGGACAAATGTTGCTAATTGTCCATTGGGAAAAAAGGTAAAGGCATATCTGAAAATTGTATTGCTTTGAAAGCAGTTGAGGAGGGGGCATGACCCTGATAAATAGGTGTAGGAACTGGAGGGGTTTAGGAACTGGAGGGGCACTGGGGGTACGTGCCCCCCACTTTTCCCAAAAAATACAAAAGTGCCCCTTTTGAAAATGTGCCTCTCAATTACTGTCAAAGGTTCAAGGACTGGTGGAAATTGCACACACTTTTTACAAAAGTGTCCTTTAATTACTGACCCATTAGTAGGATACTGGCAACTTTTGTCAGCCCCATGTATGGGGAAATACGTTTCCATTGGAAAATTTCCCCTTTCTAAAAATGAGGTGCCCCTTTTATTTTACTTTATAATCTACAGACAGGGGGCGGACATATGTAAATGTCCTAACAGGACGTGCCCCCCACTTTTCGAAAGCTTCCTACACTCCTGCCCTGATATTAATAAGACTTACCTCCCTATTTATACATTTTTTTGGTTTTACAGTAATGTATTGTAGATTTTGGTCCAAACATCAACAACTTTTGGTCCAAAATTGGAAATTTGTAGTTCAAAATTGAAGATTTTTTATCCAAAGTTAAAGATTTTAGACCAAAATTAAAGATTTTTGGTTTAAAAATGAGGAATTTTGGTGGGTGCAAACTGGAAAAGTTTTGGTCAAAAATTAACAATAATTCAGACAATTAAAAAAATTCCAATGTCTGTTTTCTATGGTTCCTTTGATATTTCAGTTAATTATATTTATGGCTTTGACAAAAAAAAAAAAATTAATGGGGAGGGGGCTACATTTTTAAGGGTGGAAATAGTCCCCCCACCCCCCTTAGACATGCCACTGTTAACATGGCTTTGTTATTTGGGTCAATTCCTTTCAGCTGTGACCATAGTAGTGATTTTGCTAAATGTATTCTCAAATAGCAACATTTAAAAAATGTAAAAATCACTTTTGTTCAGCCAGCCATCGATGAAGGTGAAAAAACTTGTGCAGCTATAGCAATACATGTTTACTGTGTATTTTATATTTTTTCTTATCTATTTATTATTCATCTATTTCTTACTAAAATGCAAGTTTAAAAAAAAAAAAGGGGTTGAGGGGGTGGGGATGGGGCTAAATCATATTTTTAGGGAGGCTGACCCAAATAACAAAGCCCCAGGGGTGCTATTGGGGAATAGCACCCCTGGACATGCCACTATTAACAAGGCTTTGTTATTTGGGTCAATTGAGCCCTTATGTGGACAACATTGCAGCTGTGACCATAGTAGTGATTTTGCTAAATGTATTCTCAAATAACAAAATGTGAAAATGTAAAAATTACTTTTGTTCAGCCAGCCATCGATGAAGGTGAAAAAAGTTGTGCAGCTATAGCAATACATGTTTACTGTGTTTTTTCTATTTGTTCTTTATTCATTTATTATTAATCTATTTCTTACTAAAATGCATTTTTTTGGGGGGGAGGGAGGGGGGGGAGGGGAAGGAGGGGGGCTACATCATTTTTTAGGAAGGCTAAGCCCCCAATAGTGCCACCCTTAGACATGCCACTGTTAACATGGCTTTGTTATTTGGATCGATTGAGCCCTTATGTGGACAACATTGCAGCTGTGACCATAGTAGTGATTTTGCTAAATGTATTCTCAAATAACAAAATGTGAAAATGTAAAAATTACTTTTGTTCAGCCAGCCATCGATGAAGGTAAAAAAAGTTGTGCAGCTATAGCAATACATGTTTACTATGTTTAATTTTTTTAATTTTTTTATTGATTTATTATTCAACTGTCTGTAGCCTATAGTGAGTTCTAACATTCACTCTTGTGTGTTCCCTTATTACCTCCAAGTGTCATTCTCCTTAACTTCCATTAAAAAGCAGATGCAAAAATCAAGATCAATGCTAATGTTCAAGAATGAAAAAAAATGATATTCTTACCCTGAAATCCATTTGAACCCATTCCCTGGCATCAGTTTCATCACGTACTTGCCTTCTTAGATCTTGGATTCTAAAGACATTAAAAGAAATAAAGTTGATAATGATCAAATTTAATTCTTCCTTTTCAAGTCATACTCAAAACAGTTTGTGCTAATAAGCTAATGGGGAGTAAAGGTAAAGAGATCTTTCGCCTGGGTGCACATAATTAGGTTCATCTATAATTCATCCACTCTTGTTCTTCGGTGTGGAATCCTTTCACAAAATGTGACACCAACTGTGAAATGTGACCAATTATTGTGTATAGCTAAAGTGACCAATTATTGTGTATGACTGAAGTGACCAATTATTGTGTATGGCTGAAGTGACCAATTATTGTGTATGGCTGAAGTGACCAATTATTGTGTATGGCTGAAATGACCAATTATTCTGTATGGCTGAAGTGACCAATTATTGTGTATGACTGAAGTGACCAATTATTGTGTATGACTGAAGTGACCAATTATTTGTGCTATGACTGAAGTGACTAATTATTGTGTGTTGAAGTGAGTTGATAATTGAAGTGACCAATTATTGTGTATTTAAATGACCAATTATTCTGTATTATTGTGTATGGCTAAAGTGACCAATTATTGTGTATGACTGAAGTGACCAATTAATGTGTATGACTAGTGACCAATTATTGTGTATGGCTGAAGTGACTAATTATTGTGTATAGTTGAAGTGACCAATTATTGTGTATGACTGAAGTGACCAATTAGTGTGTATGGCTGAAGTGACCAATTATTGTGTATGACTGAAGTGACCAATTATTGTGTACGGCTGAAATGACCAATCATTGTGTATGGTTGAAATAACCAATTATTGTGTATGACTGAAGTGACCAATTATTGTGTATGATTGAAGTGTCAAATATTGTGTATGGCTGAAGTGCCCAATTATTGTGTATGACTGAAGTGACCAATTATCATGTATGACTGAAGAGATCAATTATTGTGCATGATGAATAACTCTGGCTATATATTTTCAGTCTATTGCACCCAAACTCACCAGAGTGATTATAACTCACTGATGAAAACATCCTTTTGAAAATCCAAATGAATCCTCAGCCCCACATTACACACATGACTTGGCCACAAAACCAAATCCACACCACATTTCACAATAAATTCCATTGTGTGCATATATATGATTGGGAGTGTAATAAATGAGGTGTAAACTCACTCAACTATTTGTGGTGGGTTTCTTAATTGCTTCCAGCAGTCTAAAAGTTATACCCGCTAAAATGTGTATTGTGTATGACTGAAGTGACTAATTATTGTGTATGACTGAAGTCACCAATTATTGTGTATGACTAAAGTCACCAATTATTGTGTATGGCTAAAATGACCAATCACTGTGGATGGCTAAAATGACCAATCATTGTGTATGGCTAAAATGACCAATTATCGTGTATGACTGAAGTGACCAATTACCGTGTATGACTGAAGTGACCAATTATTGTGTATGATTAAAGTAACCAATTATTGTGTATGACTGAAATGACCAATTATTGTGAATGGCAAAAGTGTCAGGATCAGTTCAATGGTCAGTCATCATGTTTCATTAATCCATACAACAGATAATAAATATTAAAGATGTCACAAATTTGTATGAAATGCTACCCTCACTTTTACTGGGGGATTTTTTTTCTGTCCGAATTCCCAGTTGATAAATTATGGTTACTTTAATGTTCTCCTCACATATTCAATGTTTAAGGCACAAAATCTCATGACAAAATACAAACTAGACTTTTGAGCAATGTGAGAATGTAATGTGTGTCTGAGTACTGATTCTGACCCGAAACTGAATATCTCCTTAAACAGAATAAGGTATTGAAGTGGTTTCTTTACCATTTTATTTCTTTGAAAGTCCTCAGGCTTTCATATAAGATAAACTTGTTTGACCACTGTCCTTTAAGACTTAATGAATTTGGTACTCACATTGAGTTGAGCCTGTCAACCTCTGCTTTGTGAAGCTTGGCCACCCGTGCAGCCTCCTCTGCAGCCTTCCTTTCACATTCTTCTTTTGTTCTTCTGATAGCCTCTTCCAATCTTATTTTAAAATTGATCTGAAAAATAGAAAATGTGTCAAAAAATAGGACTATTTAGTTTTCTTGCTCTGCAAAATGCCTTAAGCATGGCAATGATATAAAACCTCAAAACTGAATAAGTTTATTCAAGCTATATAATATTCAATACCATCACATATTCTATGTCTTCTGCAATGTGATGTCACATGCGTTATCTACTAACTTCACAGTGACACATTTGCAAAGAATTTATACAAATTATATGATATAAATACCAGCAATGGCTCAGATCAAATTATAAGACTGTGGAGACAAACATACCTATCCAAAACAGATTGAAGGTAGTGGCATAGCCATGGGGGTCCGAACCCCCCACTTTTCGATGGAAATGTTTAAAACTTAGGAAAATTATTTTTAAATAATGTTTTGCTTTTAAAAAACAAAATTGCCCACAGAAGTGGGGTAAATTTGAACACCCAATCCAAAGAATGGTTAAGCTTTCAAAAGCCTAATGTTGGTTAAAAAGTGAAGCATTTTTTAAGCCATTTTTTTTCAATTTTGGAGGAATTTTCTTACTTTTTGATAAATTTGCTTTTATTTTTCAGAAAATTTGCTTATTTTCTGGAAATTTTCTTCAATTATTGTGAAGTTCTTTCATTTTCAGGAAGACTTAAATTTTCCTTCACTTTTGGAAAATTTCCATCATTTTGGAGGAATTCCTTCAATTTTTTTTTCTAGTTTTCAGTAAAATTCTTTCCTTTTTCAAGTGATTTCCTTTCATTTTCAGCAAAAAAATAGTATTCTTCATTTGCGGGGAATTTGATTTAATTCTCAGGAAAATTTCCTTCATTTTCTGGGATTTTTTTCTTCAAATTTTGGGGAGTTTCCTTCCTTTTTTGAGAATTTTACTTTCCTTTTTGGGACATTTGCCTCATTTTCATAAAATTTTCTTTAATTTTTGAGAAGCTAGCTATATTTTCATGAAATCAACTTGGAGAAAATTTTCTTAAATTTTTCTTCATTTTTGGGAAATTTTCTTAATTTTTCTGGAAATGTTGCAAAGATTTCCAATAATTTACGACTCCCCCTTTACAAATAGTTTTTGGACATGGATCCCATCCCACCCCATGTCCCACATGACATCCCTTGCCCCACATGGCATTCCACTATATCTCTAACATGGCATTCCACCAAACATGTCCCACATGGCATTCCACCATGTCCCACATTGCATTCCACCATATGACCCACATGGCATCCCACCCTATGTCCCACATTAATCCAACCATATGTCCCACATGGCATCCCTCCCTGTCCCACATGGCATCCCTCCCTATATTTCCATGTCATCCCACCTTATATTCCCGCATCAGTGGCTTCCCGCCTGATGTCCCACATGGCATCCCACCTTGTCCCACATTGTATCCCACTATATGTTCCACATGATCCCATCCTTTTTTTCCCCCTGATTTTGTTAGTCTCTAAAAAATTCTACCCTCACTTTTTGGTCTAGAGGCCCTTTAAAGTAATACACTCGCATCACCTGAGGTTTACGGTATCAGTTTCATTATCTTTATCATATTCGTACAAAATTCACCAGAGAAAAGGTTTTCCCCTTCTCATCAGGGGTATAGCTATCCTCATTTTTCATTAGGGGACCGAACACTTTTCAGAGTGGCCAGGTACGATGATAGAAGTTCGATTTCAACTTCAACCATTGTTTTTTCCTTGCTGATTTTATTTTAGGTTGTGCATTTTGCAGGTGGCAAATATTGGGCCCCTCCCTATTTGGTAAAGCTACCCCACTGAATACACCACTGTGAGGATGTCTTCTGTCACACATACTAAGTAATATGCTTATGAAATTGCTTATATTTACATGAAACAGCATGTAATTAACACTTCACTTAGGAGCCAGTTACGATTTGAGATGCTCGATTTAACTTCGATCACAGGCGAATTCTCATTAAAAACAACAACGACAAAAAACAACTATCTGATCAAAATTCCTCAAGATTGATCAATAAATCTTTAATGTTTTGCCAGAAAACTTAGTACTAGTTTGCCACATCTACATATAAACTTACGATATATTGGCAATTTAATTTCCATCATTTCTGCATAAACCTAAGACCATGCACATTGAAGTTAGCCTCTCTGGCTTCCCTAGCTGGATTCTCCCATAGGCGTCACCAGAGAATATAAAAGGTGGGGGCTTGGATCACAAAATGATGGTGTTCTACTTGAATCTTTTCAACGTGTGAAGCATGAGCTAATCGGCATGGGGTCCAGAGGCCTGCTTAAGGGCCCTGGTGGGTTCCAGGGGCAAAGCCCCGGCAGGGGTCCAGGGAGCAAGCCCCCGGATGCTCTGCAATTTTAGTCATTATGAGGGCCTAAAAGTGGACGGAATTTGACATGTTTGTATGTATCCTTGCATGTTTTTTTCTACACACCTGGAGTATGTGTAACTGAAAGTCCGTGGGAGTGGTGCTACAGTATTCAAAGGATTGCACCATTTCAGCAAGTTTTTCGTGCCACACATCTTATTTCTATGCTTTCTGTAAATTTAGTATGATTGCTGCTAGGAACTAGACCTATATACCAGGGCATATATTTCATAGCCTTGGTTACTAACATATAGGTACAATCATAGGGGGCTCAGGGGCGGGTAGTCCAGGGACTCACTATAGAGGTAGAGCCGTGTACAGTACAGCATACCATCATTGCATCTATATACTTTGTCAATGTAATAACGTGTAGAAATACGTCAATTTCATGACTTCTTGAAGGAATATTTTCTGATTGGCGACCCACCCTCTTTGGTGACGCATGTAATTTATTAGAACACCTTTAAAAACATAACATTAAAATTTTATTGAACAAAAAAAGGGGGGTCCTTCAAACCCCCTCCCCCTTGGTGACACCTATATAAAAATTTAATATGGTGTATTCTGTAAAATGGTACATAGGCAGGGCGCAATTAGTAGTTGTGTTAGCCACTTTTCTGCATAAAGAGTAAACCACCTTCAATTTTCCGCCTGTTGCTGGTCAAGTTCGATATGCCACTGAAGCGTAATTCAATTGAACGTATATTGTAAGTTGTCAGTGAGCGCAAACCGGGTTTGTTTGTATACATTCAAATTTTGTGACATCCAATCCCAATCGAAATGACAGAAAAGTACTAAAACAATGTCAGACCTTTTCCTTTAAACTTAGTTAAACATGCATAGAATTTTAATTGAGTGAAACATATTATAATTATCTGATTACAGACAAAAAAAAGAAATAGTCCAAGGACCTAAATTGGCAGGGTGTTGGGGGCATGGGGAACACGCAAGGTTTTCAACACAGTCGGAAATGCGTAATCTACAACTAGGCCACTCTCGTCACCCTGTAAGGCCTGTGTCCATACTACCCCTCCCGTCTTAAGCAATTTCAACAACCTCCAAGTTGATTTTCTGACACAAACATGCTTAAATCATGTGAATTACATGTATAATTAAAAGGGTGTTCAAGTTTTTACCTACCTCCAACTAAAACATTTTACTGCCGCCAAAGGCAGGAAGATGTTGCCCATAGGTAGGACTTTCTCGCTAAGATACAAAATTCGCCTTCAGGTTACAAAAAAATAAAATCGGAAAAAAAAGTAAGGGAAAAGTGCCTCCTTGCTTCCCCCTAAATCCCACCTATGCTGTTGACCCTTTGACCTGTTGACAGTAATATTCATAAAGCCACATATCACTAAATTCATCTCTTTATTTTTCATCAATTTTTCGGGAAAGTCGCTTCATTTTGGAGTAAATTCCTGCAATTGCCGGGACATTATACCAACATATGCATCAATGTTACCATATTTTCATTCAAATTTTTCCAATTAGATTAAAATTTTCCCCCCAATTTTACTTCCCAACCGGTATGAAAGCATGTAACCGAGGAGAAGGTGAAATCTTTCCTTGAGAGACCCCCTCCCCCTTTCCCCTCCCCAAGTTATCGGAAAAGTTTGGTACTGGCCTGCCTCAAAGAAAATTGGTCCCCACCCCATTTCCACCCCTAACACCAAAAAGGTTTAGTTATGCCACTGAATTTTCCATTTTATTGCAGTATTTCAAGTGTATTGCGTCCTTCTTTTTTCTGCCCGCCTTGCCTTTTAAAATAGTCCACAAAAATTTGGGAATTGAAGCTAATTTGGAATTAACTGTCGAGACATATTCCTTTTATTTATCTACCGAAATTTACATGTGTTGAGCTTGTCAGGGATGTCTGAAGGAACTTTGGGCAAAGGGGGCAGAAAATCAAGTAAGGGCACTTTCTTTCACACTAATTGATCAGGGGCACTTTCCATTTTTCAAGAGGGGCACTTTTGTCAGTTTTCGAAAAAGTGGGGGCACGTGCACCCTTGTCCCCGATTCCTACACATATGGTTTGAGTTCAAGCGAGATTTGTGGTGAGCACCCCCACCCCCACTTTTGACTTTTCCCCACTTTCGGTAGGCAAATCCCGCAAATGGATTTGAGATTGGGGAGCCAGGACAAATGTTGGCAATTGCCCATTGGGTGAATAGGCAAAAGGCTTACTTTTGAAAACCCCTGCTTAAAAAATCATTGGAGGTTTATAATGTGCCCCTCCCACCACGACCTTCAGTGTTGTGGTCCATGTTAAATGACATGCTTTAATTGTGTCAAATAAATCATAATTTTTTCAAAAGGGCACCAAAAGAGAACACTTTATTTGAAATAGATACAAACTCAGCAAAAACAATGAAAATACCAAAATTTTTGCATCTTACAGCTTTTTGAAGTTTTAGGTATTAATTTACCCCACTAAACGTGCTTAGCGAGAATATTTACAAGAGTTATACTTACCTTCTATGTTATAAATTTGCAATTTGGTTCAATGACCTGATTCTAATGTACTTCTAACCGACATTAAAAACATAGTTACCAGCCCAGCCCTAACCTCCATAATATCTCTAACATCCCTTACTTAAGAAAAAACCTCTGAATAGGAATTACTATAAAATAGTAAACCACTCATAGTTATAACAAAGGAACAGGGAACAACCTGCTAGTAATAACCAAGGCAAGACGTCGACTGAACATAGGTTAGTTGCCCGAAAACGCATGTTAACAGAAGTTGTTAGTGAACAGAGTCAAACTGTAAACAACGCTTAATACATCATGGCGAAAACTTACAAGGTTTGCCAACAAAATAAAAAGTGCCTAACCACGGCAAAAACAAAAACGAACTAAAAATTGCCCGAATAATGGCAAAGCTTTGTTAGTAAAATTAAACAGAAAAAAAGGGGCCTGAGCAAGAGCAACATTTTTCATTAGTAAAATAAAACAAATCAAACATGCCGAAAGTAAACGACCACGACGTCAATAAATGGGTGAATCATAACTGAAACGAGAGAACGTGAATAAAATACAAGGATATTCATCCGGTGCAAAAGGCGTACTCGTGAGCGTATGCCTACTTAGCTGCGGGGCTCGGCATCGGGCACCCTGCTGAGTGTAGGCGGCGGGAGGGTGCTGCTGCTTGGACTTGGGTGTCCAGATAATAAGATTGTTCTAGTGATGATTTTGTGCTCATTTGATAGGAAATAAAATATATGTAGCTGTCAGTAGCAAGACATCAGGAGGAAATTGTCCTCTGAATAAGTAAATTTGATGAATGTTACTTAATTGTTAACTAAATTGGAAGTTCTTTTGTTTTGCCCCCAATCCTATGTTCCATCCAATATTTTTTAAACAGTAAAAACCTTGGAAGTTTTGACTGCAGCTGAATATCAAGCATTCCTAGGCTTACATTGGGCAGAGAAAAAGGGAAGTTAAAAAAATGGATAATTAATATTCCTATTTAATTGATTTACTTTTGCCTTTCAGCATTTTTGAGCAAATGTTGGACATTTCTGACTGAAACCCCTCCCTATATTCGCTGCTGCTGAACGTGGTTTGCCGTCTCATGCCCCACCCATGGAAGCTGTCCCACATGGCATCCCATATCCCACATGGCATCCCATGTCCCACATGGCATCCCATTTCACACATGGCACCCCATTTCCCACATACTATATGTATGAAAGTGTCAGTTTATATAATAACTTATGCAAATTAGCTGTTAAATAAGAAAAAAGGCCCTTGATATTGCCCTTAGTGTACATGTAAACCACATGGCAGTGGCATAGCCAGGATTTTCATATTAAGAAGGGGGGGGGAGGGGGAGGGGGGGGAATTGAATATAACCGATATGATATTTAGTGGTGTAGTTGAGGTGACACTGAAGGTGTCACTTTGAGTGAAAAGTGCTTGACTTGTCGGATGGGGTCCAAGGGCCCGCTTAAGGGCCTCTGGTGGGGTACAGGGGCAAAGCCCCGGTAGGAGTCCAGGGGGCAAAGCTTCATTTCAAGGGCAAAAACTTATGTCACAATGCATAGTGGGAAGGTGTATTACGCAAGTCAAAATTCATGTCAAAGAATAATACTGTATAATACACCATATACAAAACACAAAATCATGAAAACGCATAATGTGGAAATATAATGTTTTATTGTTGATGTTTGTACATGGTTAGCTTTATCGTCACTCTTTGAAAATTATGGGTTGTCTAAAAGAATGGTTTTTCAATAGTTTACTACAAACTTGTGTAAATGTTGTCAAACTTTCAAAATGAGCTCGTTCTGTATCAAGTGCACTCCAACACCCCCTCCCTCTCCCTCTCTGTGTCTTAGTTCCATATTTTAGCACAAAATCCCACAAATGTTTAATATATTACTACCAAAGAACCTTCTTTCTGAGAAAGTACCCTTTTGATTTCTAAAAACATAATAAGCACCTGGAATGTGAAGGTTTGTTGAACTGACGGCACCAATCTGAACCGACGGATTAAAATATTGAGGGGATGGGCACCTCGCTACACCACTGCCACATGGTACTGTATATATTATATTATATGTCCTACATGGCCCCCATTTATGTTCCACATGGCATCCCTCTCTATGTACATATGCAGCCACATCCTGTCACACTCCCTGACTAAGCATACTAAATAAAATAAAAAAGTATGTTCAGTTTATATACTGTACCAACTTTATGGAAATGACCACAATAATAAAGGCGGAGTTAAATAATCATGCCTGATACAACTGTTGGAGCCCAAATATTTTGAAGAATTTTAAGAAATTTAAATCTCTAGTGCTATGAGAGAGATGCTTGAGGATCTCTGAAGAACATTAGAAAATTATATAATTTTACAGTTAAGGAAATATTAAATGTTTCGTAGACTTTTTAAGGAAACTAGTCTTCAATCAGTCTTAAGTTTGTCTTAAAAACTTTAACATTTTGTATAGAAATTCTAATCTTCCATAAGGACATCTGAAGAAACTTTTTAACTTTTTCTGAGGAACTCCAAAGAAAATTGAACATTTTCTGAGAAATTCCTAAAAAACTTTAACATTTCTGAGGAAATCTCAGGAAAAACTGTGGATGGCCGGATAGCCGGATGGATGAAATCGCCATTACATAGGTTTGCATTATGTTTCGCATGCTCACCAAAAAGTGGTCCATATTTGCTGTGTTCCTAACTCAGCCGACACAAATTATCACATTTTAAGAGTAGAATCGTGTAGATGACATTGTATGCATTTGATACATACCTAATTCATGATGTTGCACCCAAGAGAACATGACAAAATCTTTTGATAAATTAATCACCAAATGTCCTAATTTCTTCATTATTGTTTAAGTTGTTTAAGTATGTATTATACAGTATGGTAATTATACAGTATGGTAATTATACATTATGGTAATTACTATGTCGAGTTATGTGAAATATCAGGTCTAAGACTAGAAACAACGTTAAAGTTACAATTAGCCATCCTTCCTTGTGAAGTTGGAACCAGTCTTTTTATGATTAAATCTGCTGCATAGTAAGGTTAAGGCCCTGTGCATTCTATTTCTAACTTTACACTTTCAGCATTTGTAATCTTAATCAAGTAGGACATTGGGACATTCTGAGTGAGTCTTTTATCTCACTAGATCAAGCATTCCTGATTCTTTAGGGGTTGTTGTTCCATTTCTTTTCTAAAGTACTATTACTTACTTACTTCTAAACTGGTATATTTAGTTTCAGATAAGATATTTAGGGCAAATTGTTGTTTTCAAGTAAATTATTATTTAAATGATTTTCATTGAATTTTAGCTTCATTATATTTAAAGTGAGAGGGTGGGTAAAATGCACAATGTATGTATATTTAAAAATTTTATGATTAAATGTAATAGTAATATACTTCAAAAAAATATTTCAAATATTTCATTGATAACACACAACAATTAGATCTTTAATGATTTTTGTTAACGTTAACTTTCTTGTTTTACGGCTTAAAGTTAGGATGATTAAAAGAGTTTGATTAAATTTTCAGATCTAATTTGCATTAAAGTGCTTCACAGATTCAAGTGCATAGCAATTCAGCCTCACTAAACATCATTGCATGTTAGTATTGTATGGTAGAAAGGAAAGTGAAAGATCTTTAACAGTGGAAAAATAGTATTATATATTGTCATCATGTTAAAAATATGCTAAAGTAACCTTTTTGTTTATTCTTAGGTGCAGTGGCTCAGTGGTTAAGGAGTTTTAGACTGGCTTGTATTTAAAAGGTACCAGGTTCGAATCCCGTCATGAGCACTGTATTGTTTCCTTGAGCAAGACACTTTACTCTACTTACATGTACTTCAGTTCACTCAGCTGTAAAATGAGTACCAGCAGTCCAGCACTGCTGGGGAGTTAATCTGCGATGGACTGGCATTCCATCCAGGAAAAGTCTTGCAAAACCAGGGATAAGCACTGGTTCTATAAGCCTTATAATTCAATGGAATTAGCTTTTAATTTTCTTTTTATAGTGAATGCTAAATCCAAAATATTATTCTAATCACCTGATTTTTTAAATGAAATTTGAGTAAATGGCAAGAAATAATGATGCACTTTTAATCACTTGTGGTTTCTCTTTCTTTAATGTTCATTGTACTGTAAGTTGTATCATAAACTGTAGGGTACCATCAAATTTGTTTTTATTACAAAGAATTCTAAGCATTCTTTTGGTGCATCAAGCATGTTTTTCTTGAAAACCA
Organism: Chiridota heheva; assembly: GCA_020152595.1. Taxonomy (NCBI): domain Eukaryota; kingdom Metazoa; phylum Echinodermata; class Holothuroidea; order Apodida; family Chiridotidae; genus Chiridota; species Chiridota heheva. Next base: position 531,439 of record JAIGNY010000132.1, read on the forward strand.
TAACCATAACCATAACCATGCAGAACACTTCTTGCAGCTGTAAGTTTGGGTAAGAAGTAATCAATGTGTCATTAATGAAAAAGCCTTCAACGTTTTGCCTGGGACAATATTGCTTGTCTGTCTAGTCATATATTCAACTTAAAAAATGCTGAATATTATTCATAGGAATGAGCTCAATATAACCTAACTTTGATATAGAAGAATTATCGAAGAAATCAACATTCATGAACATTTGGGATGACCATTTTATTTGTATACAACTTAAGTGTTGTAAAAGTCTCTGGCAAGCGACCATATGAAATTGCCTTTAATTTGCCATGTTCCTGACTCGGTAAATAAATATTAATGCAGGAAAGTAATGAATTTTTGCACCAAACATACTTTTTAATCTATTCCAAGATTGTCGTGCTGCTGCACTATTTTTTCATGTATAACAGAACAAAAAAAAAAAAAGTAAGCCCATTATTTTTAGTACGTTATATACAATATTGCATATAATAGTGTCCACAAATCGTAATATGATGTAATAATGACAACATCAACAGCCAATGAGATTGTCGCAAAACACCACTGTGGATGTTTTGCGTTCATTTCTGACAAGCGACTATACAAAATTGTCTTGCATTTGCCGTGTTCCCGACTTAGCCGACAAATAATAAGGCAGGAAAGTAATGAATTTGTGCAGCAAACATATATTTTTTGATCTTTTCTGAGATTTTTGTGCTGTTGCAAGTATTTTTTAATGTATTAAAGCTTCAAAAATGTAAGCTCGTTTTTGTTAAGTTCTTTTTTGCCTGTAAGTTCACCCTTTTCCTTTCTTAACAAAGCTATTGATATTTTCCAAGAAATCAATCTTTTATTAGCAATTTGCAACTTAGATTGTTTCTGTAGGTGTTGTGGTCATTAAGATATCAGTTTTAAAATGGTACGTTTTCAGCTCATTAAATATGCACAGCGCGGAAATCTATGCATACAATCCTAAAAGGAGAAAGCTCTTTTCACGGCTCTGCGGATTGACTGTAAAGAACATACATTTAATAGAAAAAACTTACTCTTGCCACTTTCAAAGCCCTAGCAATAGCCAACTGCTTCTCTAATGCAAATTCATTCTGGAGTTGTCTGGTATTCTCAGCCAAAGCCTTTTCTAAAGCCTCTTTTTTTATCTGTTCACTTTCTTCCCACTGTTTCTGAAGAGCTTCTTGTTTCTCTTTGCGGAAAGACCAAGTAATCTTAGCGATCCTCTCATCTTCAAGTTCATCTCTGGCTTTCTTTATTCTTACTGCTTTGTCTTCAGCTGCCTGCATGGATGCAAAAAGATTAATAATGTTTGTAGTCAAGACCATATTTAGAGAGAGGGTGATAGTAAGGCTCAGAGGTAGCAAAATAGCATAGCTTACCCAGCTTTACCTTGGACAGTGCCTAACCCTCTATTACAGTAGTCTGCATGAGTATAAATGTAACTGTCTATGGGCAGGAAGAAGGTGGTATTTCTGACAAGTTTTGTATCAGGATAGCTTGGCTGATGTTGCAAGCCAGGCTGGCCATATAAAGAGTTTAATAATTGTACAGTACATGTAATGGTTGTATATCTGACAAAAAACATTCTGAATTCTGATATTAAACACATATGGAAATGAAATAGTATATAAATTGTTTTGCAAATTTACTAAAAATCATGTAAAAATAAAGAAGTCAACATGAGATGAAAATGTCATTTTCATAACTTTTTGAAATTTACATCTTTTACATCTTGAAAAACCTGGAATAGGGGGAGGGGGATGCCTTTTGGCCTTTGTATGCTGTACTGTAAATATCCTATTCATAAAACAAATTTGTCTAAAAATGACATTTCTGATCAGGAGCACTGTGCAAGATGGTGCGTTCTCTTTGCATTTAGATGAAAAGTGCTTTAACAAATCATGTATCATAACATTTATATTACATCATACAGTGTATATCATAACTGTTATATTACATCATGTATCATAACATTTATATTACATCATATATCATAACATTTATATTACATCATATATCATAACTGTTATATTACATCATGTATCATAACATTTATATTACATCATGTATCTAACATTTATATTACATTGTATGATTGTCCTTTCTTACAGATTAAAATGCTAATGTTAAGCTTAAGTGTAACAAAGTGCGCTCAGCCGATAGAATGATACATCAGAGAAAGGAATGTTTAGATTCTGGTCGTAAGTTTATTAATTCCTCAACATGCCAACTACTTTATATCCAATGATTTTTACAGGTGGATGACAGTTCTTTGAATGGAAGATACAACAGATGATACGTAATAAATCAGAGTAACGACAACACAGGACTTGACAGGACAACAGCACGGACAATATTGACTCAAGGTGGATACGGATTGATAGAGCATAAGCCCATCCAAGTAAACAACTATCCTGATTGGATAAGCCTGAATGCCTGATCAGATCTAACCATCTGATTGGAGGAAAGTACCATACCATGATAAACAAATTCATGGTGACACTTAAAGGTGATTGAATGTCAAAGGTCCCATGACTAACTAAGCTTGCCCATTAGACAAAAGTATACAAGTATGTAAATGTATGCAGAAGAAGCCTTACATCTGATGTACATGTGACCGACATGTGAATATTATGCAAACTAAGAACAAATATCCAAAGGCTGACATCATCAATTCTTAAACGTACATTTGTGACATAAATAACTCAATAAACTTCCAGAATTATGATTTGATAATTCTGAAACCACGACAACGAAAGTAATTTATGAAACTTAAATAAAACTTCAAGTCATAAACAATCATAACAATGTAAGTCAGCTTAATAAAATAAATCCCCAGAAAGGATAAAACATTGAACACCTCAAGGTATATAATTTACACACCAAACACTTCCAAATACATGATTTTTAAAGATCAATTCGAAACACAACAAAATCAACTCTTACAACATCATGTATCATAACTTTTATATTACATCATGTATCATAACATTTATATTACATCATGTATCATAACATTTATATTACATCATGTATCATAACATTTATATTACATCATTATCTTAACATTCATATAACATCATGTATCATAACATTTATATTACATCATGTATCATAACATTAATCTTACCAATCGAGCTTCTTCCAGAGCTGTTTCCTTCTCCTCATCTGCTCTTCTCTGAGCTGCCTCCAGCTCCTCCTTCAGCCTCTGGTCAGCTCTGTCTTGAGTTTCTTGAACAGCTTTTCTTACTGCTTCCTCTTTCTCAAGTCTCGCTCTTTCATTTGCTTCAAACAACACTTTTCCTCCCACCTCTGAAACAAAAATGAGTCAAACTTGAGGAACCTCACACAGACCGCCAGTATAAGTGTGGAAGTTGACATTTCAGACATCCCCAGGGGTGGTGTTGCTGGGAAAATCTAACCCTAGCTAATTGAAATATCAAAGTAAGCACTCGAAAGCAAAAGCGTTGCAAAAAAAAATCCCTCTCCTTAAATGGCAAAACAGACTGTATATATAACACAAGAATCCAACACACTTCTGAAGGCATACCCCTTCCATGAATTTAACGGCAGAGTCCAGTTGGTATAGGTAGCAGCAATTAGATCTGGTTTGTATTTTTGAGGGGACAGAAATCATATTTTCTTATGAGTGCTTTATTTCATGCCAGTAGGGGGCCTAGAGTAAGAACTTGTCCTTTCTGCAGGCATAGTCGTAGTGTGCAAAAACGATGCAACATGAAGATTATCTAGTGACTGTGACTGAGTCTGTGGAGTTGTAGTGGATGCTTTGAACAATGTGTTGGATTCTGGAGTAAAGTGGACACAAAAGGTGTGGAAAAGCAAAAATGTAAACTGCATAAGTTGGTATTTTGCCAATTTTTGTTTAAAATTTTAATGGAAAACTAGAAAAATTTTGAAGAAAATTTGTTTGCCTAGGCAAAACAAAAAAACGCTCTTGCCCTCCCTAGCTCTGGTATGCCTGCCTTTTAAATTACAGTACATACCACAGATGCAAACCAAAAAGTTGTACTACATCAATATCATCTTCATGTAAGATCTAATCTGATTATGGCCTTGCAAAATATTTCAGTACAACGTTATTGCCATCATCACAAGAAAAAGAGTGTAAACACAACAGTAGGCCTACCTTCAATGTCTACATGGCCGATTCTTTGCGTTGAAAGAGTTGTTCTTGTTAAAATTTTCTCCAACAATTCAATGGGATCTTTTCGCTGTCTTAAACATCTTGTAGACATTATCTCCAAATATGTACACACGAAATTGAACAAAATGAAAAATACAGTCTATTCCATACTTTGGAACTCCATACTGAATATTAACAGTGACTTAGGCCCCCTACATAGTTTTAAACTGTAAGATTTTGCAATTTGCTTTGCTATTAAAAGCACAAGATAAGCCATATCCCACAGTAAATGAGTAGTGCGCGAACCAATGCGGAAGTGATGTTTTTGATTACAGCTCACTATGGTAACTCGTGAATATTCATACTTAGATTTTCGACATTCCCAAAAATAGAGGGCGGTGAATCACCCGTGTCAACCCTATTCAAAATGGCGGACCTTGTGGATTGTGACTTTCCACTTGTTCATTTACTACCGAAAAAAGAAACCGGCGCAAGTGCGTTTTTGGCTAAATTTCCGGACTACGATGGCAGAGGGGTAGTTATAGCTATTCTTGATACTGGTGTCGATCCTGGAGCTCCTGGTTTGCAGGTAAATTTACTTAGTTGGTTACGCTGGTTTTACCAACTCTCAGGATCATCTCGCCCGCCGGTGGAACGCCCACTAAATGTTCTCCCGATGCTCCCCGTAGCAGTGTCGCTCTTGTGCACGACACTGGGCACAAGTTGATTTTGTTTTGCTGAAACTTGCAGGCATCGGATGGGACCCAGTACGGTTTCTACTTAGGGGGAGAAGGGAGGGAACAGAGAATGACTCAGCATCAAGCCTGGTCAAAAAATATATCTATATCTATGTAGCCTATATCTATATCTATATATAGGCTATATATATATATATATATATATATATATATATATATATATATATATATATATATATATATATATATATCTATCTATCTATCTATCTATCTATCTATCTATCTATCTATCTATCTATCTATCTATCTATCTATCTATCTATCTATCTATCTATCTATCTATCTATCTATCTATCTATCTATATATATATATATATATATATATATATATATATATATATATGTATATATAGAAAATATATATATATATATATATATATATATATATATATATTGAAATATATATATTGAAATATATCGATCTATCTGTATAGATATATATATATATATATATATATATATATATATATATATATATATATATATATATATATATATGTAGATATATGTATATATATATATATATATATATATATATAATATATATATATGTATTTGCCTAAACTAAAGTCTAAGAAGAGCTTCAACATGGGAAAATAGATGAAGGAAGTAAGCAACATTATTTGTTGCCTTGACACTTATGTCCCATGTTCGTATTTTCTGGAATTGTGACTTCTGGCCATTCTAATCTTAAATTGCCAACCATAGCGTCATAGTGTAAAAGGATGCATAGGGGAAAAAAAACTCAACATTTTGTTGATTTTTATTTATTTCTTTAAAACTCCTCACCCCTGGCCATGAAACTCATAAATGCAAGAAAAATGCTTTTAAAATCTATTCCCACCATAACAAGTTCAAAAAATTTCCTCTGTAGGCCTATGAGTGAAAAAAAGAGAAATTTGAAGCAATTTGGAAAGCCATGTTAGACTTAAAACAGCTGTTTGTTTGCAACCTACCGTACAGGTTAGAAGTACTGCACGGTTATCGCGATAAGCGCTACTTAGCTACCACACTTACCGCGGTAAGCGTATCTTTTGTTCAGCACTCCTTTTATTTGCCGCCGATCGGCACTGATATGCCTCCACAGTCGACGGTAAATGTGTTATATAATCCAATTGTAATATGTCCCTTTCCTTGTGAGTAAATGCGTTAAGAAATCCTCTTAATCACTAAAGCAAAACGATGTATTGTTATCGAGAGATTAATGGTTTGTCGTAATACATCTCATAGCTGCATGTATTATGGCGATATTCGCTTGTATAGGCCTACATTATACCAGGGAGATGTAATATTTCCCTGATTATACATACACAATGGACAGTGTATTGAGCTGTGTATCTAACGTCAAGTTAGGACATTATGTTAATAGAACCAGTAGAAATAAAATAATACAAACGAATGCAAAGAAAAACCATAACTCGATGAGCAAGTATCATTTCATTGATAAGAGCCCAGTGCCTGAATCACTAATGCAGCAAGGCTTATTTGCCATTACATCATTAATTTATGTATACCAACAGGCTATCACCTAACGGGTCCGCAAAAAAATATATATAAACTCTCACCACTTCGAACTAAGGAAATCATTTGAGCTTGTACCTCGAAGCGAATAACACATGGTACAGGTCAATAACATACAACACATGATTGCAACGGAAGATTCCATCGCTCATAGGCTACTATAAGTACACATAATCACAGGAGAACGCAAGAAATTGTAACAAACAAAATTAATAAAAAATTTCATTCTTTTAAAATCTGAACAATTTTGACCAGGACTGTTCTTCAGAGGTTTATAATACACATGAAAATGAGATCATGGAAAGGAATAAACTTTTTGAGGGAATAAATGGTTGTTTTTACTCTTTGTGAAATGTGAATCATACCAGCTTGGTTTGATTTACAAACCAAGCTGGTGATAGCACGGGGATAATTTATCTTCGTTTTACAAAAGAAGACGCAAATACATAGCATCATCGAACCTGTTATCTGCAGGTACATTATAGAACATTATGATTCAAATCACACACACATTCGGCTGACAAAATTCCCAATCAATGACTTTACAAACTTTTAACTCGATTAGCATAATCTTTTTTAAATGTGCGAATCACAAATGCGCAGTAATCACCGATGAATAGGGATATTAGGCACTTTGAAATTCGTCGAAATCTAAGTCTAACTTGTAAAACGCACTGCGAATGTGCAGCAGTAAACAGTGAAACTAAAAATAGGCCTAACGTTAGGCCATAATAAGGCTTTAAATGCCACGCAATCAAGGCCCGTTTTACAAGCTCTTAATTCAACCAAAAAACACTTGAAAATTACTCAAATCATGACAATCAGTACAATTACATGTAAATATTACCTGATGAGTCAAATAAATTTTGCAAGAAAGAAAAAATATTGCAAAATAAACAAACAGAAAAAGGTTTTAACAGAGCTGAAATTGTGCATGCGTCGCAAAGATGGCGGCCATTTTTTCGAGAGGACAGATCTTTTAGAACTTCCCAGGGGTGGTGGCGTAGTTTTGAAATGTTTTACGGCGAGGTATATCATAGGCCTAGTATGCAAGACTTTCACAGAAGAGCTTTGAAAGCCGTAGCGAATAAGACAAAAATGTTACGCGATGTTGAGTTTAAATGACATTGAGAGAAAGTTATCTGTTCTTTCTATACAGAGGCCCATTATGTTACATTATACAAATACAGTACAAAATAAACCGCTCTGAATTCGTACTAGGTTACGTTGACTCCGACCACGAGAATAGGGTCTGCAGTCACAAAGCCTAGCTCAAGTTCGAATGATTTTGACAGATTATAGCCTAACTGTAAGGGCTTACGAAGGCAACACAATGGCATGCATGTTTGAAAGTCTTAATGTGATTCTTCTTGCACAAGTTGCAGTATAGAACTTAGAAGTTGATTACGGAGGCGGACAATGAAATATCGATTTTAGCGTGGTAACTCACGTTTTGGGGCCTTGTGCTTAGGTTTTCTCAACAACATGGAGCATAAGAGATATTGATTTTAGCGTGTTTACTCACGCTAACCTGCGATTTGCGGTAAGGTTCGGCTATTCATCACCTGAGGTAACCGTGGTAAGGGAGGTAAGCGCACATGGTAAGCATGTGCGGTAGTTCTAACCTGTACTGTGTATCAATTTCATTGAGATCACTAATTAATAAATAACTAAATAATAGTCAAAATATTTTTCGAATGATATTTTCACCTTAAAATTAAGATTTCTTCATGAATCATTATCAGATGTAAATAGTGTTATTTAACTTGAATTTGGTAAAATAATTTTATTATTTACGGCCTCCAAAAGTGTCTAGGCTATATATATTAAACATATTTTTGGAACTTGGGTGTTTTTAGTACTCCCGTAGTACCGTCGGACTGATGTCAGCTGTGTTAGTATGGCTGCCATTGGTGATGGTTGGGTTTCCGAGGGTACTACAAAATCCTATTGCCTCCTGTAATGTTTTAAGCGAGGTGTTAAAAGTATAGGAAAATCTCAGTTTTAGAATCTTTAAGAAAACGAAACCGTTTTACCTTTTTATTCATCTACAATGATTACAATCGATGTTTGAAGCCCATCCATGTCTTCAAAAACTGTCTTTAAGGTGATTTTACTTACTTTTATATAAGTATTTTGGACTACTATTCTTTCCGTAAAAATCTCTCCAAAGTACAGTCAAAGTTCAAAACACTGCCATCGGGGCTATAAACATTTTAGCGGGGCTAATATGTTTTAGATTATTTGAGGAAAAAATTAAGATAATACTTATAAAGTATGATTATATAATCTAAACATTTCTTGATGTTTTATCTTTTTTTTTGCACACACTTTAATTACCAAAACTATTTAGTTAAATTATATGAAAAAAAAAAAGTGGAATATTCTCAAACTTATTTGCGGACGTTGAATGATTAATCACAAACGTGCGGTGAATATGAAAATGGCGACCAAAATATGAATCTTGGAGAAAAGTTTTTCGGAAAAGTGTATTATTTAGACTAGGCTAATTGATATAAGAATCTCCAAAAAGTAAGTTATTTTTTATTCATCAATTTTCTACAATGTGTGAATTAAAAAAAAACTGAATTGTAACTAATCTATAACAACCCTCGTACGGAAATCCCAATGTCAAATCCTACTGAGGGTGTTTTTACCACAAATTTCAGATTTGTTCATACAATTATAAATAGTTGATTTTTCACATAAAAAAGCAACTAGAATATCATTTATAAAGCACATTGAGAGTTCTCAAAACAAACTTTGACTTACAGTACAATTTTTTTAATAATTACATGCACTTGTGCATGTACTGTACGTTGAAAAACTTACATGGACATGAATGATGCTACATGTACTGTACATGTACGCAATGCACGACGACAGGACTTTGTCGTGAAGTAAAAACGTTTCATGTTGAGGCCCTCTTTTTTGTAAGAGTTTGATCATGGAACTACCAAAACACATATTCGCCATGTTTTGTCTGCATTTGTGAGGTAAGCTTATGTTTCGATTGGGCTGAAATGTTCTTTTTTTTTATTCTATGAAGACAAACTTTGTTTGGTAAGATCTGACAGAAGAAGTGATAAATTCAAAATTTGTGATGATTGACTTTATCTTCTGCCATGATTTTTTCAGCTTGTTTCATTTTTTGTGTGTTGTGAAGTAGGCTAGGCCTATACGTGCTGTTGTGAATGTTGTGTTACTGTGCATTATATACTGAAAGCAACACAATGAAGACTTGTAAATATGGAAGTATTGCATCCTTAAATTGGATCAACTTTGAAATTGCATACTATTACCTTGATTTGTTTTTCTTCACATGCACAAGATGCACGTACTGCAAATCCTTACATGCACAATGGAAAAGTTACATGCATATGTGCATGTGTGCATCCGAGTAATTTAAACTTGGCCTCAAAAGGTGTCTCAAATGTTCCACAATTTTTCACCTAAGAAGGAAAGTTTTTGAATATTTTTTTGCAGGAAATTGTGGAGGAACTTATTAATCAATTTTTAAGAATGATGTAACTACTGAGGGTGGGGTGTGTAATTTAGTTTGTCGGCAAATTGTTTTGGTCCGTCAGCAATTCATGGACTTTGAACTTCAGAGATCTACTTTCTGAAGAAAAAAAAAACTGGCATACGATAAACATGAACAAATTTGTGTCGGTAAGTATCAAAATTATAAAAAAGAAGAAAGAAACTGGGGAAGAATTATTGAAGATTTTCTCTCTGCAAATATAAATTCCATTTGTAACATAAAAGTGCAACATGAATGCTGACAATCTCACTCAAAACCACATACGTGGTATATTATGAAGTTTATTTGTAAACTTTCGCACAATCATGGAGATCATGATGCAGGGCTTAATGTGCACGGTTGTAGAGATAGTGGTGCATAATTTAGTTTGGGTTGAATTAGAGAGATTTCCTTCTGTTTTCTTGAAACTTATTTCATAATAGCTCGGTATTTTGTAGGGTTTTACAAGGTTTTAAAATCCCTGCTTGCACCAAATTTCAACCAATTGCCACTGCAAACAATATAGTGGTGTCCTAAATATTGTTGTACGTCAGGTCTCCTATGCAAGTTTTTCCTTTGCCCACCTCCTGGGCCTTGAAATTATACAATTATAGGGTGTTGCTTCAAATCAAAGATTTATCTACTGATTTTGTTCGAATTTCCTCCTTTTTTCAGTGTTTAAAATCGGAAACTCAAATGTCTACATGTGATTTTATTGTTAGAATTACATTTATTTCTGTTCCTCACGTATCCTGATCAGGTGATCATGAATGATCGAAAAGTCATCTATTATTTTAAGCCATTTTGGGGCCTCAAAAATGTGAAATCTTTAGAATTTGGGGGTTTTGCCCTCTGGTCCCTTGCAGTGGCTTTCCCCATGGGCCCAGGGGCTCTTTAGTTATGCGCACACAATTTTCTCCTCTTGACTGTTGTGGCCCAAATCCAAAAACTGTGGCAACTCCAATGCAGGCCATCAGGGTGTTGTTGACTATAAACTTAATAAAAGGACGATGCATATCCATCCATTAGCGAGGTAAATGCAGCATGACATCAGACACCAGAGGTGCAGGGCCGTAGGAGACCTCAATTTATTTGGGGGGAGGGGTGGGGGGAATGATGACATCGAATGTGATCGATACTGGAATCATGAAGCAGCTAACTTCTGCTGCCCCCCTTCCCTCCCCCCCCCCTGTTCTCTTTGCATATACGAACATAGTCTTTTTAAGAAAAGATTGAGGACAGATTTGCTAACTGTAATTCATTTTTCGGAAATTTTGTGTTCCTTTTCCTAACCAAAAGGGGCTATAAAAGATGTTTACTTCTCAAAAATTTGACATTCAGAAATCAGAAAATATAGTAGATCTTTGTTCGGAAATATTGGAAGAAGTCTGATTAACATGTAAAAGCATTTCAAATCAAGAAATTTCTACTTAGTTTTCATGTATATCAAATAAATATTCAAGTGATCTTGAAAGCCATTTGCGACCCCCTAAATTGATGAAACCCCAGAGCTTCGAGGGGATTCGCCTTCTGTACTCCCATTAAAGCTTCGCCCCAGACCCTAAGCAAAATTTTCCTCACACCCCCTCCCAATCACAATTACCTTGATACGTCCGTTTAAGAGTTGCATGACCAGAATGATACAAAATCAACATTTAAGGCTATGAAAAAGAAAATATTCTATAAAGGGCCCTTCTTATCCCAGACGTGTTTTAAGGCCAGACTTGCATTCCAGCATTTCATTTCATGCCAGAAACCAGTTGTTAAAAGTTTTTGATAACCACAAAGCAATTTGATTTGAGAGGCCTACTCTTTGAACCCAGATAATTTATTGGTTGTATTGAGTCCATTGGGAGTTATGCACTCACTCTACAGAGTGTTAAGTGCTGATACACTCACTCTACAGAGTGCTAAGTGCTGCTATTGTGAAAAGAAAAGAAATAATAAACTAATGATGAACATGAAATGAAGTTAATGAAGAAGTGTTTTAAAGGGAAAGAATGGTGAAATTAAAATTACAGTATTCTGAGAGTGATATGAGAAATTGATAACTTTGTGTTTTTTTCTTTCTTCAGACAACCCCATCTGGTCAACCAAAGATAGTTGATTTAATTGATGCAACCGGTAGTGGAGATGTAATCACCTCCACAGTAGTCGAGGCCAAGGAAGGACTCATCACCGGGCTCACTGGCAGAAAACTTAAGGTTTGTGAATTATGCCACTTCAAGAAGTATTTTTTAGATAATCAAAGTGGCACATAAAAATGGTTGTTTCTGGTGCTTTGCCAATCATTAAGTTTGTAATGGATTATTTTTTTTAATTGAAGGAAGTCAATCATTTCATTTTATTGAGTTTTTCATGATTCCTGTAATTTAAGAAAAAATGCAAACAGCCCAAAGTTATATTGTGATTCCTTAAGTATTTTGTTTTGCATATTCAACTAATTAATTAATGTCTTTTCCAGTTTAATATTAGTTGGAGGTGCAAGTGCATGTTTAAAAACAATCAATGTATACAAGAAAATAGAGAGTTGTTTTACTGCTGATATCACAGATTTGCTTGTTTTCTGGGAATTCTTATACTGTACTGTTACCCAAATTATGCAGCCAATTTGTTTTTATTTTGATGGTTTTTGTCTCAGCAATTTGTGGCAATTGGACCATGATAAAAAAGCTAATGTTGCTTCAGTGTGGAATTGCCCAAAGGCTTTATTGGTAGTGGGTAGAGCTGTGAATGTTTAGGGATTTTAGTAAACCTGTACACGCTAAAAAAAGCGAGCGTGTATCGTGTACACGCTAATTAGTACCGTAATTTTTGGAAATGCACCAAAATTGCTCCAAAACTATGAGGTGAAGTAAAAAAGAAATGCAACCAGTATGGCAAAAGTACTGACTCCATTGCCCAAATAGACGCTGAGTTTTCTACAGTAAAAATCATCATTTTTATGGAAAATATGAATGGAAATTCAGTTTAGAAAGAACAGATAACTTCCTTTCAATGTCATTTAAACTCAATATCGCGTAAATTATTTGTCCTATTCGCTACGGCTTTCAAATTCTTCTGTGAAAATCTTGCATACTAGGCCTATGATATACCTCGCCGTTAAACATTTCAAAACTACGCCACCACCACCAGAAAGTTCTGAAATATCAGTCTTCTCGAAAAATGGCCGCCATCTTTGCGACGCATGCAGAATTTCAGCTCTGTTAAAACCTTTTTCTGTTTGTTTATTATGCAATATTTTTTCTTTCTTGCAAAATTTATTTGACTCACCAGGTAATATTTACATGTAATTGTACGGATTGTCACAATTCAAGTATTTTTCAAGTGTTTTTTTTGGGGGGGGTCGATTTAACAGCTTGTAAAACAGGCCTTGATTGCGTGGGATTTAAAGCCTTATGACCTAACGTTAGGCCTATTGTTAGTTTCTCTGTTTCCTGCTGCACATTCGTGGTGCATTTTACAAGTTAGATTACTCAGATTTCGGCGAAATCAAAGTGCATAATATCCCTATTCATTGGTGATTACTGCGCATTTGTGATTCGCACATTTAAAAAGGATTATGCTAATCGGGTTAACAGTTTGTAAAGAATCATTAAATGGAATTTTGTCAGCCGAATGTGTTTGTGATTTGAATCATTAATATTTATTTTCAACGGCAAGACACTATGTTGTATGAAAAACGATTACTCGCAATGAAGTATTTAGTAAACGTTTGCAAGATTTGTGAGCATGTAGCGTGTACACGCTAAACGGTCACAGCTCTAGTAGTGGGTTCATATTTCTGTATGAGTGCAAATATTGTTAGATATACTTGGTTAATCAGTGTTTTCATTAGTGTATGGGACGGGGAACAGGACAAATGTCATCCTTAATGCTGAAAAATGTAGGAAATCCAGATCAAATTGATGGATAAACTTGGGCACTGTTCAATGACGCCAAAAGTATGAAAATTCAAATGAAAAGTTGACCAACATGAATTACTCGTAGGTCAAGGTTCAACAACCCTCACCTGCCAGGGTGGCAAATATAGCAGACTACGGCACCAATGGTCCCAAAAAAGTTTGCAGGTCTCCAGAAAGAATAGAAAGGAATAGTGTAGAAAGAAATGAAAAACAAGTGGAATGTAGTTGAGAGAAAAGAAAGGAAATGAAAAATGATGTTTCTTGTTGGAATGAAGCATTTGGCTTTGTTTTCATAGTATACTCAAAGAATTATTATTTTTTTAAATTAAAAGTTTTTTTCCACTCGTGACAAATGCTTGCCTATCATTTGCTTGCTATCCATGACAAAGAATACTAGACATAGACTGCAGCAGAAACTGATCATAATTTTGCAAGGCTTCACAGTTGATACTTGTTTTGGGAAGTTGTTGAGTCTATTTTGCATAGTTTTTACTTGTCCCAGGTGTCCAAGCACATACTTACATTGACCTTCTTTTGCGTGCGACGACAGCGACGTGACAACAGCTTCTTTTCTCTTAAACTATTTCGCTCAGTTTTCTCTCCAATTTGCACCTCTTTGTTTTATAACTTCATTTTCGGATTTTTTCTTGGTGGATGGGCTTTTGTTCTCGGTGAGATCGTTTCTTTTCCTTTTTGGTTACTTGCGTTAGCAAAGGAACCTATGTATTCAACTTGGCGTGTGTGTGTGTGTCTGTGACACTTGCTTAGGTACGCTCTAACTCAAGATAGGAAAATTGGTATGGAGTCACATTTGGTAGGTAGGTCCGCCATATTGTGAAGATGTGCCCTATTGTTTTTGGTGCCCGTAGGGGTCACCTGGGGTCAGATATCGGCCAAAAATGGAAAAGCTTTTAGTGACAATAACTCTTAGTGCCAAGATTCTGTACATTTGATATTTTGGGACAAGTTGTGTATGGAGTAGAGGAATATTTTCATACAAAACGGCCATGTGATTGAAGGTCAAGGTCAGGGTCAAAAACAATTTTTTGTCAAAGTGCATGGAAAAACTTTTAGTGACAATAACTCTTAGTGCCAAGATTCTGTACATTTGATATTTTGGGACAAGTTGTGTATGGAGTAGGGGAATATTTTCATACAAAACGGTTATGTGATTGAAGGTCAAGGTCAGGGTCAAAAACAATTTTTTGTCAAAGTGCATGATATTGAATTTGGACTTAGACATTGGACTATGGACATTGGACTCGAATTTGACAATGATAACAACTCTTAGTGCCAAGATTCTGTACATTTGATATTTGAGACAAGTTGTGTATAGAGTAGGGGAATATTTTTTTAACAAAATGGTCATGTGATTGAAGGTCAAGGTCAGGGTCAAAAACAATAATAAAATAATAGAAATAAGCTTGACGCCAAATAGTTATTGATTTGAAGAACAAATGATATAATTTATTTTTATGATTTACTTGAATTAAGTTTACTTGTTTTCCATTAAACACAGTTTTTGATAAAAATACATGGAATGGTATAAATAGAAGTCCAGAGTCCATGCCATGATACCCTAAGAGCTGTTGAAAGACTAGTGTGGTTTCACATCAGCAAGGCCAGGAACTGTCATTCTATTTTGCTATTACATAATACACTTTTATAACATTGACCTCGCTCTGTCTCATTGTGAAGTTACATTTCAAGTGTTATGGATATCTTTTGTGAGGTGGTATGAATGATGCATTCCAGTGGGTTGTATTTAAGTTAATAGCTCCATGGTTGTATTATTGGTTTATATATATTCTTAAGAATAGAATTTCTGTCTAGCAGACCCCATCAGTGTGATATAGTAAAAATACAAATTCCTGAAGTGTGATTAAATCTTGAATGCCACTGACATACTACAATCCAGGGTTCAATACTAAATGCACAAAGTATAAAGACCAATGAGCCTAAAAGCTATTTCAGTTTTGATGGCTGCTTATCATCTTTTATGTAAAAAAAAACAGACACCTGAGAAATATATAATTCACCCCACCTGTTGCATTAAAAAACAAGTCATAAAGATGTCAACAGAAAGTCATTGGTCCATGTTGCTGACCTGTTTTGTTTTCTTTGCCACCTGTATTTGTTTAGCTTAGAAAGGGAATGTACTGTGTGTTGTCTACCTCCATGTATCTACAGACATTTTCTCCATGCAATAAAATGTAGAAGGTCACTTATGAGGCAAATACTAACCATGGAGATACACTATTTAATCAACCAAAGATATGTGTAATGAACACATCCCTGAATCAACCAATTACCCTGCACCTTGTTTAAAACCAAGACTGTTAGAACACCAATCACGTTATCCACAAGTTTTACTCTTTTGCATATTAAAAATTGACCAGTGGTGGTTAAGTGAAGAGTATCACAAGTTTTGCTCATTTGCATATTAACAATTGGCCAATCATAGAATTAGGGTTGGTTAACTGAAGAGGATGTCAGTTGGGAGTGGGAGTTGCACCAGTGTAATTGTCTTGCCATTCCGCTTCATATTGACTTTGACCTCTGGTGACCTCTAATGTTAACATTTTTTTTGGTATTTCGATAATTTTGACCCCATTTTCGGATTTCAAAAGTACCTTCCGATCAAAAAAGGCAATTGGTTGATCCCTGTACGACCTTCATGTGCGGAGTTATCGGAGGTCAAAATTTCTTAAGTCTAGTTAGGATGGTTGTACGGACTTGCCTTTTTTGTTTTTGGAATCAGAGTGTCAAGTTACATTTGACTCGAGGTCAAAAGGTCAATAGTCAAATTTGTAAAATTGTGCTTATTTTGGGAGAAAAATGGCTATGATAACAAGTTAATAATTTTTTGGTATGTGATAGACCTTGATGAGCTGCAAAGAATAAGCCATTTCCCCACTACAATAGCATGCCTGGTTCTGGAGTTACGGATGACCTCCATCTGCCCCAAAATTTCATTCTGTAGCAAGGAACCATAGTGCCCTTGGCCTCTTGTTCTTTTATATTTTCCCTTTCATTCTGACCAGACTTTCGCGCCCTTCGTCACTAGTACAGTGGTTCCCATATAGTGGTTCCGCGACCTTTTTTTTAGTTGCCTCGGCTCTCTTGGCCCTTGGTTTTTTCTTTCATTATGATGAAGCGCTTTTGCAGTGACCTTTCCCCCTTCCCCCTCTCGTGACCCACCTGCTACCATCATTGACCATTCTACAACGCCAATCCTAAAAATCCTAATTATTCATGCCACCAACAAGCAAGAAAGCTTCAAAAAGGTTTCTCCCTTCATTCATAAAGCACTCTACGGCCTTGTCAGTACCCTCCCCAAGGTCTCTACCCTTAGATCCGGCGATCTCCTGGTGCACTGCACCAGGGATACACAAGCCACCACCCTCTTTTCCTCCAAAACCCTAGCCAACTCTGTGGTATCAACATCACAGTCATTCCCCATCGTTCCCTGAACTCCAGCAAAGGCGTCATACACACCCCAGATTTTGCGTATTTGACCGATGATGACCTCAAAGAGGAACTGGCAAGCCAATTCGTAATTGAAGCTCGTTGTCTCGTTGTAAATAGAAACGAAGCCACAAATACCATTTTTCTTACTTTCTTAACACCAACTCTCCCCTCCCACATCATTGCTGGCTATTTAAGAATCCAAGTCGCCCCTTACATTCCCAAACCTCTACAATGTTGTGTTTGTCAGAGGTATGGCCACGGAAAAAAACTCCTGCCACAGCCAAGCGCGCTGTGGTAACTGCAGAGCCCCAGACCATGACAACACCTCCTGCACCAACCCCCCACTCTGCACAGATTGTGACGGTAACCACCCAGCCAACCATCCCTCCTTCCTGAAAGACTGCCCCACCTGGCTTCAGGGAAAACAAACAACTAAACTTAAAATCCTTAATCCTAACATAACTTACCCAGAGGCCAGGAAGCAATTCCTAGCTTCTCTTAACACCAAGCCTTCCTACTCAAACATGGTCTCCTTTAACTCCAATTCCGCCCCCCTAACACAACTAACACAACAAAAACTAACTCCCATGCCCAAACCGACCTCACCTGGCTCTTCTTACCTATTCCTAAGCCCATCACCATTTCCAACAACCCAACCACACCCAATACCCACACCACCTCCACCACCACTTCTCTCCTCAACCTCCCTTCCTACTCTAAAACCCCCACCGCCCCCTACACTAACACCACTAATACCATCATACATCAAACTAAAACCAACCAAGCTAACAATCAACAAACCAAGCAACAAACCAACCAACAAACAACCATCCAAAAAACAACCAAACAAAAAACAACCCGCCACCCAAACCCACATGCATGACACTGAAGAGAATATGGATTGTTCAATTTCCGAACGCACTGATCATACTTTCGTCCAATTTTCAAAAACAATCGCTCCCAAAGAAACAGATCCAAAGAAAAAACAAGCCAACTCAGACCCAACAGATCTTCCTCCAGATAACCCCCTGCCTCCTTATGGCGTACACCACAAACAATTACAATAACACCCACAACATCATACAATGGAACATTAGGAACCTTAAGGCCAATTCTGAAGAAATTGACTTTCTGACCTCCACCTTCAACCCGGTCGTCTTCTGCGTACAAGAAACTTTCTTGAAAACTACCGACCATTACTCCCTCAACAACTTTGCTTGCTGTCACAAACATCAAGTGGACACCGACAGGGCCTGTGGTGGCGTCTCCATTCTAGTTAGACACGATATCCCACACAGCCCTGTTCGTGTGCACACAGACCTTCAGGCCATCTGTATTTCTATCTCCCTCCACAAAACTTTTACTCTTTGCAATATCTATCTCCCTTCCAACACCAACATTCAACCAACCAGCCTTAACAACCTCATCTCTCAGCTTCCCACCCCCTTCATCCTTCTTCGTGACTTCAACGCTCACAACCCTCTGTGGGGCTCTAATACCACCACCCCTAGAGGCAAGCTCATCGAAAATGCTCTTCGTCAGTACAGCCTGTCCTTACTCAACACTAACTCCCCGACCTACCTTCATCCTGCCACAGGCTCTCTTACCTGTATTGACCTGTCTATCTGTTCCCCTAAGCTCCTCCCTGATTTTAAATGGAGAGTCACTGCTGACCTCTGTAGTAGTGATCATTACCCTCTTCTTATACACTTCAACCTTGAAACCCCCACTGACCACACCCCAAATTGGAACTCGAAAAGGCTGACTGGCCCCTTTTCGAAACCCTCTGTGACTCACACCTTTCCCCTCATCTCCTTGAGGATGAGGAACCCATGTCAAACTTCAGTAATATCCTTATCAACATCGCCACCTGCTTAATTCCTAAAACCTCCAAACCCCCAAATCATCCCCCCAACCCCATGTTCTCTGATGACTGCAAAACCGCCATCAAGAACAGGAAAAGAGCCCTCAGGAACTTCAAAACTAACCCGACCACCCATAACCTCAACCTCTTTCGCATCAGCTGTGCCAAGGCCAGACGCACTATCAAGGACAGTAAAACTAACACTTGGAACAAGTTCATCTCTTCTCTCACCACCAACACCCCCACAAAGAAGATTTGGAGAATGGTTAACAGCTTCCACGGCAGAGTGGGCAAATCTCCCATCTCTCTCAGAATGGTGACCTTCTCACCGCAAAAAAGGACATCGTTAACCACCTCACTGCCACTTTCAGCAACATCTCATCCTCGACCAACTACTCCAATGCCTTCAAAACCAAAAAAGCTTCTGATGAAGCCCGGAAAATCACTTTACCTTCCTACAACTCTGAAAGCTACAACGCCCCTCTCACCCTCTCTGAATTAAACCTAGCCATCCACGATGCTGGCTGTACCTCCAAGGGCCCAGATAACATCCCCTACCAGTTCCTGAAACACCTCCTTATCAAGGCCATTACTACCCTACTCACAATTTTCAACAACATTTGGACCTCACACTCCTTTCACCCTATATGGAGGACAGCTATTGTCATCCCCGTCCTTAAACCGGGGAAAGATGGTACCGACCCCTCCAGCTACCATCCCATCGCCCTAACTTGCTGTCTCTGTAAAATTATGAAAAGGATCATTAATCAAAGACTAAACTGGTTTCTTGAAACCAACAGAATCCTCTCCCCTGACCAAAGCGGCTTCCGAAAACCTTGCAATACCCTAGACCAGTTAATTACACTCGACACCGCTATCCGGGAATCCTTTGCAAAAAAGGAACACCTTATTGCCATATTTTTTGACCTTCAGAAAGCTTTCGACACTACTTGGAAATACGGAATTACCCGCAAATTTCACACCATCGACCTCAGAGGCCATCTCCCCATCTTTATTCAAAACTTTCCCTCATCCAGGCGGTTCCAAGTTCGTATTGGCCACACCCTCTCCAACCCGTACCCCCAAGAAGAGGGCGTCCCCCAAGGCAGCATCCTCTCTCCCACTCTTTTCAACCTGAGCATCAATGACATCGCGGATAACCTTGGCCCCAACATCAAACGTACCTTATATGTGGATGACTTCACCATCTTCTACTCCTCCCCGAGCTTTCCTATTGTTGAAAGTAGGCTCCAAACCAGCCTCGACCTGCTGCAAGACTGGAGCAACAAAAACGATTTTACATTCTCCAAAGACAAGACAGTCTGCATGCACTTTTGTCATTTCAACAACCTCCACCCCAACCCGAACTTTGTGCTCAATGGTAATCGCATCCCAAAAGTTGAACACACAAAGTTTCTGGGTCTAACTCTAGACCCTAAGCTTACCTACAAGCAACACATCACCAACCTGAAACTGAAATGCAACAGCCCCTCAACCTCCTCAGACTCCTCTTCAACACCACCTGGGGTGCGAACCACTTTGCTCTCCTCAAAACTTTCAGGCTCACCATTTGTGCTAAGCTTGACTACGGCAATCTTGTCTACTGTGTCGCTCACAACTCATACCTCAACCACATCAACACCATCCAAAATGAAGCCCTCAGGCTTTGTCTAGGTGCTTACAGGACCTCCCCAATCACCAGCCTTCATGTTGAAGCCAACGAACCCCCCTTTCTACTTAGATGTAGAAAGCTTAGCCTATCCTATGCTTTTAGGGTCCTCACCAACACCCAGAACCCTGTTTACAACCTCATTAGGTACCCCAATTTCTCCACCCTCTTTGATAGGACTAAAACCCTATCCCTTCCCTTCAGCTTACGCATTAAATCAGACCTCTTCCATCTCGGCATCAACCCCACCACTCTCAGCACCTTCTCCTGGCCCACTTTTCCTCCTTGGGCCACCCCCCTCCCTTCTGTCCACCTGGGCGTCTCCACTCATCACAAAGCTCAAACCTATCCTAACCTCTTCATCAATCTCCACAACCAAGTCAAAGACCAACTCTCAAATTACACCTCCATCTATACTGATGGGTCCAAGGAGGGCAACAAGACAGCTGCTGCTGCGGTCATCCAAAACATCACCCTCAGTAGCAGACTTCCCGACTACTCATCCATCTTTTCAGCCGAGGCTATGGCCATTCTCATTGCCCTCAACTTTATTGAGTACTCCCTGCTCAGCCACTTTGTTGTTTTCTCCGACTCAAAGGCTGTTCTTACTTCTTTACTCAACCTTAAATGGGATAACCTCACATGCCACCTCCTCCTCCGGAAACTCTTTTCTCCCACCCTCTGCAGGAAAAGTATTCTTTTCTTCTGGATACCCAGCCATGTTGGCATCCCCGGGTAATGACAGGGCTGATGCAGCTGCTAAGCTTGCCCTCACCCTCCTCCCTGCCCCTTTTCCCAAAACCCTCTCTGACATCAAACCGCTTATTGCTTCTCTTGTTCGGGACCGCTGGCAAACCTCTAGAAGTCCCAAATTGATAACAAACTCCATGTCATCCAGCCCAAAATTCTGATCAAAGCCACCATCAACAACCTTTCTCGTATTGACAACGTTCATATTATCCGTCTTAGAATTGGTCACACTCATCTCACCCACTCCCACCTCCTTATTGGCTCCCCTCAACCCCTCTGCAACAAATGCCATTGCACCCTCACAATCCATCACGTTCTCCTAGCTTGCCCCCTGTACACCTTCCCAGAGCTTCCCTTGCTCCCTACAACTCAATTGCTGAGTTCTTCCAGAAAAATCCTCCGGATAAAAATATCTCCTTCCTTCATCATGCCTCCCTCTACGACCATATTTAATTCTCCTCTTCCACTCCCTCTCCACTTTGTTTTTGTTTCAACCATGCACCTCCCCTCACGATCACAGCTTTCTGACCTTTTGTCCTTAGATTTCTCTCATTCTCCCCCTGTTTCTTTTACTTCCTACCTCTAGAATGATCTGACCTCTTAGGCACAATTTGACCTTAGTTGTTGTGGTGCCGTTAAGCCATCATCAAACAAACAAACAAACATACCTCAACCACATCAACACCATACAAAATGAAGCCCTCAGGCTTTGTCTAGGAGCCTACAGGACCTCCCCAATCACCAACCTTCATGTTGAAGCCAACGAACCCCCCATTCTACTTAGATGTAGAAAGCTTAGCCTCTCCTATGCCTTTAGAGTCCTCACCAACACCCAGAACCCTGTTTACAACCTCATAAGGTACCCCAATTTCTCCACCCTCTTTGATAGGACTAAAACCCTATCCCCTCCCTTCAGCTTACGCATTAAATCAGACCTCTTCCACCTCGGCATCAACCCCGCCACTCTCGGCACCTACTTCTGGCCCACTTTTTCTCCTTGGGCCACCCCCCTCCCTTCTGTCCACCTAGACCTCTCCACTTATCATAAACCCAAACCCACCCTAATCTCTTCATCAATCTCCACAACCAAATCAAAGACCAACTCTCAAATTACACCTCTATCTATACTGATGGGTCCAAGGAGGGCAACAAGACAGCTGCTGCTGCCATCATCCAAGATATCACTCTCAGTAGCAGACTTCCTGACTACTCATCCATCTTTTCAGTTGAGGCTAAGGCCATTCTCCTCGCCCTCAACTTTATTGAGTATTCTCCTCTCAGCCACTTTGCCATTTTCTCCGACTCAAAGGCTGTTCTTACTTCATTACTCAATCTTAAATGAAATAACCTTACTTGCC
Organism: Chiridota heheva; assembly: GCA_020152595.1. NCBI lineage: Eukaryota > Metazoa > Echinodermata > Holothuroidea > Apodida > Chiridotidae > Chiridota > Chiridota heheva. The sequence goes on from JAIGNY010000132.1 coordinate 554,420, forward strand.
ACCTCCTCCTCTGGAAACTCTTTTCTCCCACCCTCTGCAGGAAAAGGGTTCTTTTCTTTTGGATACCCAGCCATGTTGGCATCCCTGGCAATGACAGGGCTGATGCAGCCGCTAAACTTGCCCTCAACCTCCTCACTACCCCTTTTCCCCAAACCCTCTCTGACATCAAACCGCTTATCGCTTCCCTTGTTCATGACCGCTGGCAAACCTCATGGAAGTCCCAAATTGATAACAAACTCCATGTCATCCAGCTTACAATTCTGATCAAATCCACCATCAACAACCACTCTCGTATCGACAACGTTCATATTACCCGTCTTAGAATTAGTCACACCCACCTCACTCACTCCCACCTCATTGGTTCCTCCCAACCCTTTCTGTAACAATTGCCACTGCATCCTCACTATCCATTTTTTATACTGTTATCTATCTTTTATTGTGTCTTTCATGTTTTGTTCAAGACCCTTTTTTGGATTTTGTAGAAGTTGTGAATAATTGATAATAATAATCCATCACGTTCCCCTGTACAACCTTCCCAGAGCTTCCCTCGCCCCCACAACTCAATTGCAGAGTTCTTCCAGAAAAATCCTCTGGATAAAATTATCTCCTTCCTTCATCATGCTTCCCTCTACAACCATATTTAATTCTCCTCTTCCACCCCTCCCTACTTTGTTTTTGTTTCACCCATGAACCTCCTCTCTCGATCACAGCTTTCTGACTTTTGTTCTTGAATTTCTCTCATTCTCCCCCTGTTTCCTTTCCTTCCTACCTCTAAAATGATCTGACCTCTCAGGCACAATTTTCCCTTGTTGTCGTGGTGCCGTTAAGACCTCATCAAACAAACAATCAAACAAACAAACATACTTTCTCCAAAATTAGGAAATTTCATTTGGTCAAAACTCTTATGCTTCTTTAGAAAATGTTGGCCTTTACAGCTATAAATGTTGGGCCTTTACAGCTACAAATGTTGGGCCTTTACAGCTATAAATGTTAGGCTTTTACAGCTATAAATGTTGGGCTTTACAGCTATAAATGTTGGGCCTTTGCAGTTACAAATGTTGGGCCTTTACAGCTATAAATGTTAGGCTTTTACAGCTATAAATGTTGGGCCTTTACAGCTATAAATGTTGGGCCTTTACAGCTATAAATGTTGGGCCTTTACAGCTATAAAGGTTGGGCTTTACAATTATAAATGTTGGGCCTTTACAGCTATAAATGTTGGGCCTTTACAGCTATAAATGTTGGGCCTTTACAGCTATAAATGTTGGGCCTTTACAGCTATAAATGTGGGGCTTTTACAGCTATGAATGTTGGGCTTTACAGCTATAAGGTTGGGCCTTTACAGTTATAAATGTTGGGCCTTTACAGCTATAAAAGTTGGGCCTTTACAGCTATAAATGTTGGGCCTTTACAGCTATAAATGTTGGGCTTTTACAGCTATAAATGTTGGGTTTTTACAGCTATAAATGTTGGGCTTTACAGCTCTACATGTTGGGCCTTTACAGCTATAAATGTTGGGCTTTTACAGCTATAAATGTTGGGCCTTAACAGCTATAAATGTTGGGCCTTTACAGCTCTAAATGTTGGGGTTAAGTATGTCTTTTGATTTTGTTCGGTAAAATGTGGAGAGAGTTTAACAAAGAAAATGGTAGGATTTTTTAAAATTTTTAAATGGTCTTTTCTAATTGAAAATTGACCTTGTTATACTCATGGAGCTATTAATAACTCCATGCATGTTATACTCATTGAGCTATTAATAACTCCATGCATGTTATGCTCATGGAGCTATTCATAACTCCATGCATGTTATACTCATCAAGCTATTAATAACTCCATGCATGTTATTCTCATGGAGCTATTAATAACTCCATGCATATTATACTCATATAGCTATTAATAGCTTCATGTTATACTTGGGACTTGTGTTATTTCAGTGGAGAAAATCGTGGATTATGGATATGACCTTTGAACTCAGTATTTTCTATATCAACATGGGTCAATATTGAAATATATCAAAAATATATCTTAGGAAATTTGGCAGTTAAACGTTTACTCTATTAAATGAAAATGCACCCTAATTTCTTAACCATTACATGGATTGTGTTGCAAGGTTCAAATTTGAATACCTCATTGCCTTACATATTCCAATTTCAGTCCCTAAATAATAAATAATGTTAGCAAATCAGATAAGCTGTGGAGTGCTCAAGATTTGATCTCTTTGATTGCAATTTGTTTCTGTTCCACAAATATTTCAAGCATCTTATTTAAAGGTACATAGACATGTAGAGAAAACATTAGCAACCAAAAATGAGCAAAAATTCCATTAACATCGATTACATTGTGTTCATTTTACAGCATTTTGTAATTTCAGCCATCAATATACAAATTTGTGATTTATTTACAGGATGCCCTTGTGTCACAAAGTGGACTATGAGTAGGTGATCCTCTGACATACTGTGCAAAACACTTACAGTATAGAACAAGGGGCCTGGGGGAGAGATGAGCGTACACATGGATAACTATTGACTATAGTCCTTGCATATAACAAGAGATGACAACAACGCTCTTCGGCGTTGACAGGTGGAATGCTATGAGTGTGAACATGAATGATATGATTGAAATGACGAGAGAGATTTCCCGATGTAACCTGCAGCTGCAATAGAAATATTGTTAGATTAGGCTAACATATACATACTCCTATCTGCCTCTTTTCTTTTCAGATTTTCTGCACTTATCACTTAACAATGCTTAATATCTTTCAAAACCACTGTGGCAGTTCATAGTACACAAGCTAAATCCTGATTTGATGTCTAGTAATTTCAACTTTATCTTGATTTTTCTCTAATTTCTCATGAATTGATAAACTGACCAGTGTCTTTTGAGTTACCCTACAAGCGTGCTTGACCTCGGCATGCATGTATCCAACTCAGACCGCAACTTATTTTCCCAAATCAAATAGCTTTTGCGCCACTATACAGATTCAAATGTAAATTAGGGAAAACAATTTTCTTATGCTTATGCTTTGATTTTTAATTCTCTATCATAATAAAGTGGGGCACAAAATTCTTATCAAAAGGTTTTTGGTTCCGATGCTATCAGCATCAGGGACCTATCTGGTCCGCTTGTCGTGTGTGTGTATGTATGGGTGTGTGTGTGTGTGTGAGGGTGTGCATGAGTATGTGTGTGTTATGCCTAGCTTGTAAACACGATATCTCAAGAATGGTACATTGGATTCATGTCATATGTTATACACAGATAGCCCATGGTCCGAAGATGTACTCTATTGTTTTGATGATGATTTCATTGTATATTAATGAGTGAGCAGGGTAAATGTAAACAAAATTAAATGCTCATATTGTAACAACCGTTTGTCCATTTTGTTTCATATTTTGTATATTAATGTTGTTAGCTACAGTAGTGTGTACATATTCATGGAATAAAAACGTTGAATCTCATCAATATACATAATGGGCGGGGCTTAATGTGGTTTTGCCAAATAGAGTTTGTAAACACGAAATCTGTAGAACGACACATTGGATTTTTTTGTCATACTTAGTAGACAAATAGTCTATGGTCTGCAGATGTGCCCTATTATTTTTGGTGATGATGTCATGCATATAAATGAGTGGGCAAGATTTATTGTAAAAATCTTGAAATGCTCAGTTTTTTAACAACCACTATGTCCGTTTTGTTTCATATTTGGTATAATTATGATGATAGCTAGTGTGTTCATGGTGTAAAAATGTTGAAATTCATCAATATGCATAGTATTAACCCTTACTCTACCAGGGCTTTGAAAAAAAGTGACCCCAATTTTCGTAACTTTTTTTCATATGCATTTGTGACAACTTTCCTTTCATTTTCTTTCTTACAAGTTTGGTTGGAATAGATGCTAACATATTTATCTTTTGAGTAATTAAAACCAATTTAGGAAATATTGGACAAAATTATTTAAATTAAGCAATTTTTGGCTAAATTTGGTCAACAAATGGTCAATCTTTGCAGAAGTATAACTTCTTGTCTGTATTGAAAACAGAGATTTGTGTTACTTATTTAGATTCTTTTTAAAATTTCCTTTCCAATGATACTAATCTATAATTTTTAGAAAGAAAGGAAAGATAAAAACGACCCCTGAAAGCTGCAGCAGAAAAATAATTACGCCAGTGGTCATGGTGAGACTTGAAACCGGAGCGCTCGCATGCTAGTCGCGTACATTTCCTCTGCACCACGTAGTCGTTCAAATGGGAGAGATGTGTAATATATTTCTTATAGGATAGGTTCTAAATAGAGGGGGTATGCCTTTATTTATATATCAAATGAAAGGAAATTTCAAGCGCTTTCGAACGGCGGTTTAACAAAGCATGTGTGATGTACGGTTTGAGTTACACAATTTTTGGAGAAAAAAAACGGGTCAAAAATGGCAGAAATTCTTGAAATTTTGAAGAAATTTCTCCAGAACAAAAGAATGCACGTAGGGATTATAAAAATTATACCAGAAACCAATACTATCATGTCTTAGGACTTGCGTGTTTGATCTTGAAGTTATTGTGAGATTAAAAAAAGAAAAGGAAAAAAAAAAAAAATGTACATTTTTTAGCAATTTTTGAGTTTTACCCTTTTTCAATGTACTTTTTCTAAAAATTATGTAATATGACCCCTATGAAAAAGTTTTATTTTGTGAAAGAAATATCCGAGTACTTTAAAATGATACCAAGATTACTCCTATAGGACTGTGGTAAAGTTCGATTTTATTTTTAGAAAAAGGTGGTTTGAAAATGGCGATACTATTGCCGCGTGGTAGAGTAAGGGTTAATATTATTTCACTGAAAAGAGCTTATAAACGCGGTATTTCAAGATTGATAAGATGCATACATATCATATGTGGTTCACAGATAGCCCATGGTCTGTAGACATGCCCAATTGTTTTTGGTGGTAAAGTCTTGCATATTAATTAGTAGGCGGGCTTGATGTAAAAATCTTGAAATAGTCATATTTTAAGAACTACATGTTTGTTTGTTCCATATTTGGTCTACTAGTTATGATGTTAGCTGGTGTGTGTATAAAAATAATGAATTTCATTACTATGCATAGTGAGCGTAACTTAATATGATTTTACTGAAAAGAGCTTGTAAACATGATATCTGAAGAATGATAAACTGGATTCATGTCATATGTGGTTCACAGATAGCAAATGGTCTGTAGATGTGCCCTATTGGTTTTGATGGTGATGTATACATATCAATGAGTAGGCGGGGCTTAATCTAAAAATCTTCAAATGTTCAAATTTTAATAACTACATGTACATGTCTGTTTTGATTAATACTTGGTATATTTATGTTTTTAACTAATGTATGTACATAGCCTGTTCATGGTGTAAAATTGTTGAATATCTTTAATATACATAGCGGGCAGGCATGGCTAAATATGGTTTTGCTGAAAAGACCTTGTTAATACAGTGACCACACAACAGTCCTGACAGTACATTGGATAGAGGCCATAAGTAGCATACAGATAACCCATTGTATATTTGTGTGCCCTATTATTTTTGCTGGTGATGTCATACATATTACTGGGGAGGGGGTGGCTTAATATAAAGAGTATTTTGAAAAAGTCATAAATTCATAGCAAACATGTCTGTTTACATCATATCTACATGTTAATTGTCAGTTTTTTTGTACATACTTAGGTTGACAACAGGTTCTATCACTATATGCATGCCTTAATGTAAAAATGCTCCAAAAAACTTGTAAACACATCGCACACATATCATATATCGTATACAGATGAGTTATGGTCTGTATACTAGTATGTGACCTATTGTGTTGGTAGTAATGTCATATACTGTAGGTGGGGCATTATGTAAAATTCTTCAAACTGATAAATGTGCAACCATATGCATGCTTTGCATCATACTTGTAATATTGTTAAGTTCACATTATTAATATTGATGGTGGGTATGGTTTATGAATATATGTTATTTAGCATATTTCATGATATGCAATGCCGATTAGTATAAAACTTGAAAATCAACCAACAATGAAAGGATGCATCGGAATCACTAAACATTTTAGTTTTCTGGTTGAGTCTTTACAATCGTCTTTAAAGATTCGTGCAACACGTTTGGGACTCATTGACTCACCATTTATCATTCAATTTAATCGTTTGCACATTTCCACTTATGCATGTCTTTCCATAGATCCATCATTTTTCCAGTCGCCCTCATGTCCCTTGCCCTTGTATGTATTGTTTCTCAAGATTGTTACTACCTCGTTTGCAAACCAATGCAACTTGTGACGTGTAATGTCATCAAATTCTAGCAGGAATAGGTTTTCCCATCATTTTCAGTGGCTCAGATTTAACGAAACTTGAAGGAATTACATGCAAATTTTAAGATGTCTGTCCTCCATCACGAATATAATATCATGAATATAATCAGCATTGATCTAACTTTGATTTAATATTTTCAAATTCAAAAACAGATCTGCTGGGATTTTGAAACTCTTTTAACCAATATAGAAATGAATACATCCGTATACCTTTTTGAAATTCAGTGTCGCTGAGAAAATTTTAGAATTTGGGCCCCTCTGAGCAGGGGTGTAAAAACTAGGAAGAAGGGGGGGGCATAGTAAAGCTGTCGGTCAAATTAAAGACCTGTCAGTTAATCAAGGTCTGTGTCAGTAAAACTTCCATCAAAGACGATGAAAACTTAATCAAATAGTTTGAAAAAAATGTATATTATGGCTCTCGTTTTTTTCTCGTTATGAGAGACTGAATGTGGAATATATTTTTGTTTGTAGCTTCAAACTCTTTCATTCATAAATTTGTAATTTTACACCTCCCCAGTCAAAAGGGTCTACTGACACCACTGCTTTTGAGAAACCAGGGCCCTAATAGGGCAGGGCCCCAATGGGGGCAGGACTAAACATTGTTGCCCATGTCCTCTTCTCAGTGGCACTTGCTAGCAAAAAGTAAATGCATCAACAACTTTTCCACACTAATGGTATTCCTTTCTTTTTGTAGATCCCAGAGTCATGGAAAAACCCGACCAATCAGTTCCACATCGGAGTGAAAATGGATATGAACTATTTCCAAAAGGCCTCAAAGAGCGATTACAGGTGTGACAACATTTTGTATTCTCCCTTGTACATTTCTGTCAAGTTTATCCAAGATTGTTTGTCAAGTTCATCTTGATATAAAGTCCAGGTGGTATTAAAGGAGCGCTCAGTCCAAATGTGATGGTGTAGTATTCTGGGGCCTTATGAATATTCAAATATAATTTTCTTGCACGTGATGGCAACCTTCAATATTATCTAATGAATATCTAATTGAATAATATGGGAACAATCCAGTGAATTAACCAAAAACACATTTTGACCAAGAACACCTTTGAAGGCTAATAGTAATGGTGAGACATCATGTGCAATAGAGGACTAGCCGTGCAGAGGATACTGACTTGTAGCTCGACTATTCCAAAAATAGTAGAGCTATTTTACTACCCTTGGTGTCAGCGTTCAGTTATAATTTTATTTAAAGTTTTCTTAGTTTGTAGGTTAAATTTTTTTTGTTTGCTGGTTAAAGTTTGTGGATGAGTCTGTTATGATAATGACATTCCTGGACATGAATAGGAATAAGGAGGTTAGTCAATGGATAAATGAAACAACCAAATAAAAGATTCCTCACCTATAAAGAATATTTAATAAGATGTCTTGGGTATCAAAAGATATAAGAAGATTAGTCTTGTAATGAATAAAAAAACAAATAAAAGATTCCTTGCCTCTGAAGTATATTTGATAAGTTATCTTGGGTATTAAAAGATATAAGAAGATTAGTTTTGTTATGAATGAAAGAACCAAATAAAAGATTCCTCGCCTCTGAAGAATAATTAATAAGATGTCTTGGGTATCAGAAGATCAAAAGATGTTTTGGTATGGGTTTTTGGAGTAGTTGTTTTGTTATGATAATGACATTCTTGACATGATAAAGTATCTGTAGGAATTAGGATAAGGGTGGGATTTCATGTGGGGCAGGGTGGAATTGTATGAAGGGCAGGGTGGGGTGGCATGTTGGTCAGGGTGCGTTGGCTTGTTGGACAGGATGGGTTGGCATATGTGGAACGGGTGGGTTGACATGTGGGTTGAATGGCATGTGGGACATGTGGTGAGGTGTCATCTGGATTTCAGTTGTGATGGCAGATTGGTCATGCATGTGGTGGAATGACATACATTATCTGGTGTTCAGGTGTGATTGCATGAAGTATAGGTAGGCATGGGATGACATTTCGGACAGGTTGGGATGGAATGTGGGACAGGCATTATTAGCAGTTGAGGGATTTGTATCGTTTCCACTGTCTAGTTTGTCATACGTTAAGCAATATTGTTTTGCATAATTTTGCTTTAATGTTATTGTACATTTTTATGTTGCTTGACTTTGCTTGACACACATGTTTTCTTAAATTGGAAGTTGTATTACATTCCATGATGTAGTTCTGGGAATGTGTCGGGGTTGGGGGAGGGTACAGGTTGGAAAGGTTGCTTAATTACATTCTTTTATTGACATTGTTCAATTGATAGAACTAAAAGAGGTGTTATAGTTTTAAGACTGCTAGCTTTTACATGTTTTCTGAGTTATTGGTTGATGGTAACCTTGAGCTCTTTTTTGTCTTAAAAATATCTGGGAAAACTTAAAGATATTTTGAAGCTTGTAGTAAAATGTTGTGAAAATTAACAAAGCAAATGAAAATGTAAGTGCACCTTTCAGAGCTCAAGTAATTTGAAATTATTTGCCCCTGCTACCCCATTACTGTACATATTTCCCTCAGTACAGTTAGCCCATTCTCTAGCTTCGAATAGTGGAGCATACTGTTGTATTTGTAGTAAGTTTTTATCAAAGTGACTTGTGTAGAATGACGTAACATGCCCTCTCTTCCATTTGTTAATATAATGTACTGCAAATAATTCTACAATTTTGCAAACTGAAAATACTTATTTTCGAAATTTCTTCTGTTAAGTCACATTTCATAAATTTATGTGCTTCCATAAGAAAAATGAAAAATGGATGTAAGCTCTTTGCTCAAGGTTACATTCACTTGAATTTATTTATAAATAGCACTCCCAAGTGCAGAGAAAGTAATGATCATTTCCAGTGAAGTATTTGTAAAAAAATGAGACAGTTGAATAGTGTTCATTTTGTGACTAATGGTGTGGTATTATTTTAGGAGAATCGTTAGGAGTTATTTGGATAAATTGTCACACATTTTAAACCATATTAATTTAGTGGGAATATGGAAATGTTGCATAAATCTATACTGTATGATTTCAATCTTTTACTCTTTTTGTTACATGCATGTGAATGCATGAGAAAAGGAGATAGTTTAGACAGTTTAGATGTTCTATGCACAAGTACTATATGTCATTCATCATTATTACCTCATTGACACTAATGTTATGCATCATTATTACCTCATTGACACTTGTTCTTTATTATTACCTCATTGACACTAATGTTATTCATCATTATAACCTTATTGACACTAATGTTATTTATCATTATTACCTCATTGACACTATTGTTATTCATCATTATTGCCTCATTGACACTAATGGTATTCATCATTGTTACCTCATTGACACTAATGTTATTCAATATTATTACCTCATTGACACTAATGTTATTCATCATTATTACCTCATTGACATTAATGTTATTCATCATTATTACCTCATTGACACTAATGTTACTCATCATTATTACCTCATTGACACCAATGTTATTCATTATTATTACCTCATTGACACTAGTGTTATTCATTATTATTACCTCATTAACACTAATGTTATTCATTATTATTACCTCATTGACACTAATGTTATTCATTATTATTACCTCATTAACACTAATGTTATTCATTATTATTACCTAATTGACACTAATGTTATTCATTATTATTACCTCATTGACACTAATGTCATTCATCATTATTACCTCATTGACACTAATGTTATTCATTATTTTACCTCTTTGACAACAATTTCATGATTAAGCTGCAAAAATAATGTCAGCTAGTTTAAGTCATCTATAGGTGAATTTAACCTCCATTTGCAAGTATATCAGAAAAAGTTAAATGGGAAGTAAATAGGATCCCCTCTTTAGTATCATTGCTGTTTAGTTTGCAGACAGCAACCAAAAGTTTGTTGAATTATTTTATTTTGTGGCAATTAATCTTAAAAGTATTGAAAATAATACACATGATTTTCATGTTTGTTATGGCCACTTAAATTTCTAATATTTGTATAATTAATGTGATATGTGTCATGTATGAATGAAGGCAGCTCAAAGTTTTATTCTTGAAGTTTATTTAGTGATTCAGCCATTGAAAATTATGAAAATATCTCTAACTTTGTTTTTCAATCAGCTCAAGGCATTTACATACAAGCATATGGATATTTGCAATTCTTACATCACAAATTTGCCTACTAATATGTATGTTAAAATCTATGAAAAACAAAAAAAAAAAACCTTTTTCTTCATTGGTTGAAAAACACCTTTTTCTTGGTGAGCATGCAAAGCATAATGCGAAGCTATGTAATGGCGATTTCGTCCGGCCGTCCTGCGGACCACAGTTTTTTGAGAATTCCTCAGAAAATGTTAAAGTTTCTTCCCAGTTCCACAGAAAAAGTTAAAAGTTTCTTCAGATATCCTTATGGAAGGTTAGAATTTCCTTACAAAATGTTAAAGTTTTTTACAGACACCTAAAACAGATTGAAGACTAGTTTCTTTAAAAATCTACAAAATATTTGATATTTCCTTAGAAGATAACTGTAAAATGATATAATTTTGGAATATTCTTCAGAGATCTTCAAGCGTCTCTCTCGAAGCACTGGAGATTTTAAAAATTCTTTAAAATATTTGGGCACCAACGGTTGTATTAGGCATGATTATTAAACTCCGCCTTTATTATTTTGGTCATTTGCATAAAGTTGCTACAGTATATGAACTGATCAGACTATTTTTTATTTAGTATGCTTAGTCAAGGAGTGTGACAGGATGTGGCTGCATATGGACATAGGGAGGGATGTGGGACATAAATAGGGGCCATGTGGGACATATGATATAGTATATACCATGTAGTATACACCAAGGGCTATATCAGGCATAATCATTTGACTGCCTTTTTTTCTTATTCAACAAGCATTTGCATCTAAGTTATTAATAATTATAAACTGACATTTTCATACATAGTATGCTCAATCAGGGACTGATAGCTAGGATGAGACTTTTTATGGAGCCTATGGGATGTCATGTGGGACATGGGGTGGGATGCCATGTGGGACATGGGGTGGGATGCCATGAGGGACATGGGGTGGGATGCCATGTGGAACAGGGTGGAATGCCATGTAGGATATATGGTAGAATGCCAGGTGGGACATAGGGTGGAATGCCATGGGAAGAGATGCCATGTGTGACATAAGGTAGGAGGCTATGGGGACATAGGTTAGGAGGACATGGGATGTGATGCCATGTGGGACATATGGAGGATGTCATGTGGTACACATGGTTGGATTAATGGAGGACATGGGGTGTGATGTCATGTGGGGCATAAAGTAGGATGTCATTGGGACATTGGGAGGGATACCATGTGGGACATTGGGAGGGATACCATGTGGGACATGGTGGAATGCCATGTGGGACATGTGGTGGAATTCCATGTGAGACATACTGTATAGTGGTATGCCATGTAGGGGATATGGTGGAATGCCATGTGGGACAAGGCATGGGATGAGATGTCATGTGGGACATGGGGTGGGATGTTCATGGCACATGGGGTGGGATGTCATTTGGGACATGGGGTGGGATGTCATTTGGCGCATGAGATGGGATCCATGAGGAACATAGGGTGTGATGCCATGTGGGTCATAGGATGGTATGCCATGGGGCACATATGGTGGAATGCCACATGGGACAAGGGATGAGATGGGATGTCATGTGGGATATGGGGTGGGATGTCATGTGGGATATGGGGTGGGATAGGGACATATGGTAGAATTCCATGTAGGACAAGGGAATGGATGGGATGCCATGTGGGACATGGGATGCCATGTGGGACATGGGATGCCATGTGGGACATGGGATGCCATGTGGGACATGGGATGCCATGTGGGACATGGGATGCCATGTGGGACATGGGATGCCATGGGACATGGGATGCCATGTGGGACATGGGATGCCATGTGGGACATGGGATGCCATGTGGGACATGGGATGCCATGTGGGCCATGTGGGACATGGGATGCCATGTGGGACATGGGATGCCATGTGGGACATGGGATGCCATGTGGGACATGGGATGCCATGTGGGACATGGGATGCCATGTGGGACATGGGATGCCATGTGGGACATGGGATGCCATGTGGGACATGGGATGCCATGTGGGACATGGGATGCCATGTGGGACATGGGATGCCATGTGGAACATGGGATGCCATGTGGGACATGGGATGCCATGTGGGACATGGGATGCCATGTGGGACATGGGATGCCATGTGGGACATGGGATGCCATGTGGGACATGGGATGCCATGTGGGACATGGGATGCCATGTGGGACATGGGATGCCATGTGGGACATGGGATGCCATGTGGGACATGGGATGCCATGTGGGACATGGGATGCCATGTGGGACATGGGATGCCATGTGGGACATGGGATGCCATGTGGGACATGGGATGCCATGTGGGACATGGGATGCCATGTGGGACATGGGATGCCATGTGGGACATGGGATGCCATGTGGGACATGGGATGCCATGTGGGACATGGGATGCCATGTGGGACATGGGATGCCATGTGGGACATGGGATGCCATGTGGGACATGGGATGCCATGTGGGACATGGGATGCCATGTGGGACATGGGATGCCATGTGGGACATGGGATGCCATGTGGGACATGGGATGCCATGTGGGACATGGGATGCCATGTGGGACATGGGATGCCATGTGGGACATGGGATGCCATGTGGGACATGGGATGCCATGTGGGACATGGGATGCCATGTGGGACATGGGATGCCATGTGGGACATGGGATGCCATGTGGGACATGGGATGCCATGTGGGACATGGGATGCCATGTGGGACATGGGATGCCATGTGGGACATGGGATGCCATGTGGGACATGGGATGCCATGTGGGACATGGGATGCCATGTGGGACATGGGATGCCATGTGGGACATGGGATGCCATGTGGGACATGGGATGCCATGTGGGACATGGGATGCCATGTGGGACATGGGATGCCATGTGGGACATGGGATGCCATGTGGGACATGGGATGCCATGTGGGACATGGGATGCCATGTGGGACATGGGATGCCATGTGGGACATGGGATGCCATGTGGGACATGGGATGCCATGTGGGACATGGGATGCCATGTGGGACATGGGATGCCATGTGGGACATGGGATGCCATGTGGGACATGGGATGCCATGTGGGACATGGGATGCCATGTGGGACATGGATGCCATGTGGGACATGGGATGCCATGTGGGACATGGGATGCCATGTGGGACATGGGATGCCATGTGGGACATGGGATGCCATGTGGGACATGGGATGCCATGTGGGACATGGGATGCCATGTGGGACATGGGATGCCATGTGGGACATGGGATGCCATGTGGGACTTAGTGTAAGATGCCATTTTATAATTGGCCGGGTCATATGATATGGGTGCAATTTGCCTGGTCATGCGAACCATGACGGTATTTACCATTCTAGTTACAGCATAAAAGTAAGTCACAAATACCCACCAGCCTAGTTGAAATTAATTATACAATTTCTCTGAATAAAAGGGTCAAAAATCTTCCACAAAAAATTGTGACAGGAAAGATATCAATATAGTAAATACATCTTAATATGGTCACACTTTACCTCGCATGTCTCCCTCTTTTACAATTTAATGTACTATTCAACACACAATTAATGGGGGACGTTATTAGAGGAATGAACTTAAAACATTGTGACCAAAACCTGTACTTTTTACCTCAAATACTGTTGCTTATCTCAAGAAATCCCTCCCCACCCCCTCAAATATATATATGAAGGAAAAAAATTCTTTGTGCGTATTCCTGTTTTTCCCACGGTTATAACCACCTTATGGCTTATTGCAAGGCCTTGCCCACCAGTGACCTCTGACCACTGAAAGCAGGGTAAACTAAGTTATGTTTTGCTTTTGTTTTAAAATCACATCATATAGAAAGAGAGAAAAGAGAAGCTATGGGATGCGCCTCACCGTCAGTTGATGGCTGAAACCATCGGTCACTCGACATATTTGACAGTTCACACCCAACAATCACAAAGCAAGTAAGTACAGTAACGGTTGCTAAAGGTCAAATAAAATAAAAGAATGCTGTACTGTTCTTTTGGTCGCCCAACCAATTCTTTCTCCTTTAACCTGTTGTGTTTGACTTCATCTTGTTTACACTATTTGTTTCTCTACAGTATTTTACAATTCAACCTTCCTGGCATTAATCCTTTTCTGTCAATGTGTAGACAAGTCTAGTTAATTAAACAATCTGAAAATCAGTATTTAATTATTCTTTTAACATCAAAGGCCTCTAAAGACCTTATTCAAACTACTGTGCCTTTGTTTGATTTAAGTTATTTAAATTCTATGCCAAGGGTTCTTAATCAAATTTTTCGAAGGGCCATCATTTCACAACATCTTCAGGCCATGGGCCAATCGTGTGGCAAAACCAGCATCATGTGACAAACAAAACCCATCAAAACTTGACAATTCCTGAATACAAACAATTTGAGAGTTTGCCCGATTAGAAGGATGTACGCCAGATGTCGGCAGTTCTCTTATACAGCTTCCTTTAACAAGCCATGAGCCCAATTTATAGCGGAACTAAAGATAACATTTAATTTGATAAGCCGCGATGTTTTGGTGTTCTGATCCCATATGGAAAAAACAAAATAGACAAGTATTTTGAGATTTTTGCTAATTTCATGCGGATTGATCTTACATACAATGCTCTGTATTGCATTATATAATGATTATTAATTGCAAGCCAGATTGGATTGTCTGGTGGGTCAGATTTGTCCCGGAGGCCCCTATTAATAATTGCCGTTCTACGCTTATCGCCAACCTTATTTCTCTTACATAATTGAAAGTTTTCCCTTTCTATTTAGCTGAAAGTCAAGTACTAGAATATTTAGGTATTAGTACTTGAAAATTTCTGAGTTTGTCATTTTTGTGTAAAATGTAAAAGTGTGTGCATTTTCTTAACGTCAAGCCACAATTATGTCTGATTCAAAGTTTTAGAATGTGCACTTTAAGCATAGCATATAAAAGATACAACATAATGTGCATGTATTTCAACACATTCAAGATTATATATGTTAAAGTACCGCCAACACTGCTTGATTTAAAAACATTTTTGATTGATTTTTTAGATAAACAGTGACTGAATTTAACAATCATTTCTTCCCCCATACAAACAGGAAGAGAAGTTATCTCGTGAAGATTTAATGGCGATGATAGATGTCCTCCAGACAGCTGACAAAAAGTACATTGACCCAGGACCTGTCTATGATTGTGTTGTTTTTCACGATGGAGATAAATGGAAGTATGTTACACTATTGTTTTTCTAATTAGTCATTGATTGAAATATCATTTTGCTTTTGGTGTGATTTGGTAAAATATATCCTGAAAAACTTAAGTGTTGTAGTAATAAGATTTTTTGTTACAATGGTTAAGATTCCTTAAACGTGAGTCATAGAAATATTTTCACTCTAATAAATTTCTTATAGCATATTTCAAATGCAATTTTTTCAATTGGATCCCTGCTGTTAGTAACATATGAGATTTATTGGAGACTTATTATTATGAATAATTGCTCACACTAGCCTTATTTTCTGTGTAATCGTATTATATTTTGTTGTTTATCAAAATGATATACTTGTGTGTACAAAATACAATCTTTCTCAGGTATTTTTGTTTGACTGGAAAAATGATTTTCTTCATATCATTTTCATGTTCTGGCTGGTGCTTAAATCTCTTTGTTCATTCTCTTTATTTTCACTGACTGAAAATGTCAGAAATTGAAAGATTTGCATACAGATTTTTCATGCCTACATCTAGTGCATAAATTCACCATCCAGAGAAATTTAACTACATTTTAGTTCATGTCTGCACTGCATTACCCCACCCTGAAGACAATCTACCCCAGAAATCCTTGGCCCACTTACTTTCATCCCTAAAAACTTCATGAAACATTTAATCTATCCTGCTGACTTTTGTTTTCATTGAGATTATCTACCATCTGGCTTATTTAATTCATGTTATCTACTTTCTGCTTATTTCATTGAGGTTATCTACCTTCTGACTTATTTCATTAAGGTTATTTCTTTCTGGCTTTATTTCACTGAGTTACATGTATCTACCTTGTGGCTTATTTCACTGAGGTTATCTACCTTCTGGCTTATTTTACTGAGTTTATCTACGGTCTGGCTTATTTCACTGAGGTTATCTACCTTCTGGCTTATTTCACTGAGGTTATCTACCTTCTGGCTTGTTTCACTGAGGTTATCTACCTTCTGGCTTATTTCACTGAGGTTATCTATCTTCTGGTTTATTTCATTGAGGTTATCTACATTCTGACTTATTTCACTGAGGTTATCTACCTTTTGGTTATGTCACTGAGGTTATCTACCTTCTGGCTATGTCACTGAGGTTATCTACCTTCTGGCTTATTTCACTGAGGTTATCTACCTTCTGGCTTATTTCATTGAGGTTATATACTTTCCGGCTTATTTCATTGAGGTTATCTACCTTCTGGCTTATTTCACTGAGTTTATATATGGTCTGGCTTATTTCACTGAGGTTATCTACCTTCTGGCTTATTTCACTGAGGTTATCTACCTTCTGGCTTATTTCACTGAGGTTATCTACCTTCTGGCTTGTTTCACTGAGGTTATCTACCTTCTGGCTTATTTCACTGAGCTAATCTATCTTCTGGTTTATTTCATTGAGGTTATCTACATTCTGACTTATTTCACTGAGGTTATCTACCTTTTGGTTATGTCACTGAGGTTATCTACCTTCTGGCTATGTCACTGAGGTTATCTACCTTCTGGCTTATTTCACTGAGGTTATCTACCTTCTGGCTTATTTCATTGAGGTTATCTACTTTCCGGCTTATTTCACTGAGGTTATCTACCTTCTAGCTTATTTCACTGAGTTTATCTATGGTCTGGCTTATTTCACTGAGGTTATCTACCTTCTGGCTTATTTCACTGAGGTTATCTACCTTCTGGCTTATTTCACTGAGGTTATCTTCCTTCTGGCTTATTTCACTGAGGTTATCTATCTTCTGGTTTATTTCATTGGAGTTATCTACTTTCTGACTTATTTCACTGAGGTTATTTACCTTTTGGCTATGTCACTGAGGTTATCTACCTTCTGGCTTATTTCATTGAGGTTATCTACCTTCTGGCTTATTTCACTGAGGTTATCTACTTTCTGGCTTATTTCAGTGAGGTTATCTACCATCTGGCTTATTTCATTGAGGTTATCTACCTTTTGGTTTATTTCATTAAGGTTATCTACTTTCTGGCTTATTTCATTGAGGTTATCTACCTTCTGGCTTATTTCACTGAGGTTATCTACCCTCTGGCTTATTTCATTGAGGTTATCTACCTTCTGGCTTATTTCACTGAGGTTATCTACCTTCTGGCTTATTTCATTGAGGTTATCTATGTTCTGGCTTATTTCACTGAGATTATCTACCTTCTGGCTTATTTCACTGAGGTTATCAATTTACCTATCTACCTTCTGGCTTATTTCATTTTTAGGTCAAATTTTCACTTACTTTGCAAGCAAAGCATATATTGTACTTAAGTTTCTTGTCATGCTAGATTCATAATCCACCAGTTTTGTTTGTGCTAGAAACTAAAGTGATTATATTTTCTTAGCAGCCAAAAATTTTTTTTTGTTTTTTGTTCTCTTTAGGTTGTAGAATTAATTGTTGAGCTCATTCTATTAAAATATTTTAACCGAATCTCAAGAAATATATTCCCCACACTTCTATTTCTCTTCTTCCCTGTTCCAATTTACCTCACTTTTTTCTTCCTTATAAAAAACAAAACCTGAATTTGCATTTGATCAAAGCCCATTCTTTGCTTCTTTTGGTTTACATAAAGAGATGAACAAACAAACTTTGTTGGCAAATATTTACCTCGTAATTACCAGTTTTTATTGCATTACAATACTGTCTCTATATATTATTTAATTATTGTATGTACGTATATAGTATTTATATTGATTAATATTTATACTGATCATGTCATTATATGGTAAGGTGAACATTGAGTCAACTTTCTTCTTCATATCAAAGTAAATGAAATTTGTATCCTTATGTAGAGCTGTGGTGGACACCTCAGAATGTGGAGATTTAGAAAAGTGCACATTGCTAGGAAACTACAGGGAGTGCTTAGAGTTTGGTACCTTTGGAGAATCAGGTAAGCTTTCATCTAATTGAAAAGTTTGATGTAAGCAACTTGTTATATATTTTATAACATGACATATTTTGTAGTGCTTTCATCTGTAATATAAAAAGGTTGCCTGTCCGTAGAAAGTTAAAGATGCTATGTACAATCGTAAGAATATTCGTTTCAGAGGGAAATATTTATCATTAGACACTTCGTTGTTAGTCACTAGGACTATGTGAACTCACTTTATTTCCGCCTATCTGATTGTGATTTAGCTCGTGTACAACGTGTCCAGAATGCTGCTGCTGCTAAACTACTATATGGTTATGATTAATTTTATTTATAGGTCTACAAATGCTCTAAAATTGTTACATTGGCTTCCTATTCATTATTGGTTCTGGTGTTAATAGCATAAGGAACCTATGCAGTTATACTGGTGTGTGTATGTATGTACATGTATGGATGGGTGTATGTATGTGTGTATGTATGCGTGTGTGTATGTATTTATGTGTGTATGTATGTATGTATATGTCTACGAAAGCAAGCTTGTAAGCATGATATCTCAAGAACAATATACTGGATTCATGTCAATTGTGGTATACAAATAGCCCATGATCTGTAGATGTGCCCTATTGTTTTGGGTAGTGATGTCATGCATATTAATGAGTAGGCGGGGCTTAATGTGAAAATCTTTAAATGCTCATATTTTAACAACGTAATGTCTGTAATGTTTCATATTTGGTATAATTATGATGCTAGCTAATGTGCACATGTTCATGGTTTAAAAATATTGAATTTCATTAATATGCATAGTTGGTGGGGCTTTAATATGATTTTGCTGAAAAGAGCTTGTAAGCACGGTATCTTAAGAACTGTACACCCGATTCATGTCTCATTTGGTATACAGATAGCCCATGATCTGTAAATGTGGCTATTGTTTTTGGTAGTGATGTCATGCATATTATTGAGTAGGTGGGGCTTAATGTAAAAATCATGAAATCTTCATATTTTAACAACTGAATGTCTGTTTTGTTTCATATTTGGTATAATTATGATGCTAGCTAGTATGCACATGTTCCTGGTTTAAAAACATTGAATTTCATTAATATGCAAAGTAACCTGGGCTTAATATGAATTTACTGAGAAGAGCTTGTAAACACGATCTAAAGAACAATAAACTTGAATCACGTCATGTGTGGTACACAAATAGCCCATGGTCTGTTTATGTGTCCTATTGGTTTTGGTAGTGATGTCATGGATATTAATGAGTAGGCAGGGCTTAATGTAAAAATCATTAAATGCTTGTATTTGAACAACTTTATGTTTGTTTTGATTCATGCTTGGTATATCTATATTATTAGCTAGTGGTAAAAAATAGTTGAATATTATACATAGTGGGTGGGGCTTGTAAATACAGTAACTCAAGGACAATACATTGGATACAGGTCATATGTGGTACACAGGTAACCCATTGTCTGCTTGTGTAGCCAATTGTTTTGGTGGTGATGTCATGGTATTGCTTAAAGTGGGGGGTGTGTGTGTTTTTATATTGCTTTTATTTGTGTCATTGTCCTGTATGTTGTCCTAAGTTGTTATCAAAATCAATTTTTTGTTGAAAAAGTGTTGGCAACCTGTTTTATTTTATTGATGTATCATGTACATGGTGGGCATGACTTAAGAATATATGTTATTATGCATATTTCATAATATGCAATGCCATTTAGTATAAATCAACCAACAATGAAAGAATGCATCGGAACCACTAAACATTTGCTTTTCTGGTTGTACTAATTTTAAAATTGTTGTTCTTGTTGTTTGCATGGTTTGGAACCTTTCTACCTGTCAGACTTATTACAATTCAATATTTGTGGCCTGGTCTTTGTTCTGCTACCTCTGTGAACACTGCACCCATGCTTATTGTCCCAATTCATAAAAATAAAACTTTCCTGATGCATCTTTTGCTTATTTTCAGGCCCCTTTTATTATTTGGAACTCCCTACCCATTGATATCCATAATTGTGCTACTTTTCAGTCTCAAAACTTTTTTGTTCAAGGAGGCTTAATTTAAACTTTTTATATATTACTTTATCTGATTGCTTTTATTTGTGTCATTGTCCTGTATGTTGTCCTTAGTTGTTATCTCATCACCCACATATATATATGGGTATAAGACATTGTAGTCACTTTGCTATATAGGCAAATAGATGCCTGTACCTCCTACACTACATGGCTACCTCCCTTGGTATGCAATGAGCTCATATTTGGGGTTAAAGGTCATAAGTTTTTGGAACGGACAAAATTTGGTGATTTTTGCATCTGTTTGATTGTGTGTGTGTTGTGTGTGTGCCACAATTCATACAACTCAAAACATGTAATACACACATGAACCAGAATTGGTGGACATGTACCCCTGGTACTTTTGTCTAGAAGGTTTAGGGTACAAAGGTCACAGGTCAAATGGGACAAGTTTTTGGTGATGGCTGTATCTTTTGAAGGAATTACTTGGTATCTTTACAAATTGATTAAGTGTGTAGGGTTTAACATTCTAACAAAACTCAGAAATAATTGGAGGTCAAATGTCAAAGGTCATGGGTCAAAGGTTAAATAAGTGTTTTTATTCAAAATTTTGCAGATTCTGAAACTCAAAAGGTACAAGACCTATACCAACCCTATGTTGTACCATGACACCTTGGTACATGAATTTGTGTCTGTATAGACTGCGGTCAAAGAGCTATTGACCTTTTTCACCAGTTTTCCCTATAGTTGTGGAATGGTAAGGGTGACGTGAGCATGAATAGTGTCATACAGTAGGGTGCAATAATTGTGAAAAATTTCAGAAGTTATTTCAGTGATTAGGGTCACGGGTTGGAGGTCAAAAGGTCAAATGTTTGATTTTAGGGGGTAATTATGTACTAATTTGTACATTTTTGCATCATTTTAAACTAAAAAAGTACTAGACCTATACCAACCCTATGTTGTACCATGATACCTTGGTACATGAATATGTCCCATAGACTCTGGGGTCAAAAGGTGAAAGGTCAAATGTCTGTTTGTACTCCCATGGGCAGTACAAACCATCAAACCTGTCTAAACATCTGCTTGTGCTCAGCTTGCATGAGCAGTGCAATCCATCAAAAGTCACAGAGCTATAGTGACCCTGTTTCCCCCACTATGCTGTATGCTGCTTAAGGTGATGAGATCAGCAACTGCATGGATTGCTTTTTTTTATTTTATCAGTTTTATCTTTACTTGCTTTGTTCCATGTTTTATGTCAATTTGCATTTTAGGTGTAATTTCTTTTAAATCAGGGTTTTTTACTTTTAAACTTTATTTTATTCTTACTCTTTTTTATGTACAGTGCAGCTGATTGTGGTTTTTCCTACAGGTTTTGTTCTACAGTGCTTCAATAATGTTTTATATTAATAATGATAATAATAATAATAATAATGATAATTATGAAAATTATGATTATAATAATAAATATAATACTACTACTACTGACTACTACTACTACTACTACTACTACTACTACTACTACTACTACTACTACTACTACTACTACTACTACTACTACTACTACTACCACTACTACTACTACTACTACTACTACTACTACTACTACTACTACTACTACTACTACATCAGCCATGGTGGAGGTCCCCTTGCCTCCTGGCTGCTCTTTGTATTAAATGGGGCAAATAAATAGTAAAACAATTTTTTTAAATGTGTTTAAGAAAAATTTGTTTTCACTGCATTTATTTCTCTTTTTTGAAATTCATTGACTATAAAATGTTTTGTTTGAAATGCATTAATAATAATAATAATAATAATGATAATAATTAATGTAAAATAGTTCAAGCCAAGTTACAAGTTTTGGAAAATCACAACATTTTGGGAAGTGCTTTTTTTTGGTGTGAAATTATGTTCTTTGAAGTCTGTTCCTTATATTATGTTCTTTGTAATCTTTTATTGGAAGTATTTTGTGTGGATATATATCCATAAGGTTTTAGAAAAACATCAAAATTTAGGTGTAATAAGTTTTGTTGAATGTTTGCATATTAAAGCATAGTCCTCTTTCTCTGTTAATTTTCAGATAAATTGAACTATTCATTAAATGTGTATGAAGATGGGAATGTCCTGAGTTTAGTCACAAATGCAGGTTCACATGGCACCCATGTGGCTGGCATTGCATCAGCTTACTTCCCAGAGGAACCAGATAAGAACGGTGTGGCACCAGGTGCTCAACTCATATCCATTAAGATCGGTGATAGCAGGCTAGGGTCCATGGAGACCGGTAGTGCACTCGTGCGTGCGGTGAGTTATAGGTTTATGGCCAATTTGAAAGTAACAAGAATGTAAGAAAAGGTTTAAAACATTTTTCTTAGCTGTGATTGGTTGTATGTAACATTGGTTTTATGGTCTGAATGCAGTCAGACTATCACATCAAGCTGCATTTTCTGCAAGATGGGTAAGCAATTTATTATGAATATGTGTATTACTGCAAGATGGGTAACCTATTAATATGAATATGTGTATTTCTGCAAGATGGGTAAGCGCAAGATGGATAAGCTATTATTATGAATATGTGTATTTCTGCGAGATGTGTAAGCTATTATTATAAATATGTGTATTTCTGCAAGATGGATAAGCTATTATTATAAATATGTGTGTTTCTGCAAGATGGATAAGCTATTATTATGAATATGTGTATTTCTGCAAGATGGGTAAGCTATTATTATAAATATGTGTATTTCTGCAAGATGGGTAAGCTATTATTATGAATATGTGTATTTCTGCAAGATGGGTAACCTATTATTATAAATATGTGTATTTTGCAAGATGGGTAAGCTATTATTATGAATATGTGTATTTCTGCAAGATGGGTAACCTATTATTATAAATATGTGTATTTCTGCAAGATGGATAAGCTATTATTATGAATATGTGTTTTTCTGCAAGATGGGTAACCTATTATTATGAATATGTGTATTTCTGCAAGATGGGTAAGCTATTATTATGAATATGTGTATTTTTGCAAGATGGGTAACCTATTATTATAAATATGTGTATTTCTGCAAGATGGGTAAGCTATTATTATGAATATGTGTATTTCTGCAAGATGGGTAACCTATTATTATGAATATGTGTACTTCTGCAAGATTGGTAAGCTATTATTATGAATATGTGTGCATGAATTTTAAATGTAGAAAATCCCAGGAATGACTTTTCATTGTTGCACAGCAACTGAGTCATTGTGTTGGTGATTTATATGTTTCTAGATTAAAAAGTTGTAAATGAGCATTGTGTACATGAGTCTGAGATTATGAATTGCTCATCAAGTACTAAACCCCAAAGTTTATTGCTCACTGCACTGCAGGAGTTGGTTGCTCACTGCACTACATAAGTTGGTTGCTCACTGTACTATATGAGTTGGTTGCTTACTGCACTACAGGAGTTGATTGCACACTGCTCTACATGAGTTGAATGCTCACTGCTCTACAGGAGTTGAATGCCCACTGCACTGCAGAAGTTGGTTGCTCACTGCTCTACAGGAGTTGGTTGCTCACTGCACTACAGGAGTTGATTGCTCACTGCTCTACAGGAGTCGGTTGCTCACTGCACTACAGGAGTTGGCTGCTCACTGCACTACAGGAGTTGATTGCTCACTGCACCACACTAGTTGATTGCTCACTGCACTACAGGAGTTGATTGCTCACTGGACTACAGGAGTTGGTTGCTCACTGCACTGCAGAAGTTGATTGCTCACTGCTCTACAGGAGTTGATTGCTCACTGCACTGCAGAAGTTGATTGCTCACTGCACTACAGGAGTTGATTGCCCACTGCTCTACAGGAGCTAATTGCTCACTGCTCTACAGTCATTGAATGCTCACTGCACTGCAGAAGTTGGTTGCTTCAGTGCACTACAGGAGTTGGTTGCTCACTGCACTACAGGAGTTGATTGCTCTTTGCACTACACTAGTTGATTGCTCACTGCACTACAGGAGTTGATTGCTCACTGGACTACAGGAGTTGGTTGCTCACTGCACTGCAGGAGTTCGTTGCTCACTGCTCTGCAGGAGTTGATTGCTCACTGCACTACAGGAGTTGATTGCCCACTGCACTACAGGAGTTGATTGCTCACTGCACTTCAGGAGTTGATTGCCCACTGCACTACAAGAGTTGATTGCTCACTGCACTTCAGGAGTTGATTGCTCATTGCACTACAGAAGTTGATTGCTCATAGCACTACAGGAGTTGATTGCTCACTGCACTACAGGAGTTGATTGTTCACTGCACTACAGGAGTTGATAGAATGCATGTCTGCCAAAATTATGAAGAAGTAACACGATACTCAAAAGAGTTTTGTTAGCAAAATCCATCAGTTTCTTGTACAGCTTACTCCTCAGGCCTTTGCACAGTTTACTCCTTAGGCCTTTACACATACTCTGGACATAACATGCAAATATCAATCAAGCTTTACACTGACTTACGAGTTTGTTTTCCCTTTTAAAAAATGGACAGAGGCTTTTGAACTGTATATTCAAATTTTCTTTAGAACAATTTAAGGCATTAAAAATTCAGTTTCATAAGGGATACTGTTGTGTTTTTATGTGAGTGTTGCTTGTGGGAGGGGTAGAGAAAATGTATTTCTCTATCTTACCATCACCTAGATATATAAAAGGTACTGAGTAATGTTGTGCTTTGAATTTAATTTTGTTATCCATCTATCTCTTTTATGAAAGTAAATTTCCAAAATATTTCTTGGGACTCAAATTGTATACTGCTTAATAACACAAGTAGGTATCCTTTCTCACTATGTGATATGAATATGATTATTCCTTGAAGGTGATATTCTATGAAACCAACATTTTTATCCATCCTTTGTTGCAGACCATTGAAGTTATTCAGAACAAAGCAGACCTTGTCAACTTCAGCTATGGGGAGGCAGCTCATTGGCCAAATGGAGGGTGAGTAACATCTTTATTTGTTGTAAACATTTTCTTTTTTTGGAGAGGGGGGGGGGGGGGGTTGGAGCATGAGGGAGGATAAATAGAGGGAAGTAAGGAGATTAATTTTTGATGTCAAAATGAAAATAGTGCATGCCTTTTTGAACTTGCTTTCATGTTGATCACTTACAAACAAAGGTGGATTATTCAATAAAACAAAAGTAGGAACTTCTTGCAAAACTAATAAAACATAATTCAAGGGAAAACTTATCACCATGATCTTTTTCATAGTTGATCTTTAGGAGTCCGTCTCACTGAATTGACATTATTTGACAATGTAATTTCAATTGCGAAGAAGACCACCTTCCTTTGATAAACTCAGCAAGATTACACAGAGTTAGGTGAGGTGTATCAAGGCTGTTCATATATTTGGAAAATCAATGTATATTTTGTCAACAATGTGACTGTACTGTGTTGCTCACAACTCTTACTTCAACCACATCAACACCATCCAAAATGAAGCCCACAGGCTTTGTCTGGGTGCCTACAGGACCTCCCCAGTCACCAGCCTTCATGTTGAAGCCAACGAACCCCCCTTTCTGCTAAGGTGTAGAAAGCTTAGCCTCTCCTCAGCTTTTAGAGTCCTCACCAACACCCATAACCCTGTTTACAACCTCATTAGGTTCCCCAATATCTCCACCCTCTTTGATAGGACTAAAAGCCTATCCCCTCCCTTCAGCTTATGCATCAAATAACCTTGGCCCCAATATCAAACGTATCTTATACGTGAATGACTTCACCATCTTCTACTCCTCACTAGCTTTCCTATTGTTGAAAGTAGGCTCAAAATCAGCCTCAACCAGCTGCAAGACTGGAGCGACAAAAACGGTTTTAAATTCTTTAAAGACAAGACAGTCTGCATGCACTTTTGTCATTTTGACAACCTCCACCCCAACCCGAACTTTGTGCTCAATGGCAATCACATTCCTAAAGTTGAAGTCACAAAGTTTCTGGGTCTAACTCAAGACCCCAAGCTCACCTACAAGCAACACATCACCAACCTGAAAGTGAAATGCAACAGCTCCCTCAACCTCCTCCGACTCCTCTCCAACACCACTTGGGGTGTGAACCGCTATGCTCTCCTCAAAATTTTCAGGCTCACCATTCATGCCAAGCTTGACTATGGCAATATTGTCCACTGTGTCACTCACAACTCATACCTAAACCACATCAACACCATCCAAAATGAAGCCCTCAGGCTTTGTCTGGGTGCCTACAAGACCTCCCCAATCACCAGCCTTCATGTTGAAGCCAACGAACCCACCTTTCTGCTAAGGTGTAAAAGGCTTAGCCTCTCCTATGCTTTTAGAGTCCACACCAACACCCAGAACCCTGTTTACAACCTCATTAGGTACCCTCACTTCTGCACCCTCTTTGATAGGACTAAAACCCTATCCCCTCCCTTCAGCTTATGCATCAAATAACCTTGGCCCCAATATCAAACGTACCTTATACGTGAATGACTTCACCATCTTCTACTCCTCCCCTAGCTTTTCTATTGTTGAAAGTAGGCTCCAAATCAGCCTCAACCAGCTGCAAGACTGGAGCAACAAAAACGGTTTTAAATTCTCCAAAGACAAGACAGTCTGCATGCACTTTTGTCATTTTAACAACCTCCACCCTAATCCGAACTTTGTGCTCAATGGCAATTGCATCCCTAAAGTTGAACTCATAAAGTTTCTGGGTCTAACTCAAGACCCCAAGCTCACCTACAAGCAACACATCACCAACCTGAAATTAAAATACAACAGCTCCTCATTAGGTACCCTCACTTCTGTACCCTCTTTGATAGGACTTAAACCCTATCCCCTCCCTTCAGCTTACTCATTAAATCAGACCTCTTCTATCTCGGCATCAACCCCGCCACTCTCGGCACCTTCTCCTGGTCCACTTTTCCTCCTTGGGCCACCCCCCTTCCTTCTGTCCACCTGGGCCTCTCCACTCATCACAAAACTCAAACCCACCCTAATCTTTTCATCAATCTCCACAACCAAATCAAAGACCAACTCTCAAATTACACCTCCATCTATACTGATGGCTCCAAGGAAGGCAACAAGACAGCTGCTGCTGCTGTCATCCAAGACATGACCCTCAGTAGCAGACTTCTTGACTACTCATCCATCTTTTCAGCCGAGTCTATGGCCATTCTCCTTGCCCTCAACTTTATTGAGTACTCTTCGCTCAGCCACTTTGCAATCTTCTCTGACTCCAAGGCTGTCCTTACTTCTTTACTCAATCTTAAATGGGATAACCTTACATCCCATCAACTCTTCCATAAACTCCTTTCGCCCACCCTCTACAGGAAAAGTATTCTTTTCTTCTGTACAACCTTCCCAGAGCTTCCCTCGCTCCCCACAACTCAATAGCCGAGCTCTTCCAGAAAAACTTACTGGATAGAATTATTTCCTTCCTTCATCATGCTTCCCTTTACAACCATATTTAGTCCTCCTCTCCCACCCCCTCTCTCTACTTTTTTTTTTTCTTTCTACACCCATGCACCGCCTCTCTCGATCCCAGCTTTCTGGCTTTTAGTTCTCATGTTTTTCTCAATCTCTCCCTGTTTTCTTTCCTTCCTACCTCTGGAATGATCTAACCTCCCAGGCACAATTTGACCCTCGCTGTCATAGTGCTGTTAAGCCCTCATCAAACAAACAAACAATCTAATATCTATGGCAGAGAAATCATTGCCACATAGGGTTACTCTAATATCTATGGCACCGAAATCATTGCCACATAGGGTTACTCTAATATCTATGGCAGGAAAATCATTTAGGGCGACAGGGAAATCATTGCCACATAAGGTTACTCTAATATCTATGACAGGGAAATCATTGCCACAAGGGTTACTCTAATATCATTGCATAGGGTTACTCTAATATAGGGTTACATAGGGTTACTCTAATATCTATGACAGGGAAATCATTGCCACATAGGGTTACTCTGATATCTATGGCAGGGAAATCATTGCCACATAGGATTACTCTAATATCTATGGCAGCGAAATCATTGCTACATAGGGTTACTCTAATATCTATGACAGGGAAATCATTGCCACATAAGGTTACTCTAATATCTATGGCAGAGAAATCATTGCTACATAGGGTTACTCTAATATCTATGACAGGGAAATCATTGCCACATAAGGTTACTCTAATATTCATGGCAGGGAAATCATTGCCTCATAGGCTTACTCTAATATCTATGGCAGGGGGTTACTCTAATATCTATGGCAGGGAAATCATTGCCACATAGGGTTACTCTAATATCTATGGCAGGGAAATCATTGCCACATAGGGTTACTCTAATATCTATGGCAGGGAAATCATTGCCACATAGGGTTACTCTAATATCTATGGCAGGGGAATTATTGCCACATAGGGTTACTCTAATATCTATGGCAGGGAAATCATTGCCACAAGGGTTACTAATATCTATGGCAGGGAAATCATTGCCACCTAGGGTTACTCTAATATCTATGTTTGATTACTCTAATTACTAAGTGATCAGATACTTTGTTTGTTTGTGATTATTTTCTGTGCCGTGGAAATGAAGAAAACATGTGTACAATGCAGCAGCTGAACAATTATTTGTGTGATTCAGGTTAAGATTTCAATGAAGGATATGCACGCAGTTGTGGTAATTTGTCTTGACTACAAAATACTATAAGCATAGTTGATATAATTTGATATAATTTCTGTAGTTCTTTGATGATTTAGGTAAGAAATGCATTACAGCCACAATTAACTTCAAATGTTTCAGTTTTGTAATGTTTTTAACAATAGATTTACACCTTCTTTTTACTTCATGAATTAATTTTTTTTGCTTATTTGGTAATTTTTTTATAAAAGTTACCAAAAATGTCTTTTTGACCTTTACTGTTATTGTCTATTTTTTCAGCCGAGTGTGTGACATAGTGTCCGAAGCAGTCAACAAGCACAATATAATCTATGTATCATCAGCTGGTAACAATGGTCCAGGGTTATCAACTGTAGGATGCCCTGGGGGCACCACCTCTAGTATAATAGGTAAGTGATCTCTATCAGACTTCTAACATGGTTTTTGTTACACTGGTTTTGACTTGAAATTGAGTCCGTAATGACATTATTGACCAATAGCTTTTATACATACTTCAGTAAATGCTTTTTATCATTTTCTTTAATGGAGTACTTTGATGTTTCATTTCGTTTATAAAAAAAATATTTATTGTTTTGGTGATGTCTAAAAACATGTATGTTAATGAAAAGGAGAAATCTGTAACATTTTCTTGATGTCATCAGGATGTAAAATGAAGCTTCCAGATCCTACAAATGACACTTTCTGACTTTAATTGTCTTGTTACATTTGGCATCATGTATAATTATTCCATTCTATCAAAACTAATGCATCTAAATTAAAGCACATGTTATCACTTTCTTATGAGTATTTATGTTATCATGCATTAAAATGCTTCTTTGGTGAGAATCCTTATCATCAACTGACCACAACTCAATGAAATCGGTGATGTATTATATCTGGTTTCAAATGTTATGTAGATCACTATTTTCTAGTTTTCTGTGTGGTGTGAGTGATTCTCAAGGTAGAAGGTGAAGTTTATTCAGGACTGTAGGAGACCTTGGAGTATTTCAGGGGCAAAGACATAGCTTCCACTTCATATGACATTGTTTAACTTAAATTATATCAACCTATTATAAGCACAGTGTTGAAACTCTCTCATGTTTAGGTATAATGTCAACTTCATATTTTCCTATAGCATCTCAAAGGTTAAAGTTGATTATCACAGCTTATATTTTATCTGTAAATATACATCATGTTGGTCAAAAGAGAATCTTTGTATATTGCAGGGGTTGGTGCCTATGTCTCACCAGAAATGATGACTTCAGAGTATTCCTTACGGGAAAAACTTCCAGGGATGCAATACACATGGTCCTCACGAGGTCCCACGTAAGTCACAGGCTCTGGAAACATTAACTTACAAGTTAATCATATTTGCATCATTAAAGTATACCCGTGCTAATTGGCATCATACAGCAAAGTAAGACATTAACAGATGACACAAGATAGTGATACAATTTTGATATGTACAGAGCCTATCTCCCAGACTTGATATACCTGCAGGCCATACTTAACAATGATGTATGCTGCTCTATGAGTCTGCTTGTGTAGATCGGGTATTTTATATCATAGTTCATAGGATCTGTACATGAAATAAAGAATTGAAAATGCGGTCAGAAGATAATTTTGAAGTAACTGTTAGATAGATATATGATAGGGATGTCACAGATATGTCTGAAGTGGCATAGTAGTCTGCATCTTTGTGCTTTGAGAGAAGATAACCAAAAGTAAATCTAATCTTTGTGCTTTTAGAGAAGATAACCAGAAGTAAATCTAAATTTGGGGAACACAAGAGAAAAAGGTCTTCAGACCTGTGGGAGTAATAATTAAACATATTAGGCAAGTAAATTGGGCCCATGACATTGAAAGGTCTTTCTGTGAATGACCTTTGATTTGTTAAATTTTCCATAAGTATGCTGATTACAGCAGTTTTTGTATCTTTGACAGTGTGGATGGTGCATTAGGGGTCAGCATTACAGCCCCAGGGGGGGCAATTACCTCAGTACCCAACTGGACATTACGAGGAAGCCAGTTAATGAATGGTACATCTATGTCTTCTCCAAATGCCTGTGGAGGCATTGGTAAGTTTTTTGTTGGCACACTTCTGTGAAAGAATAGTGACACCAAAGAATTGTTATATTTAGAGATCATTAAATGCTGAGTACAGTCTTAAGATTTTGGAAAAATCGTATCCCTTTATTTAAAGAAGTTGTTAAAATGGAATATAGCGTCTATACTGTTCGTCCGCCTGTCCGTCCGTCAGTACTCACTTACATTGTTTAGTTTCTGGAAGTGGTGAATTTCTATGGAACATAATTTCAACTATTTTGTGTGCAGCTTAAAAGGACATTTTTACACTGTAGAGTCTTGGAGACATATTTTACATATTTGCCCAAAAGTATTTGCATTTAAAGAATGGTACATTTTGAAAACTTAAAGCACCTAATTTTTCACTTACTTGAGTGGGATCTTATGTTCTTTTCAGTTTCCAAAAAATCTTTCACCTCTGGGTGTTTTAAGTGAGTAAGGGGCGGTATCAAAAAGGCTTTTTGCGACCATCACCCGACCGACAGGTCACCGGTCACAGGCGAAGCCCGACCTAAAACTTGCACAAAGTTGCATATTGATTCAATGTCAACCCAAGAAACAAATGTCCACACATTCCTTCTTAGTTTGCATACACTGAATGCACTGTACAATGTGTGTGAGTTTGGGGTGTTGATCTCTGAATGGGGATTAACTCCGCGAAAGTTCAACAAAAGATAATCTCTTTTGTTTGCCCATGGTTTGTTGGTAAAATTATCGATTTTGTTTTGAGTTTTGACTTCCTGAAGTGACAAGTGGCATGTACTATAGGCTATATTGTGTTACAAATTCAATATGATGGTTCTCCTAAAACAGTGTACAGCAGGCCCTACATTAAAATTGTTTCACAGTATTTGATGAATTGCATAAGAAAATAAGATTAACATACTGATTGTTGCTGAATTATGGAAAGGATCATTAACCTGAGACTAGACTGGTTCCTTGAGACCAACAGATTCCTCTCCCCTCACCAAAGCGGCTTCCGAAAAGAAAACGTTGCAATGCCCTAGACCACTTAATTATGCTCGCCACCGCTATCCGGGAATCCTTTGCAAAAAAGGAACACCTCATTGCCATCTTTTTTGACCTCGAAAAAGCTTTCGACACTACTTGAAAATACGGCATTATCCGCAAACTTTACACCATCGGCCTCAGAGGCCGCCT
The DNA here is from genome assembly GCA_020152595.1 of Chiridota heheva. NCBI lineage: Eukaryota > Metazoa > Echinodermata > Holothuroidea > Apodida > Chiridotidae > Chiridota > Chiridota heheva. Next base: position 586,785 of record JAIGNY010000132.1, read on the forward strand.
CCCCATCTTTATTCAAAACTTCCTCTCACCCAGGCAGTTCCAAGTTCGTATTGGCCACACTCTCTCCAACCCGTACCCCCAAGAAAAGGGCATCCCCCAAGGCAGCATCCTCTCCCCCACTCTCTTCAACCCAAACATTAACGATATTGCGGACAACCTTGGCCCCAACATCGAACGTGCCCTCTACGTGGACGACTTCACCATCTTCTACTCCTCTCCTAGCTTTCCTCTTGTCGAAAATAGGCTCCAACTCAGCCTTAACCAGCTGCAAGACTGGTGCAATAACTGTTTTAAATTCTCCAAAGACAAGACAGTCTGCATGTACTTTTGTCATTTCAACAACCTCCACCCCAACCCGAACCTCGTGCTCAATGGCAATCGCATTCCTAAAGTTGAACACATTAAGTTCCTGGGTTTAACTCTAGACCCCAAGCTCTCCTACAAGCAACACATCACCAACCTGAAACTGAAATGCAAGAGCTCCCTCAACTTTCTCCGCCTCCTCTCCAACACCACTTGGGGTGCGAACCGCCATGCTCTCCTCAAAATCTTCAAGCTCACCATTCGTGCCAAGCTTGACTACGGCAATATTGTCTACTGTATCACTTACAACTCTTACCTCGAACACATCAACATCGTCCAAAATGAAGCCCTCAGGCTTTGTCTGGGTGCCTACAAGGCCTCCTCTCCAACACCACTTGGGGTGCGAACCGCCATGCTCTCCTCAAAATCTTCAAGCTCACCATTCGTGCCAAGCTTGACTACGGCAATATTGTCTACTGTATCGCTTACAACTCTTACCTCGACCACATCAACATCGTCCAAAATGAAGCCCTCAGGCTTTGTCTGGGTGCCTACAAGACCTCCCCAATTACCAGCCTTCATGTTAAAGCCAACGAACCCCCTTTCTGCTAAGGTTTAGAAGGCTTAGCCTCTCCTATGCTTTTAGAGTCCTCACCAACACCCAGAACCCTGTTCACAACCTCATTAGGTACCCTCACTTCTGCACCCTCTTTAATAGGACTAAAACCCTATCCCTTCCCTTTAGCTTACGTATTAAATCAGACCTTCTCCATCTCGGCATCAACCCCACCACTCTTGGCACCTTCTCCTGGCCCACTTTTCCTCTCTGGGGCACCCCTATCCCTTCTGTCCACCTGGGCCTCTCCACTCATCACAAAACCCAAACCCACCCTAACCTCTTCATCAATCTCCACAACCAAATAAAAGACCAACTCTCAAACTACACCTTCATCTATACTGATGGCTCCAAGGAAGGCGACAAGACAGCTGCTGCTGCCGTCATCTCAGACATGACCCTCAGTAGCAGCCTTCCCGACTCTTAGTCCCATCTTTTCAGCCGAGGCAAAGGCCATTCTTCTCGCCCCCAACTTTATTGAGTACTCTCTGCTCAGCCACTTTGCTATTTTCTCCGACTCCGACAAGGCTGTTCTTACTTCTGTACTCAATCTTAAATGGGATAACTCCACATCCCATCTCCTCCCCTGGAAACTCTTTTCGCCCATCCTCTGCAGAAAAAGTATTATTTTCTTCTGGATACCGAGCCATGTTGGCATCCCTGGCTTGCCCTCAAACTCCCCCTACCCCATTTCCCAAAACCCTTTCTGACATCAAACCGCTTAAAGCTTCCCTTATTTGTGACCGCTGGCAAACTTCATGGGACTCCCAAATTGATAACAAACTCCACGTCATCCAGCCCACCATTCCAATCATACCAACCATCCACAAACTCTCTATTCATATTACCCGTCTTAGAATAGGTCACACCACCTCACTCACTCCCACATTCTTATAGGCTCCCCCCATTCCCTCTGCAACAATTGCCATTGCACCCTCACGTCCATCACATTCTCCTTGCTTGCCCCCTATTACAGCCTTCCCAGAGCTTCCCTTGCTCCCCACAACTCAATTGCCGAGTTCTTCCAGAAAAACCCTCCGGATAAAATCATCTCCTTTCTTCATCATGCTTCCCTCTACAACTATATTTAGTCCTCCTCTCCCACCCCCTCTCTCTACTTTGTTTTTTTCACCCATGCACCTCCTCTCTTGAACCCAGCTTTCTGACTTTTATTTCTTGTATTTCTCTCAATCTCCCCCAGTTTCCTTTCCTTCCTACCTCTAGAATGATCTAACCTCTCAAGCACAATTTGACCCTTGTTGTTGTGGTGCCGTTAAACCCTCATCAAACAAACATAGTTATGACTCCGCCTTTTTTTCTTATTCAACTACTCATTTGCATATAAGTTATTATATGAGCTGACACTTTCATACATAGCATGCTCAATCAGGGACTGTGATAGCTAAAATGAAAGTTCTTATGGAGCCTATGGGATGTCATGTGGGACATGGGGTGGGATGCCATGTGGGACATGGAGTGGTATGCCATGGGGTGGGATGCCATGGGGTGGATGCCATGGGGTGGGATGCCATGTGGAACAGTGTGGAATGCCATGTAGCATATATGGTGGAAAGCCATGCGGGACATAGGGTGGAATGCCATGTGATGGGATGTCATGTGGGACATGGGATGCCATGTGGGACATGGGATGCCATGTGGGACATGGGATGCCCTGTGGGACATGGGATGCCATGTGGGACATGGGATGCCATGTGGGACATGGGATGCCATGTGGGACATGGGATGCCATGTGGGACATGGGATGCCATGTGGGACATGGGATGCCATGTGGGACATGGGATGCCATGTGGGACTTAGTGTGAAAAGCCATTTTTATACTTGGCAAGGTCATATGGTATGGGTGTCAATTTGCATGGGGATGCGAACCATGACAGTTTTTACCAGTGTAGTTGATAGCATATTAGATATTGAATACCAAACCACGCCTTCCCATGTACGTTTTTAGATAATATACTGATAAAGATTGTTTAGTTAATCACAGGAGGGTGTCATCTTTGATCACAGAGATGATATTTTTTATGCGAGTGGACACAATGGTCAGACATGGGTAATTGCAAACGGGTTTTTAACATTTTCAAATTTTGTCCGAATCAACAAGTGTATTATTGGTCTAAGTGTACTATTTGACTCTCAATTGATTGTATGTATCGTAGCCCTTCTGGTGCGAAATTTTTTTGAATGCTCATTTTGTTTGTTTTCAAATTGATAAAATCGTATATTGCTTCATCGGGCTTCGTCCTGTGCCCCAGGGCTGTAATTCTCATCCAGAAAGTGGGGGGTGGTACATGGCCTCTTATCCAAAAAGTGGGATCAGGGGGGGACAAAAGTCAATTTTTCCCCAAAATGTATTGATTTTTAACTCTTACCGAAAAGTGGGGGGGAGGAGGGATATGTCCCCGTCTCCTGGGAATTATGGCCCCCACCATCCAGGGAGGAATTTTGAACTCTTCATTTTGCTTGTATACTTTTTCTTATAATTCATTTTTGCCAAAATCTAAGCTAAATTGTGATCGAATTTAACTGTTTAAATCTATTGGCAGTTTCGGCAAAATTAACAGTTTACATCCAGTCAGTTGTACACCCCATGCACAAAGTCCATGGTGATTCTTTATTGGGACAACACCTTTTGGTGTGAAAACAATTTATTTGTTTTAATTAAGAATTTCCAGGAGTTTAAAGTTTCACCCATTCCCTTATTTTTTAAACCAGACCTGCACCTCTAAAAAGTTTTTTTAAGCTGAATTGCAGAAGAAACTAATCTTCTCAAAACATATATTGCATGGCATTTGGAGGTAGAATATAAGACGCAAAACAAAGGAGTTTCACGATCTCGAATGTCTGAGTGTGAATAAGATCTAATAGATTTGCTTTTATTATAGAAAACACACATTGAAAAACAAATTGAAATTCAATATAATATGCATGGTAGAATATAACAAAAATAAAAACAAAACAAGCAGATTTCTGTTTAAGAATTAAAAGAAATTAAATCAAGGAACAGAACTAAAAACAATTCAACAAACTATAAAATTTGAAAAATTCAAATATCCAAAAATTTAACAAGCGGAAAAGTCTAACAAAACAAAATCAATTCCTTCGATCTTTGATTTTTTTTTTTTAAAGTTAATGATTGATGGAAATAAGATAAGAAGAAACAAACTTTAAACCTTCAACAACCGATTCTTCAGTACATTTAAAAATTCAAACATCAAAAATTGGTAGAGCAACTCAACTTATTCAAGTGTTTAAGAAAGAACAAACAATAAAGAAGAACGATATGGGACATCAAACTTCTATATCACTGAACGATATGGGAACATCTAACTTCTATATTCCTGAACGATATGGGAACATCAAACTTCTATATTCCTGAACGATATGGGACATCAAACTTCTATATCACTGAACGATATGGGAACATCAAACTTCTATATCACTGAACGACATGGGAACATCAAACTTCTATATCACTGAACGATATGGGACATCAAACTTCTATATTCCTGAACGATATGGGACATCAAACTTCTATATCACTAAACGATATGGGAACATCTAACTTCTATATCACTGAACGATATGGGAACATCTAACTTCTATATCACTGAACGATATGGGACATCAAACTTCTATATTCCTGAACGATATGGGAACATCTAACTTCTATATTACTGAACAATATGGGACATCAAACTTCTATATCACTGACATTTCAGAACATGAAGTTTATTTCAGGGCAGGGTCCGATATAAAAATTCAAACTGAGTATATAGACTGCTGGATATAAAGAAGACTAAAGTATCCAACCAAACATTGAATTTCGACTTTCATATCACTTTTTGTATAGTTACATGTAACTTTATAACCTCTTGATAATTTTCAATTTCTAATATTCCATTCTTTGTTCAAAAATATAAAAAATAATAGCTTATGGGGTTGGGGTAAAAAGTACATGTCTAACTAGAAGATATGGAGTAGCAATATGTAAAAATAATTCATAAGCTTCACCAGAAATATCAATATTTCTTGGAGAAGGAAAGCAGGTGGGGTTTATTTCCTTTACAATTAATTTCTTATGTGTGAAGGAAACATGCTTCTTTGGGTAAGTTCAATCAAACAAGGATCAAACCATATCGGAAAGACATGTGAGAATGAAATGGCTAATTAGGAGTCACTTCTGTACAAGCAATTAGAAAAGTAGAAGATTTTAAGATAAAAAAGCTGTGTTAAGAGTAATTTTTTTTCAGGGAATTTAATGTTTTCAATAATATCACTGACCTAGCTGTTTACAGTGTTCATTGAAACCCCAAGTCGTACCCTAACATTTTACACCCACTCCTTCAATTGACTCAGTCTAAAAATTCAGGTTCATGTATGATGTAAATTTACATAACGAGCAAGAGTCCCTCGCACGTGCCTGATTTATGACACTACACCCCAATACTTTCTTTGCATTGAAACACGTGTTATTTCATTGGGAGTCAGCTAAAGCAAGGCTGAATTTAAAAAAAGAAGATCTACTTTCACCCGGATTCCACAGCAGCTCACTCGTTACAGGCTGGGGCCCTGGATTTACATGTAGGCCTCTTACGTATATTGTACCTTCGATTTCAATGTACTTGCAGCCTTGCAGGTGTTAATTTTTATAAGGACTGAAACAGTTACTTAAAGAAGTATATGTAAAAAGAATAAAAAGGTCTAATCATCGTAAATACTTATTTATCATCATTGATGCATATCATTGGAAAGAGTGAAGAGCACATTTTGCATCACGAAAATGTTTTATAAAGACTGATAAATGCTATAATTTAAAGGGTAATTTCCGGGGTAATTTCGTGATCGTTGTACTTCTAATATATTTTCTTTTTGTGAAAGGGGTCTTACAACCCAAAGCTGCATTTGTATGGCCAAACCAAGCTCGAAATAATAACTTTTACATCTTAAAACTTTTAGAACCTCAAGTTGCATTTCTCTCTCTCACAATATCTGCAACTTATTTACCCGCAATCTGAGTAAGTTTTTAAGTGAGGATGGGGAATGAGGGTGGTGGAGAGGTGGGGGTGCTACCCACTCATGGAGTAAATTGCAAGCCCTGCCTCCCGATTTAAATTGATACTACAAAAACAATATTTTTAAAAATCTGGACGGGCCGTATAGGTAGGATTTGGGTGAAAATGGAAATGTCTCTAACTTATGTTCTCCATATTTACATCTTTCGCACTGTGGTGTATGTTTGTATCTTTGTGCAATTTTTATAATCTCCCTCTCCCTCCACACATACATACACACTTCGGTGAGTAAAGTGCAGTGGTGGCACCATGATTTTGGACATAGGGGGCAAGAGAGTAGCAACTTGGTATCATTGAGGGGGAGGCTATGTGTCAGACATAATATATCACTTTACAATTTTCTGGCGGGCAAGTGGTGGTAAAGTAACTGGGAATTTCCCTGCTCTTAGTGCCATCCTTTGTAAAGTGATGACCATATTGCAATTAATTAAAATTGAGTTGTTTTAAATAGTGAAACGCCAGCAAAAGAACAAACATTTTATCACACCCAAGTTCTTAGGCAATACATTGCTTTAATGCAAAAGTTCTCGCTACGATATATGCACCCTGGGAATAAAAGTTTTCAGCACTATGAGTGAAACTGTGTTTGAGGAACCTGTATTTCCAAGAAGTGATGCCAGCTTCTGTTCAGTGCATCTCAGACTATCACGGACAAAATATCAAGGGCTTGGGTATACTGTATATTTGATTTTACGTAAAAGATATAATCTTATGTCCAAGATATAATGCAAACCAGGGTGATGCAAACGATTGTAAGTAAACACCACATCTGTTCTTTGTCAATGTGGAATGAATGGGTGATTATGCAGAACATAAATGCAAAGGATATTGAAGGTGAAATATGAAACAAAAGTTTTCATTTTTATTTCAAACTCGCAACAACAGTTTTGAACGTCGAATGCATGTGTATTTCTTTTTCCAAGATGAGATACATGATATTTTCGTGAATCTTTATTTCTTCCGCGATAAACGTACTTATAATACATCATACAGCAATTTAAGCATACCATGCACACTATAGCAGTTATAGTAGGCCTACAACAAGACACATCGATTTATACATGAATCCAATGGCCATGCTGCCCATTGTTCAAAAGAAAAATATTGAATGTATTTGCTTTGAAAACAAAAGTCAATAAATTCTGCCATGGCTGAACTTTTTTTCAAGGTCTTTGTCATCATGAAATGTTATTGATACATCTAATCACTGAGGCATATCGTACCATAAGTGTACAATACAACAAGTAAGTGTGTGTGTGAAGTGTATGGCATTTGAACTTGTCCAGTCTGCGTTGTGTTGGTAAACATAAGTTGTGCGTCGCGTTTGGAGTGTTTGGTTGGGTCGGCTACCGGTCAGCCTCGGTCGTACGACCAGGCCGTAAGGCTTTTATGATACGGGCCCTAAAGGATCATAATTACTCACCTGGTTGCTTGAATCGGAAATCTTATTTTGGATAAAACACCCTCCTTTGTTTCCTGTAACCCTATTATCCTAACATCATTTCTGCACACTCTTATGATATATCTTTGTTGCTCTTTGATGCCAATGCTTCAGTGTTGAAATGATATACACAAAATATTTAAAACAAGATTGTTTTGCCTTCCTACAAACTCACTTCTAAAGCAAATTGTGTCACAGCAAGCAAACAGTATTTTAAGAATGCCTTTAAAATCACTGGAATATATCTTTCCTGTGTTTTAGCCCCATACATGCAATGTTAAGCCCCATACATGCAATGTGTAGCCTATGCATGCAATGTGTAGCCCCATGCATGCAATGTGTAGCCCTATGCATGCAATGTATATCCTATACATGCAATGTGTAGCCTATACATGCAATGTGTAACCTATACATGCCATGTGTAGCCCTATACATGCAATGTGTAGCCCTATACATGCAATGTGTAGCCTATGCATGCAATGTGTAGCCCCATACATGTAATGTGTAGCCCCATACATGCAATGTGTAGCCCCATACATGCAATGTGTAGCCCCATACATGCAATGTGTAGCCCCATACATGCAATGTGTAGCCCCATATATGCTATGTGTAGCCCCATACATGCAATGTGTAGTCCCATACATGCAATGTGTAGCCCCATACATGCAATGTGTAGCCCCATACATGCAATGTGTAGCCCCATACATGCAATGTGTAGCCCCATACATGCAATGTGTAGCCCCATGCATGCAATGTGTAGCCCCATACATGCAATGTGTAGCCCCATACATGCAATGTGTAGCCCCATACATGCAATGTGTAGCCCCATGCATGCAATGTGTAGCCCCATACATGCAATGTGTAGCCCCATACATGCAATGTGTAGCCCCATACATGCTATGTGTAGCCCCATACATGCAATGTGTAGCCCCATACATGCAATGCCCCATACATGCAATGTGTAGCCCCATACATGCAATGTGTAGCCCCATACATGCAATGTGTAGCCCCATACATGCATGCCCCTACATGTGTAGCCCCATACATGCAATGTGTAGCCCCATACATGCAATGTGTAGCCCCATACATGCAATGTGTAGCCCCATACATGCAATGTGTAGCCCCATACATGCAATGTGTAGCCCCATGCATGCAATGTGTAGCCCCATACATGCAATGTGTAGCCCCATACATGCAATGTCTTGCCCCATACATGCAATGTTAGTCCCATACATGCAATGTTAGTCCCATACATGCAATGTGTAGCCCTAAGTTAAAGTGCAAGTTAAAGTGAGTTATTTTGTGGTGTTTTTTTTTTTGTTCACCTGCAGCCTTGATTCTATCTGGCATGAAAGCCAATGGGCTTCCGTATACACCTCACAGCATACGACGAGCACTAGAAAACACAGCACTACCACTAGAACATATTGAACCTTTTGCTCAGGGACATGGGTTGATTCAGGTAACGTACCAATATTTATCTCATTTTCAGCAGTGTTTACCATTGGGAGGGGACTGTACATACAGACATTATTTTGTTAGATTTAGTATTGCAAGGATATATTACTACTGAGGTTTTGAGTAGGGTAATATTACGTGCTCACTAGTAGGCTTTTGAGTATGGATATATTACGAGCTCAGTAATAAGGTTTTTAGTAGGAATATATTACGAGCTTAGTAATAAGGTTTTGAGTAGGGATATATAATATTTGCTCACTAGTATGGTTTTGAGTAGGGAAATATTATGTGCTCACCAGTAAGGTTTTGAGTAGAGATGTATTATGTACTCACTACAAATCAGCCTCAACCAGCTGCAAGTCTGGTGCAACAATAACGGTTTTAAATTCTCCAAAGACAAGACAGTCTGCATGCACTTCTGTCATTTCAACAATCTCCACCCCAATCCGAACCTCGTGTTCAATGGCAATCGCACCCCTAAAGTTGAACACACGAAGTTCCTGGGTTTAACTCTAGACCCCAAGCTCTCCTACAAGCAACAGATCACCAACCTGAAACTGAAATGCAACAGCTTCATCAACACTCTCCGCCTCCTCTCCAACACCACTTAGGGTGTGAACCGCCATGCTCTCCTCAAAATCTTCAGGCTCTCCATTCGTGCCTAGCTTGACTACGGCAATATTGTCTACTGTGTCGCTCACAACTCATACCTCAACCACATCAACACCATCCAAAATGAAGCCCTCAGGCTTTGTCTAGGTGCCAAGAGGACCTCCCCAATCACCAGCCTTCATGTTGAAGCCAACGAACCCCCCTTTCTACTAAGATGTAGAAAGCTTAGCCTCTCCTATGCTTCCTCACCAACACCTAGAACCCTGTTTACAACCTCATTAGGTACCCCAATTTCTCCACCCTCTTTGAAAGGACTAAAACCCTATCCCCTTCCTTTAGCTTACGCATTAAATCAGACCTTCTCCATCTTGGCATCAACCCCGCCACTGTTGGCACCTCCTCCTGGCCCACTTTTCCTCTTGGGACACCCCCTCCCTTCTATCCACCTGGGCCTCTCCACTCATCACAAAACCCAAACCCACCCTAAGCTCTTCATCAATCTCTACAACCAAATCAAAGACCAACTCTCAAACTACACCTCCATCTATACTGATGGTTCCAAGGAAGGCAACAAGACAGCTGCTGCTGCTGCCGTCATCCAAGACATCATCCTCAGTAGCAGGCGTCCCGACTACTCATCAATCTTTTCAGCCGAGGCTAGGGCCATTCTCCTCGCCCTCAACTTTATTGAGTACTCTCCGCTCAGCCACTTTGCCATTTTCTTCGACTCCAAGGCTCTTCTTACTTATTTACTCAATCTTAAATGGGATAATCTCACATCCCACCTCCTTCAACGGAAACTCCTTTCGCCCACCCTCTGCAGGAAAAGTGTTCTTTTCTTCTGGATACCCAGCCATGTTGGCATCTCTGGCAATGACAGGGCTGATGCAGCCGCTAAGCTTGCCCTCAACCTCCTCCCTACCCCTTTTTCCAAAACCCTATCTGACATCAAACTGCTTATCGCTCCCCTTGTTTGTGATCGCTGGCAAACTTCATGGAACTCCCAAATTGATAACAAACTCCACGTCATCCAGCCCACAATTCCAATCAAACCCACCATCAACAACCTCTCTCATATCGACAACGTTCATATTACCCGTCATAGAATTGGTCACACCCACCTCACTCACTCCCACATCCTTATTGGCACCCCCAACCCCTCTGCAACAATTGCCATTGCACCCTCACAATCCATCACTTTCTCTTTGCTTACTTCCTGTACAACCTTCCCAGAGCTTCCCTCGCTCCCCACAACTCAATTGCTGAGTTCTTCTAGAAAAATCCTCCGGATAAAATTATCTCCTTCCTTCATCATGCTTCCCTCTATGACCATATTTGATTCTCCTCTATCACCCCCTCTCTACTTTGTTTTTGTTTCAACCATGCACCTCTCCTCTCAATCACAGCTTTCTGACTTTTTGTTCTCGAATTTCTCTCATTCTCCCCCTGTTTCCTTTCCTTCCTACCTCTAGAATGATCTGACCTCTCAGGCACAATTTTACCCTTGTTGTCGTGGTGCCGTTAAGCCCTCATCAAACAAACAAACAAACACTCACTAGTAAGGTTTTGAGTAGGGATATATTACGTACTCACTTATAAGGCATTGAGTAGGGATATATTACGTACTCACTAATAAGGTATTGAGTAGGGATATAATATATGCTCACTAGTGAGGTTTTGAGTAGGGATATATTATGTGCTCACTAGTAAGGTTTTGAATAGGGATATATTATGTGCTCACTAGTAAGGTTTTGAGTAGGGATTTATTACATGCTCACTTAGTAAGGTTTTGATTAGTAATATACTATGTGCTTATTAATAAGGTTTTGAGCAGATATATATTACATGTTCTCTAGTAAGGTTTTGAGTAGGGATATATTATGTGCTCACTAGTAAGGTTTTGAGTTGGGATTTATTACATGCTCACTTAGTAAGGTTTTGATTAGTAATATACTATGTGCTTTACTAATAAGGTTTTGAGCAGGTATATATTACATGTTCTCTAGTAAGGTTTTGAGTAGGGATATATTACATGTTCACTAGTAAGGTTTTGAGTTGGGACATATTACATTACATGTTCACTAATAAGGTTTTGAGTAGGGATATATTACATTACATGTTCACTAATAAGGTTTTGAGTAGGGATATATTACATTACATGTTCACTAATAAGGTTTTGAGTAGGGATATATTACATTACATGCTCACTAATAAGGTTTTGAGTAGGGATATATTACATTACATGTTCACTAATAAGGTTTTGAGTTGGGATATATTACATTACATGTTTACTAATAAGGTTTTGAGTTGGGATATATTACATTACATGCTCACTAATAAGGTTTTGAGTAGGGATATATTACATTACATGTTCACTAATAAGGTTTTGAGTTGGGATATATTACATTACATGTTCACTAATAAGGTTTTGAGTAGGGATATATTACATTACATGCTCACTAATAAGGTTTTGAGTATGAATGTATTACATTACATGTTCACTAATTAGGTTTTGAGTTGGGATATATTACATTACATGCTTACCAGTAAGGTTTTGAGTAGGGATATATTACATTACCTGCTCACCAGTAAGGTTTTGAGTAGGGATATATTACATTACCTGCTCACCAGTAAGGTTTTGAGTAGGGATATATTACATTACCTGCTCACCAGTAAGGTTTTGAGTAGGGATATATTACATTACCTGCTCACCAGTAAGGTTTTGAGTAGGGATATATTACATTACCTGCTCACCAGTAAGGTTTGAGTAGGGATATATTACATTACCTGCTCACCAGTAAGGTTTTGAGTAGGGATATATTACATTACCTGCTCACCAGTAAGGTTTTGAGTAGGGATATATTACATTACCTGCTCACCAGTAAGGTTTTGAGTAGGGATATATTACGTTCTTAGGTTAGTGAGTAGGAATACAATATCCGTAAAATTTCTTCTTGCATTTGTTTTCCAAGGTTTCCTAAAGATTCATCAATGTTTGGAGAATCTCTATGGGGAAAAAAGCTATTATGCAGACAAATAAACAATCCACAATCTCTGAGTTATATTGAGAGCCAATTATGATGAGTTGTTACCCCTGTCGGTCAATACATTTTGTGAAAAAGGCATTTTCATAATTTTCCATCAGATGAATTTAAGATGAAATTTTGCTAATTACATTTTAGGTATTTCCATACATAACCACAAATTTTGTATATGTTGCAAAGACTCAAATATTAGTCAGTGTAAAGCTAAAAACAATGCTTCATTTTTGGTTCGTATGCGAAGTATAATGCATAGCTATGTAATGGCGATTTCATCCGTCCGGCTGTCCGTCTGGCCTTTCACAGTTTTTCCTGAAATTTCCTCTGAAATGTAAAGTTTTTTTTTTAAATTCCTCAGAAAATGTTAGGGACTCTTCAGATATTCTCATGGAAGGTTAGAATTTCCTTACAAAATGTTAGTTTTTCAAAGACACTAAAGTCAGATTGAAGACTAGTTTCCTTAAAAAGTCTACAAAACATTTGATATTTCCTTAGAAGACAACTGTAAAATAATATAATTTTCCAATATTCTTCAGATATTATCAAGCATCTCTCTCGTAGCACTGGAGATTTAAAATCCTTAAAATTCATCAAAATATTTGGGCACCAATGGTTGTATCAGGCATGATTATTAAACTCATTTGCATAAAGTTGCTACAGTATATGAGCTGACCAGACTTTTTTTTATTTAGTATGCTCAGTCTGGGAGTGTGACAGGGAAGGGATGCCATGTGGGACATGGATGGGGACCATGCAGGACATATGATATAATATATACCATGTGGTATACACCAAGGGCTGTATCAGGCATAATTATTTGACTCCGCCTTTTTTTCTTATTCAACAGCTCATTTGCATATAAGTTATTATATGAGCTGACACTTTCATACATAGCATGCTCAATCAGGGACTGTGATAGCTAAAATGAAAGTTCTTATGGAGCCTATGGGATGTCATGTGGGACATGGGGTGGGATGCCATGTGGGACATGGGGTGGTATGCCATGGGGTGGGATGCCATGGGGTGGATGCCATGGGGTGGGATGCCATGTGGAACAGTGTGGAATGCCATGTAGCATTTATGGTGGAAAGCCATGCGGGACATAGGGTGGAATGCCATGTGATGGGATGTCATGTGGGACATGGGATGGTATGAGATGTCATGTGGGACATGGAATGGTATGCGATGTCATGTGGGACATGGGGTGGGATCCCATATGAGACATGTGGTGGGATGCCACAAGTAACACAGAGTGTGACTTGAGTTGGAATGCCTTGTGACACAGGGTAGGAGGCCATAGGGACATGGGATGTGATACCATGTGGGACATAAAGTAGGATATCATTGGGACATTGGGAGGAATACCATGTGGAACATATGGTGGGATCCAATTTGGGACATAAGGTGGTATGCCATGTGGGACATCAGGTGGGAAGCTACTGATGCGGGACATATGGTGGGATGCCATGGGACATTGGGAGATATGCCATGTGGGACACAGGGAGAGATGCCATGTGGGACATAGGGAAGGATGTCATGTAGTACATATGGTTGGGTTGGATTAATGAGGAACATACATGTAGGATGGGATTTATGTGGGACATAGGGTGGGATGCCATGTAGGTCATAGGGTGGGATGTCATGTGGGACATATGGTGGAATGCCATGTGGGACATATGGTTGAATGCCATGTGGGACATATGGTGGAATGCCATGTGAGACATACTGTATGGTGGAATGCCATGTCGCAGATATGGTGGCATGCCATGTGGGACAAGGCATGGGACGGGATGTCATGTGGGACATGGCGTGGGATGTCATCTGGCACATGGAATAGGATCCATGTGGTACATAGGTTTGGATGCCATGTGAGTCATTGGATTGGATGCCATGTGGGACATATGGTGGAATGCTACGTGGGACAAGGGATGGGATGGGATGCCATGTGGGACATGGGGTGGGATGCCATGTGGGAGATATGGTGGAATGCCATGTGAGACATGGGATGGGATGGGATGTTATGTGGGACATGGGATGGGATGACATGTGGGGCATGGGATGCCATGTTGGACTTAACGTGAGATGCCATTTTCATAATTGGCTGGGTCATATGATATGGGTATTAATTTGCACGGGCATATGAACCATGATGGTATTTACTGTCTTAGTTGGAAATTTAAATTGTATGTCATTTGGTTCCTGTAGGTGCATAAAGCTTATGAACTTTTAGAAGAAATTTTAAATTGCCCAGCAAGGAATGTACGTTTTGAAGTGCGAGCTGATGAGGGCAGCAGAGGAATTTATCTCAGGGACCTAATTCACCTCCAAAAACCAGTCCAGCAAAATATTAGTATAGAACCTGTATTTGGAGAAAATATAGGTAAGTTGAAAAACCTGTTTCGTTTTTGTTTTTCTGGATAGAAATTTGAATTCCAATGATTGGTTTAGTATTGGCAGAGATGGAGGACATAAAGATGGGGAAGAGCCGTCTTTTATAGTTCACTTAACATAAAGTTTTGAAGGAGTCAAAACTGTCTTTTATTCAGTCTAAGATGCAATATATCAACACTGATTAACTAAAAGCTTTCATACGATGTGTTTGGTGCAAATGCACTTATATGAATAAAGAAAATTTCCATAGACACTAGGATTTAAAAAAAGTTTTTCAAAACGTCTGATATTATCAGAAAGGGAACTAAAATCATGCATAGAATATATACATAAAGAAACTCATGGACGATAATGAATGGACTGAGTATAACCAAGGTTAACAAACCTGGTTTGTGGGGAATTTAGAATTTCAGCATGAAATAAGAACATGATGATCTCAATCATCTCACCTGGTCTCCATGTTGTTATCGCTGATGATCACAATCATTTAGGGCTCACCTGGTCTCCATGTTGTCATGGCTGATGATCACAATTATTTACGGCTCACTTGGTCTCCATGTTGTCATGGCTGATGATCACAATCATTTAGGGCTCACCTGGTCTCCATGTTTTCATGGCTGATGATCACAATCATTTAGGGCTCATCTGGTCTCCATGTTGTCATGGCTGGTGATCACAATCATGTAATGCTCACCTGGTCTCCATGTTGTCATGCTTGATGATCACAATCATTAGGGCTCACCTGGTCTCCATGTTGTGATGGCTGATATTCACAATCATTTAGGGCTCACCTGGTTTCGAGACTATATTGATTTTTAATAGCTTAGTTGCGTCTTTAGAGACGTATCTTAGAATAAACCACGCAAAAAAATGAATTCGGTTTTATCATCATTGAGTTTTAGAAAGTAAGTAAGCATCCACTTCTTGATGTCTTTAAAACAATTTTCCAGACAATTAATTTGATCAAGAATATCTGAATTATCAAAAGAAATGTAAAGTGAAGTGTCATCAGCATAGAAATGATATCCAATGGAATAGCACTTTATGATGTCAGCAAGTGGTGCAGTGTACAAGGTAAACAACAGAGGACCTAATACAGACCCTTGTGGAACACTGATGTTTAAAATAAATGCTTTCGAGCCGAGACCATTAACTGTGACACGTTGAAATCTGTTCTCTAAGTAGGATTTTATCCAGAGAAATGCACTGTTCTTGATCCCAAAATGAGTCGACAGGCGGTTTAAAAGAATACTATGATCCAAAGTATCGAATGCAGCGTTGAGGTCTTATAAGACGAGGGCCATCATTTTTTTCTTCTGCATAGCCACTAAGATGTCATTATGCACCCTAAGAAGAGCAGTTTCTGTAGAATGGAAGCGGCAGGAAACTGACTGAAACCCTTCAGCTAGATTATGATTTGAGATGTATTTGTTAAGTAGCATGTGAACTCTACCGTATTTCCATACGGCTGCAGTGTTTTTTTAGTTATTCCAACAGGGACGCATACTGAGTACAGCTTTTGTCCCCCCACATAGCCACTAGCTTCTTAGCTCTGTGGTGAATTGATTTAACGAAGTTAATGGCTCTTATAGTATACACATTATGTTAACACTTTCGTGATTTGACGTAATTCGTTAAACCCCTCTTAAAATTACCTCCACGGAAGTTAGTTTTTTGGCATAGGTGGCCATTTGATAGACAGTCCCACGATCAGGGTAGCTGTTAAAGACAAACAGTTTAAGCTATACGTTAACACTTCCATCAAGCAGTTCCACGCGGCTTGCAGCTTTACAGCTTTTTACTTAACTACCCATACAGCGTACGGTATTAGTTTTCTCTACATCTGCAACCCTTATCCCCAAGAAGAGGGCATCCCCCAAGGCAGCATCCTCTTTCCCACTCTCTTCAACCTGAGCATTAACGCCATAGCGGACAACCTTGGCCCCAACATCAAACATAAAGTCTACGTGGACGACTTCATCATTTTCTACTCCTCCCCAAGCTTTCCTCTTGTCGAAAATAGGCTTCAACTCAACCTCAACCGGCTGCAAGCCTGGTGCAACAACATTGGTTTTAAATTCTCCAAAGACAAAACAGTCTGCATGCACTTCTGTCATTTCAACAACCTGCAACCCAACCCGAACCTCATGCTCAATGGCAATCGCATTTCTAAAGTTGACCACACTAAGTTCCTGGGTTTAACTCTAGACCACAAGCTCTCCTACAAACAACACATCACCAACCTGAAACAGAATTGCAACAGCTCCCTCAACATTCTCCGCCTCCTCTCCAATACCACTTGGGTTGCGAACCAGCATGCTCTCCTCAAAATCTTCAGGCTCACCATTCATACCAAGCTTGACTACGGCAATACAGTCTACTGTGTAGCTCACAATTCTTACCTCAACCACATCAACACCATCCAAAATTTCTCCACCCTCTTTGATAGGACTAAAACCCTATCCCCTCCCTTCAGCTTACGCATCAAATCAGACCCTCTCCATCTTGGCATCAATCCGACCACTCTCAGCACTTTCTCCTGGCCCACTTTTCCTCCCTGGGCCACCCCCCTCTCTACTATCCACCTGGACCTCTCCACTCATCATAAAACCCAAACCCACCCTAACCTCTTCATCAACCTCTACAACCAAATCAAAGACCAACTCTCAAACTATCTTCATCAACCTCTACAACCAAATCAAAGACCAACTCTCAAACTATACCTCCATCTATACTGATGGCTCCAAGAAAGGCCACAAGACAGCTGCTGCTGCCGTCATCCAAGACATCACCCTCAGTAGCAGGCTTCCCGACTACTCATCCATCTTTCAGCCGAGGCCAAGGCCATCCTACTCGCCCTCAACTTTATTGAATACTCTCCGCTCAGCCATTTTGCTATCTTCTCTGACTCCAAGGCTGTCCTTACTTCATTACTCAATGTTAAATGGGATAACCTCACATCTCACCTCATCCTCCGTAAACTCCTTTCCCCCCCCCTCCCCCTCCTTATCCTCCGTAGGAAACATATTTTTTTCTTCTGGATACCCAGCCATGTTGGCATCCTTGGCAATGACAGGGCTGACGCAGCTGCTAAGCTTGCCCTCACCCTTCCCCCTACCCCTTTTCCCCAAAACCCTTTCTGACATCAAACCGCTTATCGCTTCCCTTGTTCCTGGCCGCTGGCAAACGTCATGGGACTCCCAAATTGATAACAAACTCCACGTCATCCAGCCCACCATTCCGATTGAACCCACCGTTCCAAATAAACCCACCATTCACAACCTATCCCGTGTCGACAACGTCCACATTACCCGCCTTAAAATAAGTCACACCCACCTCACTTACTCCCACCTCACTCACTCCCACCTTCTTACTGGCTCCTCCCCCCCAACCCCTCTGCAACAATTGCCATTGCACCCTCACAGTCCATCACATTCTCCTTGCTTGCCCCCTGTACAACCTTCCCAGAGCTTCCCTCATTGTCCACAACTCAGTAGCCGAGCTCTTCCCAAAAATCCCTCAGGATCAAATTATCTCTTTCCTTCATCATGCTTCCCTCTACAACCATATTTAGTCCTCCTTCCCCACCCCCTCTCTCTCTACATTATTTTTTCACCCATACACCTCCTCTCTTGATCCCAGCTTTCTGGCTTTTAGTTTTAGTGTTTCTCTCAATCTCCCCCTATTTACTCTCCTTCCTACCTCAGGAATGATCTAACCTCTCAGGCACAATTTTGACCCTTGCTGTTGTGGTGCCGTTAAACTCTCTTTAAACAGACAAACAAACATCCGTAGCCATCGGCTCCGCAGTTCCAAGCTTGTAACAACCTTCTGAAGTTAACGGTCTATATAGCATACGCTGTACATCAACGCCTTATGTAATCAACTTAATACAAGTTATGTTGTTGATATGAGTAGCCAACAGCTACGCGATTCCGCAACTGCTATGGCCTACTTCAAGTTGACGGTGCGTATAGAATACGCAGGTCATTAACTTCTTTAAGAATAACCTACTAAGTTTAATGATCTTGTCTACGTTAACGGCCTGTGTAGCCTGTTGACAAGACACTATTACATCTTAAGGAAGTCTAAAACCGGATAAACTTTAGCCACCGGCTATGTAGTTCCACTGTTGCTGCAACCGGTCCTATGCTGATGGCCCGTATTATATATGCCACACGTTAATATTATCGGAACGATTGTAACTTCTTTACGTTAACAACCCGTATAGTTTACGATGTATGTTAACAAGTTTTTAAAACAGTTTTAACTAACCAGTCAGGTTGTAGCAACCGTCCCCATGGTTGCTAGAACCTGTTCAACGTAACGGCCCGTATTGCTTACGGTGTACTTGTAACACCATTTTGATTACTCTTCTCATGCAAATGGGTTTTCATTAGTCAACGTACGTTCTACGTACAATGCTGTTAACTTCGTTCTACGTACGGTGCTAGTTTTCTCTGGGGCCGTAGCCAACGGCTTATGGCTCCGCGGTCTTATGACCCAAAACCGTCTTGCGGCTCAAAAGCCTCACACGATTAGCATCCCGTTTAGTATACGATTTACGTTAACGTTAACGCCTGTCTTTTAATTTGTTAACCAGGGTTAATAGCACCAGTCAGACCCACAACGTTGTGTTGTTTGTACTTTTTTCAACCACGCAGGTCTATATGACCAACTGGGTTTTACTCATCGATTTAAATCAGTAATGTTTAAACAAGATGTTACAATTACGTACTTCGTTACAGAGATCTCACTGTACTGTGTCCTGAGACACTTTCTCACGATGGATCGTCCAAAAGCAATCTCTTAAAGTGAAATATAGTACAAGAGCGACGTGACAACTGCTTCTATTCTCTTAAACTATTTTCGCTCCATTTTCTCTCCAATTTGCACCATTTTGTTTTATAACTTCATTTTCGGATTTTCTTCTCGGTGGATGGGCTTTTATTCTCGGTGAGATCGTTTCTTTTCTTTTTTTCTATTATATTTTCCCTCGTTCTGTCCCGACTTTTCACGCCCTTCGTTACTAATACAGCGGTCCCCATATAGTGGTTCCGCGATTTTTTTCTAGCTGCCTCGGGTCTCTCGGCCCTTGGTTTTTTCTTTCATAATGACAAAGCGCCTATGCAGTGACCTTGGCCTTGACACCCCCTCCCCTCCCCGTGACCCACCTGCTACCATCATTGACCATTCTTCAACCCCAATCCCAAAAATCCTTATAATCCATGCCACCAACAAGCAGCAAAGCTTTAAAAAAGTTTCTCCTTTCCTCATCCATAAAGCCCTCTTTGGCCTTGTTGGTACCCTCCCCAAAGTCTCTACCCTTAGATCCGGTGATCTTTTGGTGCACTGCACCAGGGACACACAAGCCACCACCCTCCTTTCCACCAAAACCCTATCCAACTCTGGTATCGACATCAGAGTCACCCCCCATCGTTCCCTAAACTCCAGCAAAGGCGTCATACGCACCCGCGATCTTGCGTACATGACCGATGACGACCTCCAAGAAGAACTAGCTAACCAACATGTAACTGAAGCCCGTCGTCTCGTTCTAAAGAGAGACGGAGCCGAAACTCCCACCAACACCATATTTCTTACCTTCGCAACACCAACTCTCCCCTCCCACATCATTGCCGGCTACCTGAGAATCCAGGTCGCCCCTTACATTCCTAACCCTTTACGTTGCTATAATTGTCAGAGGTATGGCCACGGGAAAAACTCCTGCCACAGCCAAGCGCTGTGGTAACTGCGGAACCCGGACCATGACAACACCTCCTGCACCAACCCCACTCTGCACAAATTGTGACGGTAAACACCCAGCAAACCATCCCTCCTTCTCGAAAGACTGTCCCACCTGGCTTCAGGAAAAACAAATAATAAAACTTAAAACCCTTAACCCCAACATAACCTACCCAGAGGCCAGGAAACAATTCCTCGCTTCTCTTAACTCCAAGCCTTCCTACTCAAACGTAGTCTCCTCTAACTCTAATTCCGCCCCCCAAACACAACTAACACAACGAAAACTAACTCCCATGCCCAAACCGACCTCACCTGGCTCTTCTTACCTAGTCCTAAGCCCATCACCATTTCCAACAACCCAATCACACCCAATACCCACACCACCTCCACCACCACTTCTCTCCTCAACCTCCTTCCTACTCTAAAGCCCCTACCGCCCCTACACCAACACCACTAATACCTTCATACATCAAGCTAAAACCAGCCAAGCAAACAATCAACAAACCAACAAATCAACCAACAAACAACCAACCAAAAAACAACCAATCAACAAACAACCAATCAACAAACAACCAATCAACAAACAACCCACCTCCCAAACCCACACTGAAGAGAGTATGGATTGTTCGACACGAACACACCGATCATACTTCGGCCCAATTTTCAAAACAATCGCTCCCAAAGAAACAGATCCAAAGAAAAAACAAGCCAACTCAGACCCAGCAGATCTTCCTCCAGATAACCCTCGCCTCCTTTATGGCATACACCACAAACAATTACAATAACACCCACAACATCATACAATGGAACATTAGGAGCCTAAAGGCCAATTCTGAAGAAATTGACCTTCTGGCCTCCACCTTCAACCAGTCGTCTTCTGCCTACAAGAAACTTTCTTGAAAACCACCGACCATTACTCCCTTAACAACTTTGCTTGCTATCACAAACATCAAGTGGATGCTGACAGGGCCTGTGGTGGCGTCTCCATTCTCGTTAGAAACGATATCCCACACAGCCCTGTTCGTGTGCACACCGACCTTCAGGCCATCTGTATTTCTATCTCCCTCCACAAAACTTTCACTCTCTGCAATATCTATCTCCTCCCAACACCAACATTCAACCAACCAGCCTTAACAACCTCATCTCTCAGCTTCCCACCCCTTCATCCTTCATGGTGACTTCAACGCTCACAACCCTCTGTGGGGCTCTAATACCACCACCCCTAGAGGCAAGTTCATCGAAACGCTCTCAGTCAGCACAGCCTGTCCTTACTGAACACTAACTCCCGACCTACCTTCATCCTGCCACAGGCTCTCTCACCTGTATTGACCTGTCTATCTGTTCCCTAACCTCCTCCCTGATTTTAGTTGGAGAGTCACTGCTGACCTCTGTGGTAGTGATCATTACCCTCTTCTTATACACTCCAATCTTCAAATCCCCACTGAGCACACCCCCAATTGGAACCTCGACAAGGCTGACTGGTCCCTTTTTGACTCGCACCTCTCCCCCCATCTTCTCGAGGATAAGGATCCCATGTCTAACTTCAGTAATATCCTTTTCAACATCGCCACCTGCTCAATTCCCAAAACCTCCAAACCCCCAAATCATCCCCCCCAACCCCTGGTTCTCGGATGACTGCAAAACCGCCATCAAGAACAGGAAAAGAGCCCTCAGGAACTTTAAAACTAACCCGACCACCCATAACCTTAACCTCTTTCGCATCAGCCGTGCCAAGGCCAGACGCGCTATCAAGGACAGTAAAACCAACACTTGGAACAACTTTATCTCTTCTCTCACCACCAACATCCCCACTAAGAAGATTTGGAGAATGGTTAACAGCTTCCACGGCAGAGTAGGCAAATCTTCCATCTCCCATCTCTCTTGGAATGGAGACCTTCTCACAGCAAAAAAGGACATCGTTGACCACCTCGCCGCCTCTTTCAGCAACATCTCGTCCTCGACCAACTACTCCAATGCTTTCAAAATCAAAAAAGCTTGCGATGAAGCCCGGAGAATCACTTTTCCCTCTGACAACTCCGAAAGCTACAACACCCCTCTCACCCTTTCTGAATTAAACCAAGCCATCAACGACGCTGGCTGCACCTCCAAGGGCCCAGATAACATCCCCTATCAGTTTCTGAAACACCTCCCCATCAAGGCCACCACTACCCTACTCACCATCTTCAACCACATTTGGTCCTCACACTCCTTTCCCCCTATCTGGAGGACAGCTATTGTCATCCCCGTCCTTAAACCGGGGAAGGATAGCACCGACCCCACCAGCTACCGACCCATCGCCCTTACTTGCTGTCTCTGTAAAATTATGGAAAAGATCATTAATCAGAGACTAAACTGGTTCCTCGAGACCAACAGAATCCTCTCTCCTCACCAAAGCGGCTTCAAAACGTCGCAATACCTAGACCAGTTAATTACGCTCGACACCGCTATCCGGGAATCCTTTGCAAAAAGGAACACCTCATTGCCATATTTTTGACCTCGAAAGCTTTCGACACTTGGAAATACGGCATTACCGAAACGTCACACCATTGGCCTCAGAGGCCACCTCCCCATCTTTATTCAAAACTTCCTCTCACCCAGGCAGTTCCAAGTTCGTATTGGCCACACCTCTCCAAGCCGTACCCCCAAGAAGAGGGCGTCCCCCAAGGCAGCATCCTCTCCCCACTCTCTTCAACCTGAGCATTAATGACATCGGGAATGACCTTGGCCCCAGCATCAAACGTACCCTCTCGTGGATGACTTCACCATCTTCTACTCCTCCCCTAGCTTTCCTATTGTTGAAAATAGGCTCCAAACCAGCCTCAATCAGCTGCAAGTCTGGAGCAACAATAACGGTTTTAAATTCTCCAAAGACAAGACAGTCTGCATGCACTTTTGTCATTTCAACAACCTCCACCCCAACCCGAACTTTGTGCTCAATGGGAATCGCATCCCTAAAGTTGAAAACACAAAGTTCCTTGGTCTAACTCTAGACCCCAAGCTCACCTACAAGCCACACATCACCAACCTGAAACTAAAATGCAATAGCTCCCTCAACATCCTCCGACTGCTCTCCAACACTACTTGGGGAGCGAACCATATGCTCTCCTCAAAATTTTCAGGCTCACCATTCGTGCCAAGCTTGACTATGGCAATATTGTTTACTGTGTCGCTCACAACTCATACCTCAACCACATTAACACCATCCAAAATGAAGCCCTCAGGCTTTGTCTAGGAGCCTACAGGACCTCCCCAATCACTAGCCTTCATGTTGAAGCCAACGAACCCCCTTTCTACTTAGATGTAAAAGCTTAGCCTCTCCTATGCTTTTAGAGTCCTCACCAACACCCAGAACCCTGTTTACAACCTCATTAGGTACCCCAATTTCTCCTCCCTCTTTGATAGGACTAAAACCCTATCGCCTCCCTTCAGCTTATGCATTAAATCAGACCTCTTTCAGCTTGGCATCAACCCCGCCACTCTCGGCACCTACTCCTGGCCCACTTTTCCGCCTTGGGCCACCCCCCTTCCTTCTGTCCACCTAGACCTCTCCACTTATAACAAAACTCAAACTCACCCTAATCTCTTCATCAATCTCCACAACCAAATCAAAGACCAACTCTCAAATTACACCTCCATCTATACTGATGGCTCCAAGGTAGGCAACAAGACAGCTGCTGCTGCCATCATCCAAGACATCACCCTCAGTAGCAGACTTCCTGACCACTCATTCATCTTTTCAGCCGAGGCTAAGGCCATTCTCCTCGCCCTCAACTTTATTGAGTACTCTCCTCTTAGTCACTTTGCCATTTTCTCTGACTCAAAGGCTGTTCTTACTTCATCACTCAATCTTAAATGGGATAACCTCACCTGCCACCTCCTCCTCCGGAAACTCTTTTCTCCCACCCTCTGCAGGAAAAGTGTTCTTTTCTTCTGGATACCCAGCCATGCTGGCATCCCTGGCAATGACAGGGCTGATACAGCCGCTAAGCTTGCCCTTAACCTCCTCCCTTCCCTTTTCCCAAAACCCTCTCTGACATCAAACCGCTTATCGCTTCTCTTGTTCGTGACCGCTGGCAAACCGTATGGAACTTCCAAATTGATAACAAACTCCATGTTATCCAGCCCACAATCCCGATCAAATCCACCATCAACAACCTTCTCGTATCGACAACGTTCATATTACCCGTCTTAGAATTGGTCACACCCACCTCACTCACTCCCACCTCCTTATTGGTTCCCCCAACCCCTCTGTAACAATTGCCACTGCATCCTCACAATCCAACACGTTCTCCTTGCTTGCCCCCTGTACAACCTTCCCAGAGCTTCCTTCGCTCCCCACAACTCAATTGCTGAGTTCTTCCAAAAAAATCCTCCAGATAAAATAGTCTCCTTCCTTCAGCATGCATCCCTCTACAACCATATTTAATTCTCCTCTTCCACCCCCTCTCTACTTTGTTTTTGTTTTACCCATGCACCTCCTCTCTCGATCACAGCTTTCTGGCTTTTGTTCTTGAATTTCTCTTATTCTTCCCCTGGTCTCTTTCCTTACTACCTCTAAAATGATCTGACCTCTCAGGCACAATTTGACCTTCGTTGTCGTGGTGCCGTTAAGACCTCATCAAACAAACAATCAAACAAACTTAAAGTGGTTGGCACTGTTCATGGAACAGCCAGGCTATGCACTCAGGCTCGAGGCATGGCCCCTTTCACGGGATAATTTGTGCAGCCGTTTGGAAAATGCATGCTGCATTTATTCCCTTGTATTTGCTTGACTTCCTTTATGAAGTTTGTGTTACCCCGCTAACTTTTGCTCATGCGAAGTTGCGCGCTGATGAATTTTTTCCTCGGTTCAGGAATTCTTCAATTCGCTTTATCGTGTATTTACTAGCTGGTTCCGTCTTGTTGACCAACTCAGTGAGTTTTGTTGCGTTATTTTAGACACTACTATGATGTTTATATTGTGTCCGAACACTCTTTTGATTGGCATGTTTTACGAGTTTCTAATTCATGTTCATGTGGCGTTTGCCTCAGTTACTGTTAACGGGCAGTGACATGTTCGGTTTGACTGTTACTAGGAGTGTTTTACTATTTTATAGTAATTCTTATTCTGAGGTCTTTCGTCCTTAAGAGGATATGGAATCTATTCCTTTAAGTAGGATAAAACTAGTGTGAGTAATTGAACCAGCCTTTTAAAAATTGAGCTTTGACCTGAAATCTTTTCCTTTCCGTTCCTCGGTTGCAATCTGATTGCATATTTATAGCATGAAAGGTAAGGTATAACTTGAAGTAAACTTACAACGTTAAGCGTAGTGGGGATATTTACGAGAGTTATACTTACCTTACATGCGTCCCGGCCCACCTCCTATCTCATTCAGGCCTCGGTGGAATGTTAAGTGAAGGATATTAGAGGTATTATGGAGGTCAGGGCTGGGTTGGTAACTATGTTTATAAGGTCGGTTAGAAGTGTGTTAGAATCAGGTCATTGAACCAGATTGTATATTTATAGCATGGAAGGTAAGTATATTCTTAAAGTAAATATCCCCGCTACGCTTAGCGGGGTAAGTTTGTGCATATATACTAACTGTGAAAATATGAATCAGATATTGTTTGGTATCAGCTGGATGCAGGGGTTAGTAGACCACAGCCATCCTCCACACTTTTCCTGTAGTCCATTTACCCACCACCACCCACTTTAATTGCAAGCCCAATTCAGAAATCACATCAAAGTTATTGAGATCAAATATTGCTGAAAGCATCTTGAAAACTTTGTAATCCGTAGATATATTAATTTTGACTGTGTTTGAGTTGATGGTTAAAAAAAGTTTAAAATGTAAAAACACTTTTCTGAGAATACATGTTTTTTTTTTTTTCCGTAGATGCAAATGAGAAAATAGCATTTAATCTTCATGTTAACCTTGTATGCGATGCGTCATGGATATCACATCCACAGCATCTAGCCCTCATGAATGCTACAAGGAGCATTAACATCAAAGTAGATTCCTCAGGCTTAAGGGAAGGAGTGCATTATAAAGAGGTGAGTTACTTTATTATCAGGCTTAAGGGCAGTAGTGCATTATAAAGAGGTGAGTTACTTTATTATTAGGCTTAAGGGAAGGAGTGCATTATAAAGAGGTGAGTTACTTTATTATTAGGCTTAAGGGAAGGAGTGCATTATAAAGAGGTGAGTTACTTTATTATCAGGCTTAAGGGCAGTAGTGCATTATAAAGAGGTGATTTACTTAATTATTAGGCTTAAGGGACGGAGTGCATTATAAAGAGGTGACTTACTTAATTATTAGGCTTAAGGGACGGAGTGCATTATAAAGAGGTGAGTTACTTCATCTGGCACTTCATTTTAATTATTCTGTTTGCTAGCATCTCTACCACACATGCATTGCTTAGTTCCTAGAAACAAAGAATTTCTGCACTAATTCCAGGAATTTGATATACAATACAAGCAATGCTAGTCTTACTTGTTCAAACTTGTCTTTTCTCTGCCAAGGTGTGTGGTTATGATGTAAATCAACCGAGGAAGGGTCCCATCTTCAGGGTACCCATCACAGTTATTAAACCCCATCACATCACACCAGATATGCAATATAGGTACACAGGAATGGTGCATGAGTACCGACCAGGACATATTCAGAGGCATTTTGTCCATGTGCCTGAAGGGGCCACTTGGGCAGGTGAGAATACCACTTTCACTTATTTTTATATTAACCCTTTTAAGAACTTGTGACAGCTTAGAGGCAATTCTAAATTGTTTCAATCTATTAAAAATCATGAAAGTGGAAGCAAACCTCATTAAAATCAGATTCAAGTTCACCATTCCACAGCTTTTCTAATTTCCAGAATTCCTAATTCTGCAAGTTTGTGATGTTTAATAGATCTCCAGTTTTGTAATGTAGAGCCGGTGTTTTCTGCCATCAGTATAAGTTGAGGAAAAGGTGAGAGAAACAAAACAACAAGGACAGAAAGAAATCAAAATGGCAACAAATTGAACTAATATAACGTGCATGTCGTTAAATAGATTGATCTCACAGTACTGTGATTGGCTATAATGTTTTTAGTATCCATAGGCTGTACCTGTAAGAAAGCTAGTATCCATAGGCTGTACCTGTAAGAAAGTTAGTATCCATAGGCTGTACCTGTAAGAAAGTTAGTATCCATAGGCTGTACCTGTAAGAAACTTAGTATCCATAGGCTGTACCTGTAAGAAAGTTAGTATCCATAGGCTGTATCTGTAAGAAAGTTAGTATCCATAGGCTGTACCTGTAAGAAAGTTAGTATCCATAGGCTGTACCTGTAAGAAAGTTAGTATTTATAGGCTGTACCTGTAAGTAAGTTAGTATCCATAGGCTGTACCTGTAAGAAAGTTAGTATTCATAGGCTGTACTTGTAAGAAAGTTGTTTTATTAAAAAATGACACTTTGTTGCATAAAGCAATTCTTTGGAATACATGATTTTCTTTTTATTTCAAACAGAGGCAACATTAACATCTCTATGCTCGGACCACCATGCCAAATTTGTAATTCACGCTGTCCAAATAGAATCTCAGCTAGCCTATCGCAGTCATGAATGCTACAAGTTTTTCAACATCCCCAGTCGGGGGGAAGTCCAGTACTGTTTTTCAGTCTTATCTGGTTCAACCCTGGAGGTGGCCGTTGGTCAGTGGTGGGCCAGCTTAGGTGCAACACCTGTTCAGCTCAGTGTATCATTTCATGGATTAAAGCCAAGTACACAGTGTATACAATTGGTAAGTTGGAGGACAATCCACAAGTGCATGAGATAGAACCATTACAAAATGAAGTTGATAGAGCAAAGAAAGGTTGTTATCATCCCATTGTTTTTTCCTATTTTTCATTGCTTGGAAATAATATAAACATTTTCCAAAGGACCATCTTGCATGGGTTATTGTTATCACATTATTGCATTTGAAAAACATCGGACCTTCATTAATGTGAACATTGAGACTTCTAACGATAGGGTAATAAGAGTGTGAGCAGATAAGAAGTTAATACTGTCAATAATCCTCTTCAAAATTTCTTTCTTTCATAGTGTGAAAATTCAAATGGACAAATTTTTGATAATATTTTTCCCCCCTCCTTCTTTTCTCCTCTGAAGCATGCTGCATTAGGAGTCAATAGAATAGATGTGACGTCCTTGCTCAGTATTGAAGAGCTTTCTCCTGCCATTTCTATCAAAAATTGTGTGCAACCTCTGAGGTGAGTCTATTACATGAAGGTCTTGCCGTTTCTCAAGTTTATCAGAAAAGTTTGATTCTATATCTTCAAAGATTTATGGACAGGTAGTGACAACTTGAGCTTGATGAAAGAGATGACAATGCTGAAATTATCATCAAAATTGTTCAGAAATTGGCCATTTCATATCTTTCTTAATTTTTGGTTCTTAATATCCAACTTGTTATGCAAATGTGTGTAGAATAAATAGGCAGACCTCTTTGTTTTCTGATGAAAATCATTGTTTTTAATCTTCTAAAGAAATTCTCTTCTTGTGAGAAGCCGATTCTGACTCAAATTGTTTAGAGCTTAACAATACTCCTAATCAAGCTCATTGTCATCACTTTTAATTCATGTTCTTTCATATGAGCATTAACTTTTTAAGTGTCACAAAACCATTATCCAAAATAGTAATATTTTGAATGTTATGCTCATATGTGAAGTCAACATCAACCTATTACTTCTGATAATTGTTTCAAAGAAATCCAAATGTTTTAAATGATGCTTCCAGCTTGTTGTCCAGTATTTAGAACCTTTAGTTTAATTACAGAAATGGCAGAAATGTAGCTGTTACACATTCCTACAAATGATAACCAACTTTCATATTCATTTTCTGGTAATATTTTATGTTAAGTAATTTAAAGTACTAATCTATGTTTTCTTATTAGCTCTTTTTGTTTTCTTTCAGGCCATCAGAAAACAAAATCCGACCCTTGGGATCTCGAGATGTATTCCCTGAAAACAGACAAGTGTATGAGCTCATACTCACATACAACTTCCACCAGGTAATATCATTCTTTGAAATACTGACATCATGTATCTAATTGGCTGCCTTCTGTGTTTTTATTCATTTTGAACTCTAGTTTAAATTTTTTACAAATTAAATATGTTCAGGTTCCCCCCATGCCTTGACCCCCCATGCCTTGAACCCCCCCATGCCTTGAAGCCCCCCCTGCCTTGAAGCCCCCTGCCTTGAAGCCCCCTCAAGGCTTTAGCATAAAGTAGGACTTATCAAAAAGCAGAACAATTAATGTAAAATGATAACTATATTTATTGATAATGCTTGTAAAGGCTTTTCTACAATGGTACTTAGGAAAGGCTCACAATTTTAACTGCCCAGACATGGCCAGTGATGTCATGCTTCAGTGCACATATACTATGCATTTTTTCCTATATATTTACTAAAGCATGACTTCACTGGCCATGTGTGGGCAGTTGGAATTGTGAGCCTTTCCTTAACCCTTACTCTCCCAAGGTTCCAAAAATAGAATAAGCTATTTCTGAAATTTTTGGAAAGAGGATTTTTTCAGCACTTTCTGTTCCATTTGTACCAAAACAAGTTCGACTTTTATGAAAGCTAACATGTTGAACCTTCCAAAAATGTGCTTATTTCCGAACCCAAATATGCAAATTAGGTCATTAAATTAGCATATTAGGTCTCCAAACATTCTATCTTTATGACACGCTTGTGCTTTGTGGCTAAATAGCAAAAAAATATGGATAGAATTTCTGAATCGTCCTTGGAAAGACCTTTTATTTGATACTATTCAAGGATTTTTAGGAATCAGAAAGAAAAAAATGACGCAAATATGAAAAATTTGGTACATTTTGACCTAAAAATTATCCCCCGCTTCTGTGAATAATCTATCTAATAGTGAATGGCACTAAATTTTCCAAAAAAATGCATTTTCTCCTTCTATGATGTCCAAAACTAATAGAATGCAGAAAACAAGATGTTTACATCATTATTTGCAAAAAATAAAATAAAAAAATATGCAAATGTATGCAAATTAGGTCATTTACCTCATTTATTATGCACAAAACTGTTTTTTTGTTTATTTCTGACCCAATTTCAGCCATTACAAGCTTCACAGCTACTTTTATGTTGATAGACTATGCTAATTATCTATTAGACACTTACTTCTGTTCATTCCACATGGAATTCATAAGAAATGTTTGCCGGAAAGGTCCAAATTTGTAAAGTCTTCTGCTATACCTTGTTGCTGCAAATAGAATAAAAAAATTGCAACTATATTCATTCAACTTACTTTAGTTTGGTCTTCCCATAACCAGTTACCGAAGACCTCGTGTCGATCCCGGTCACTCTCCATCAGTACTTCCCACAGTTGATAGTCTTTATCGGCTGCAGGGATGACCTTCGACCGTTGTATCTTCTGCAGCCGAGCAATCCGCTCTTCCTCCCTGGTTTTGAAGGCAGCTTTCTCCGCTGCAGTCGGATTTTCTCTGAGTGGTGATGGTGGCGAGACTGCAGCGGAAGGCCTGGAAGAGGGGCCTGGGCTCATCTTCAACGGTCTGGTCTGTCCCTCTTCCTCTTGGGTTGGGGAGTAGCGGGCGGCTCGTCCTCTTCCTCCTGATACAGTTCTTGTTTGGCCTGTGAAAAAGATAAAAGATTTAGTTGAAATAACTAGAACATCAAGCATACGCATAACATGTTATCGCATAACATGTTATTGTGGTTTTTAAGCTGCCCCACAATTTTGTGGTAACCGTGGGGACAGACTTTTACAGCCGGGAAGCCCGGGGGTACATACAGGGGTCCAAAATGTTTGTTTTATCGATCTAGTAATCACCACAACAG
Source organism: Chiridota heheva (assembly GCA_020152595.1). NCBI lineage: Eukaryota > Metazoa > Echinodermata > Holothuroidea > Apodida > Chiridotidae > Chiridota > Chiridota heheva. The sequence continues at coordinate 618,318 of JAIGNY010000132.1, forward strand.
TGGCATAGCCAGGGGGAGGGGTAAAGGATCATGGTCCCAAAAAATGGGGCATCAAAATAATGTACCGGTACTAGGCCTATATACAAGCATTTTCCTCTAAATGGGCCTGGCGCACCCCCAACATGTGTATTTTGCCCTAACATGGGACCCCTACTCCATTTTCCCCCATAAAATTGTGATTTCGGCCCCTGAAATAATGGAACTTGGATTTTGTGAAATTGAGAATACACATATTTCAGTAGGCCTAAATTTACAATATTGCCATTGGGAAATACATATATTTCAGTCCATTTAAAAAATAATATTATTGGGGTTCAGCTTTCATTTGTTTCATCCGGGCTGTTATAAAAAGGACCTAAATCCTTTTTTTTTATATGTGATTTTAGTGTCCCTTTTACTTGTTAATCGTAACAAGCAAAAAATCCCCGCTAATTTATCATTTGAATTCTATAAGCCTTATTTTATTACTACACATTTACAATGTAGTACTTTCGCTATTTTTGGAAGAAAACACTCACCAACTCCGGAATTTGGAACAGATCGCTATCCATCTCAGCAGGCTCTATATTCTCCTCTTTCTTAATCTGGTCGAGTTCTGGTACATCTTCTTCATTAGAAGTACCTTCCGACCCCTCTGAATCATCATTATTCTGAAGAAAACATAGGAGTCTGAAGGCACGTTCGACGTTGTATCTCGCCATTTTGTGATATCAAATGTGCGAAGAAAAAAAGAAGAAAAAGAAGCGATTTGACGTCACAGTCAGAGATCTTTTATGCACATATAGAGGGGGTGCATCTGTTATTGTAATAGTTCGTCTGAAGGATCTATTTCTCCTCTACCCGTAGAGATTTTAAAAATTCCAATACAATATTTGGGCCGGTTTTTATGGTTTTTTGATAAAAAAAAAGGTCAAAAATGGCCCAAAATCACAAATTTTGGCATATTTTCTTTAATAAAACACAAACATTGACCAAGTACAAGTATAAATCGTGTAGCAACCAACAATTCAAACTATCTCTATACTTTACCTGAAAAAAAAAATTGAAAAAATATTCATGTATGACATTCGTCTTTTGAAAAAAAAAAAAAAAAAAAAAAACCCGTTTTTTTAAAAAATGCACTTTTTTGTAACGATTTTACTCAAAAAATATTTCAATCTAACCCCTTAACAAAATAACCATATTATGAAAGATCTATTCAATCTGGTTTGAATGAACTTATTTGCAGCTCTATAGGATTTTGGGAAGGTACTCAAAAAAAAAATTGAAAAAGGGATCGTAAACGTCACGGTCACCATGATGCTGGTAGAGTAAGGGTTCAAGCCCTTAAACTTTTAATTGCAATCATTTCACAAACTGAAAACTTCCTCAAGTCCCCGGGGAATATTCTCAAACAACAATAGTTCAAGTATTGTTACCTTGTGCTAAGCTAAGAAAACTAAGAATTTGTGATGGTAGTGCATTTGTGGGGGTAATTCTGACATGTAATTTGATTTTCACATTTGCCTAGTCACTTGACAGTGGTGGAGCATACTTTAGTGATCTCCATGCTGTCTAGCTGAGAGTTATTGATTTTAAATGGTACGTTGAGCACTTATGCTGTATGAAAGAAACAAAATGGTGAAGAAAACGTTCAAAAAGGCTTTTCCTATTAAGGAGATATTTAGGTTTAAGTTTCAACCAGATGTGACTCAGGGGCTTACTATTCTTGGATTTGTCAATAGGTACTAATCTATGGAAGTAACAGTAATTTACCATCTACAAAAAATGTTGAAAAATGGTTTATCATTAAAAAAGAAAATTCATTTTCACTTTGATGTTTCAAAGAGAGTGATGCCAGTCTTCTACTGTAGATTTTGTACCTCAGTCATTTTCATACAAACTTGTGTGACAATTGGAAATTCAATATTTCCTGCACAAAGCTTGATATCAATCCTTCAGAGTTATGTGTATGTATGTGTCCCCTACTATACAAGGAAGACAAAGCACACAACTGCACTAATCATTCAAACAGTTATCCGGGAATCCTTTGCAAAAAAGGAACACCTCATTGCCATATTTTTTGACCTCGAGAAAGCTTTCGACACTACTTGGAAATACGGCATTAATAATAATAATAGCTGGCGCTTATAAAGTGCCTTTAACTCAAAAGAATCTCAAAGCGCTGTACAATACAATAAAAATGGAAGAGAAAAAACAACAAAACTTAAAATTCATAAGTTACAAAGTACCGAACATTAAAATTGAAATGCATATTTAAAATGGAATGCAAATTTAAAATGGAAATGCAGATTTAAAAAACATTTATGTAGAAATAGGTGTAAAAGAGTAAAAATGATTATGGTATATACAGAATACAAAAATATAGATCTACGGTCATTGTGTAAAAGAAAAGTCTTAAGTTTGGATTTGAAGACAATTATTGAAGACGCTTAAGTTTAACATGCAAAGGCAGTTTGTTCCATTCGGTGTGAGCCGCTTCCATGAAAGAACGTCTTCCATAAGAAGTGCGAGAAGCGACATGTAGGGGGCTTGATAAGGTTTTGCGGACGAAGAATGTAAGGACGCGATGGGGCATATTGTGTAACAAGATCTGATATGTATGATGGTGTCAGTGCGTGAAGCGCTTTGTAGGTGAGTAGATTAATCTTGAAGGCAATCTTCTGACGAATGGTCAACCAATAGAGTCTTCGCAGAATCTCGGAAATACTCGGGCAGCGGTATGTTGGACTCGTTGCAATTTCATGATCTCGATATCAGGCAATCCGTATAAAAGGGAATTACACTGATCCAACCTAGAAGTCACATAAGCATGTACTAGTTTCTCGGTAGTGTCATTATCAAGATAGTGTCTGATTCGACCAATGCATCTGATTGCGTGTGTGGCGTTCTTGCAAATGTTGTTAACGTGTTGTGTCATGCACAGCTGCTTGTCAAAAATGACACCGAGATTGCGAGCTAATTGCACAGGTTCCACTACAGTTCGATTTACTTGAATGCCAGCAATATTGCTTGATTTGACATTGCGCGACGTGATATGAAGAATCTCCGTCTTGCTATCGTTCAGTTTAAGTTTATTGCTAATGGACCAAGCATTTATGTCAACAAGACTTTTTTCCAATTTGGCAATACAAGTGTTTCTATCGGATGGTTTCATAGGGATGTACAACTGCGTGTCGTCAGCGTATGACATACACTGAATTCCGTTTGACTCTATTATATCTTCAACTGGAGCACTGTACATCGTGAACATAACGGGACCAGCGACCGATCCTTGTGGAACGCCATAATGTAGTTGAATCGGATCTGATAGGGTTGTGTTTACACTAACAGCTTGTTTGCGATCCTTCAAGTAAGACGAAAACCACTCCAAAGCCCTTCCGGTGATTCCAAAACGCTCCTCGAGGCGAGCAATTAACACCTGATGGTCAATGGTGTCGAACGCTGCGGAGAAGTCGAGTAAGATCAAAACAGCTTCATCACCTTTGTCTATCGTCTGCAAAAGGTCGTTATACACCCGCAAAAGCGCTGTTTCATTACTACAGCCTTGCCTATCGCCGACTGCCTATTTGCGTGTAATCCAAACTCTCTCAAGTAGTCCTGAAGTTGTAAGACCGCAATCCGTTCAACAAGCTTAGAGTCAAAACGTAAATTGGAAATTGGTTGATAATTCATCATTACTTCGCAATCAAGAGACTGTTTTTTGATTAGAGGCTTTACACGAGCAACTTTGTAGCTGTTGGGGAACCTACCCGAAGATAGAGACTAATTTACAATCCTTGTAAGAACCGGTAAAAGGTCCTCAAGTAAGTAAAGAAACAATGTCATTGGCAGTGGGTCAAGTATGCAAGACTTTTTTGCTGCTTTCTGCACAACCTTCCGAACCTCGCAAAAGAACTATTGCAGGTCCGGTGGATGATTTCAGAGAAAACAGGTGGAGAGTCAATGTCCAATGAATGTCGTATCTTAAGAATCTTCTCAAAAACGCCCAACGCATTTGCAAGATCTATTGACGAATTGCTCGATGGTAGAGTTGTAGATGATTGGACATTTGATAATCTATCGATCACTTAAAACAGCTGCCTCTGGTCACAGTTGGTAATAACTGACTGGTGATGTCTCTGTTTGGCACTGTCAAGGAGCCGCTTGTATTCAATACAACTTTGCTGAAAGATCTGTTTGTCTATTACCAAACCGGACTTTTTACATTTCCTCTCAAGTGAACGCTTGTTCCGTTTAGCGATGGGAAGACTGTCATCATACCAAGGTGTGTGAGGACGATTTGTGATTTCCCTGTTTTTTTTGGGAGCATGATGGTCAAGAATCTTACGCAAGACCGTGTTGTACTGGTCTGTAAGCGCATCAAGGTCTTCAGCAGGCGTTTGAAACAATGGCGAATCTAACACATCCTTACGTAAAGCAACGAGGTCAATTCTTTTCAAATTCCGTTGACACAAGATGGTTTTGGTCGCTTCTGGTCGAGCAACATCAAGATCACACCGAACTGCTGAATGGTCTGATGGAAGACCATTAATGATTGTGATCTTTGATACAAAAGGATCAATATCACGACAGATGATCAAATCTAGTGTGTGCTGCTTATTATGAGTACTGCCAGTCACATGTTGTTGAAAACCAACTGACTGAAGAATATCAAGCATACGGCCATCACGATCGTTTTCATCATCCACATGAAGATTAAAATCACCAGCGAATAATACTTGACACTGAACAATTGATATTTCTTCCAACAACGTAGTGAACTCATTAAAAATGTTGCACTATTCACTTTATTTCGCTTGGATGGCGGGGTCTGTAAATGGTAATCAGCCTAAAGGTTGCTGTCTGTTTGACGAGACTGTCATATCCATAAGTTCATATGAAGAGCATGGAGCTGTCTTATTCAGTGAGACATGAAATCCTTTTCGGAGAATAATGCAAATTCCACCTCCAGTACGATTTTTCGGAGATTTTGAAAAACATGAAAGTCTGGTAATGTATTGGAAATGTCAGCAAGTGCTCGATTATCACGAGAATCCCCAGTCAACCAACTCTCAGTGATCGCAAGAGCGCCCAGTTTATGTTCAATGATTAAGTCACATATCGACGCTGTTTTTGCAGGGCGTTTCATAGATTTTGCGTTCCATGTGGCGAAACGAACTTTGGGATAAACAGATTTTAGTTTATCAGTAGCACAACGAACTATCGAACATGAACAAGTTGTCGTTGTCTTGGTAATGTGACGCTACTTTGGAGATTTCGGCAAACTCTATTGTTGATGATTACCTCAATGCGATGGTTCTTTCTACCACCACGGCATCCTCGCTTTATCTTTTTAGCTATGTCGAGTTCTTTCAAGTGTGTCCAGAGACCGTGGTCAATACGTGCACCATTGTGTTTAACAAGCTTTTGTCTAATCTCGAATAGTTCCTTTCTATTGTATATTATACACGGCTCCATTAATGACCAAGAATTCCATAACAAGGTTAAGTACAGTACATGGTTAATACCTGATTCGCGAAACCATATAGCAAGGTTATCAGAGAAAAGTAAAAAAAACAGTAGAGAATACATACATGAAACACTTAGAAAGTCCAAAAATCAGTGTTACTGGTGTCAAAAAGTACATTAAGTTCATGCAGTACCTTACAAAAAGCATAACTCAATAATAATTCAGGTGAAAAACAGCGAACTTTGTAGAGCTCGATACAACTGCGTGCAGCCAGCTGAGGGCGCAATCATTTGAATGAAGCATTACCCGAAAACTTCACACCATCGGCCTCAGAGGCCACCTCCCCATCTTTATTCAAAACTTCCTCTCACCCAGGCAGTTCCAAGTTCGTATTGGCCACACCCTCTCCAACCCGTACCCCCAAGAAGAGGGCTTCCCCCAAGGCAGCATCCTCTCCCCCACTCTCTTCAACCTGAGCATTAATGACATCGCGAATAACCTTGGCCCCAGCATCAAACGTACCCTCTACGTGGATGACTTCACCATCTTCTACTCCTCCCCTAGCTTTCCTATTGTTGAAAATAGGCTCCAAACCAGCCTCAACCAGCTGCAAGTCTGGAGCAACAATAACGGTTTTAAATTCTCCAAAGACAAGACAGTCTGCATGCATTTTTGTCATTTCAACAACCTCCACCCCAACCCGAACTTTGTGCTCAATGGGAATCGCATCCCTAAAGTTGAAAACACAAAGTTCCTTGGTCTAACTCTAGACCCCAAGCTCACCTACAAGCCACACATCACCAGCCTGAAACTAAAATGCAATAGCTCCCTCAACCTCCTCCGACTGCTCTCCAACACCACTTGGGGAGTGAACCGCTATGCTCTCTTCAAAATTTTCAGGCTCACCATTCGTGCCAAGCTTGACTATGGCAATATTGTCTACTGTGTTGCTCACAACTCATACCTCAACCACATTAACACCATCCAAAATGAAGCCCTCAGGCTTTGTCTAGGAGCCTACAGGACCTCCCCAATCACTAGCCTTCATGTTGAAGCCAACGAACCCCCCTTTTTACTTAGATGTAAAAAGCTTAGCCTCTCCTATGCTTTTAGAGTCCTCACCAACACCCAGAACCCTGTTTACAACCTCATTAGATACCCCAATTTCCCTCCCTCTTTGATAGGACTAAAACCCTAGCCCCTCCCTTCAGCTTACGCATTAAATCAGACCTCTTCCAACTTGGCATCAACCCCGCCACTCTCGGCACCTACTCCTGGCCCACTTTCCCTCCTTGGGCCACCCCCTCCCTTCTATCCACCTAGACCTCTCCACTTATAACAAAACTCAAACTCACCCTAACCTCTTCATCAATCTCCACAACCAAATCAAAGACCAACTCTCAAATTACACCTCCAACTATACTGATGGCTCCAAGGAAGGTAACAAGACAGCTGCTGCTGCCATCATTCAAGACATCACCCTCAGTAGCAGACTTCCTGACTGACTCATCCATCTTTTCAGCCGAGGCTAAGGCCATTCTCCTCGCCCTCAACTTTATTGAGTACTCTCCTCTTAGTCACTTTGCCATTTTCTCCGACTCAAAGGCTGTTCTTACTTCATTACTCAATCTTAAATGGGATAACCTCACCTGCCACCTCCTCCTCCGGAAACTCTTTTCTCCCACCCTCTGCAGGAAAAGTGTTCTTTTCTTCTGGATACCCAGCCATGCTGGCATCCCTGGTAATGACAGGGCTGATGCAGCCGCTAAGCTTGCCCTTAACCTCCTCCCTTCCCCTTTTCCCAAAACCCTCTCTGACATCAAACCGCTTATCGCTTCTCTTGTTCGTGACCGCTGGCAAACCTCATGGAACTTCCAAATTGATAACAAACTCCATGTCATTCAGCCCACAATCCCGATTAAATCCACCATCAACAACCTTTCTCGTATCGACAACGTTCATATTACTCGCTTAGAATTGGTCACACCCACCTCACTCACTCCCACCTCCTTATTGGTTCCCCCCAACCCCTCTGTAACAATTGCCACTGCATCCTCACAATCCAACACGTTCTCCTTGCTTGCCCCCTGTACAACCTTCCCAGAGCTTCCCTCACTCCCCACAACTCAATTGCTGAGTTCTTCCAGAAAAATCCTCCAGATAAAATAATCTCCTTCCTTCAGCATGCATCCCTCTACAACCATATTTAATTCTCCTCTTCCACCCCCTCTCTACTTTGTTTTTGTTTTACCCATGCACCTCCTCTCTCGATCACAGCTTTCTGGCTTTTGTTCTTAAATTTCTCTCATTCTTCCCCTGGTCTCTTTCCTTCCTACCTCTAAAATGATCTGACCTCTCAGGCACAATTTGACCTTCGTTGTTGTGGTGCCGTTAAGACCTCATCAAACAAACAATCAAACAGTTATGTGTATGTGTGTGTCCTCTACTATACAAGGAAGACAAAGCACACAACTGCACTAATCATTCAAACAGTTATGTGTATGTGTGTGTCCTCTACTATACAGGGAAGACAAAGCACACAACTGCACTAATCATTCAAACAGTTATGTGTATGTCCTCTACTATACAAGGAAGACAAGGCACACAACTGCACTAATCATTCAAACAGTTATGTGTATGTGTGTGTCCTCTACTATACAGGGAAGACAAAGCACACAACTGCACTAATCATTTAAACAGTTATGTGTATGTCCTCTACTATACAAGGAAGACAAAGCACACAACTGCACTAATCATTCAAACAGTTATGTGTATGTCCTCTACTATACAAGGAAGACAAGGCACACAACTGCACTAATCATTCAAACAGTTATGTGTATGTGTGTGTCCTCTACTATACAAGGAAGACAAAGCACACAACTGCACTAACCATTCAAACAGTTATGTGTATGTGTGTGTCCTCTACTATACAGGGAAGACAAAGCACACAACTGCACTAATCATTCAAACAGTTATGTGTGTGTGTGTGTCCTCTTTTATACAAGAAAGACAAAGCACACAACTGCACTAACCATTCAAACAGTTATGTGTATGTGTGTGTCCTCTACTATACAAGGAAGACAAAGCACACAACTGCACTAATCATTCAAACAGTTACGTGTATGTGTGTGTCCTCTACTATACAGGGAAGACAAAGCACACAACTGCACTAATCATTCAAACAGTTATGTGTATGTATGTGTCCTCTTTTATACAAGGAAGACAAATCACACAACTGCACTAATCATTCAAACAGTTATGTGTATGTATGTGTCCTCTTTTATACAAGGAAGACAAATCACACAACTGCACTAATCATTCAAACAGTTATGTGTATGTATGTGTCCTCTTTTATACAAGGAAGACAAATCACACAACTGCACTAATCATTCAAACAGTTATGTGTATGTGTGTGTCCTCTACTATACAAGGAAGACAAAGCGCACAACTGCACTAATCATTCAAACAGTTATGTGTATGTCCTCTACTATACAAGGAAGACAAGGCACACAACTGCACTAATCATTCAAACAGTTATGTGTATGTGTGTGTCCTCTACTATACAATGAAGACAAAGCACACAACTGCACTAATCATTCAAACAGTTATGTGTATGTCCTCTACTATACAAGGAAGACAAGGCACACAACTGCACTAATCATTCAAACAGTTATGTGTATGTGTATGTCCTCTACTATACAGGGAAGACAAAGCACACAACTGCACTGATCATTCAAACAGTTATGTGTATGTGTGTGTCCTCTACTATACAAGGAAGACAAAGCACACAACTGCACTAATCATTCAAACAGTTATGTGTATGTGTATGTCCTCTACTATACAAGGAAGACAAAGCACACAACTGCACTAATCATTCAAACAGTTATGTGTATGTCCTCTACTATACAGGGAAGACAAAGCACACAACTGCACTAATCATTCAAACAGTTATGTGTATGTGTGTGTCCTCTACTATACAAGGAAGACAAGGCACACAACTGCACTAATCATTCAAACAGTTATGTGTATGTGTATGTCCTCTACTATACAGGGAAGACAAAGCACACAACTGCACTGATCATTCAAACAGTTATGTGTATGTCCTCTACTATACAAGGAAGACAAGGCACACAACTGCACTAATCATTCAAACAGTTATGTGTATGTGTATGTCCTCTACTATACAGGGAAGACAAAGCACACAACTGCACTAATCATTCAAACAGTTTATATGTGTATGTCCTCTACTATACAAGGAAGACAAAGCACACAACTGCACTAATCATTCAAACAGTTATGTGTATGTCCTCTACTATACAAGGAAGACAAATCACACAACTGCACTAATCATTCAAACAGTTATGTGTATGTATGTGTCCTCTACTATACAGGGAAGACAAAGCGCACAACTGCACTAATCATTCAAACAGTTATGTGTATGTATGTGTCCTCTACTATACAGGGAAGACAAAGCACACAACTGCACTAATCATTCAAACAGTTATGTGTATGTATGTGTCCCCTACTATACAAGGAAGACAAAGCACACAACTGCACTAATCATTCAAACAGTTATGTGTATGTATGTGTCCCCTACTATACAAGGAAGACAAAGCACACAACTGCACTAATCATTCAAACAGTTATGTGTATGTGTGTGTCCTCTACTATACAGGGAAGACAAAGCACACAACTGCACTAATCATTCAAACAGTTATGTGTATGTCCTCTACTATACAAGGAAGACAAGACACACAACTGCACTAATCATTCAAACAGTTATGTGTATGTATGTGTCCTCTTTTATACAAGGAAGACAAAGCACACAACTGCACTAATCATTCAAACAGTTATGTGTATGTATGTGTCCTCTACTATACAGGGAAGACAAAGCACACAACTGCACTAATCATTCAAACAGTTATGTGTATGTCCTCTACTATACAAGGAAGACAAGACACACAACTGCACTAATCATTCAAACAGTTATGTGTATGTATGTGTCCTCTTTTATACAAGGAAGACAAAGCACACAACTGCGCTAATCATTCAAACAGTTATGTGTATGTGTGTGTCCTCTACTATACAGGGAAGACAAAGCACACAACTGCACTAATCATTCAAACAGTTATGTGTATGTATGTGTCCTCTTTTATACAAGGAAGACAAATCACACAACTGCACTAATCATTCAAACAGTTATGTGTATGTCCTCTACTATACAAGGAAGACAAAGCACACAACTGCACTAATCATTCAAACAGTTATGTGTATGTGTGTGTCCTCTACTATACAAGGAAGACAAAGCACACAACTGCACTAATCATTCAAACAGTTATGTGTATGTGTGTGTCCTCTACTATACAAGGAAGACAGCACACAACTGCACTAATCATTCAAACAGTTATGTGTATGTGTGTGTCCTCTACTATACAAGGAAGACAAAGCACACAACTGCACTAATCATTCAAACAGTTATGTGTATGTCCTCTACTATACAGGGAAGACAAAGCACACAACTGCACTAATCATTCAAACAGTTATGTGTATGTGTGTGTCCTCTACTATACAAGGAAGACAAAGCACACAACTGCACTAATCATTCAAACAGTTATGTGTATGTGTGTGTCCTCTTTTATACAAGAAAGACAAAGCACACAACTGCACTAATCATTCAAACAGTTATGTGTATGTCCTCTACTATACAAGGAAGACAAAGCACACAACTGCACTAATCATTCAAACAGTTATGTGTATGTATGTGTCCTCTACTATACAGGGAAGACAAAGCACACAACTGCACTAATCATTCAAACAGTTATGTGTATGTCCTCTACTATACAAGGAAGACAAAGCACACAACTGCACTAATCATTCAAACAGTTATGTGTATGTCCTCTACTATACAGGGAAGACAAAGCACACAACTGCACTATCATTCAGTTATGTGTATGTCCTCTACTATACAGGGAAGACAAAGCACACAACTGCACTAATCATTCAAACAGTTATGTGTATGTCCTCTACTATACAGGGAAGACAAGGCACACAACTGCACTAATCATTCAAACAGTTATGTGTATGTCCTCTACTATACAGGGAAGACAAAGCACACAACTGCACTAATCATTCAAACAGTTATGTGTATGTCCTCTACTATACAAGGAAGACAAAGCACACAACTGCACTAATCATTCAAACAGTTATGTGTATGTCCTCTACTATACAAGGAAGACAAAGCACACAACTGCACTAATCATTCAAACAGTTATGTGTATGTCCTCTACTATACAGGAAGACAAAGCACACAACTGCACTAATCATTCAAACAGTTATGTGTATGTGTCCTCTACTATACAGGAAGACAAAGCACACAACTGCACTAATCATTCAAACAGTTATGTGTATGTCCTCTACTATACAAGGAAGACAAAGCACACAACTGCACTAATCATTCAAACAGTTATGTGTATGTCCTCTACTATACAGGGAAGACAAAGCACACAACTGCACTAATCATTCAAACAGTTATGTGTATGTATGTGTCCTCTACTATACAAGAAAGACAAAGCACACAACTGCATTAATCATTCAAACAGTTATGTGTATGTGTGTGTCCTCTTTTATACAAGAAAGACAAAGCACACAACTGCACTAATCTTAAAAACAAGTATGAGTAATAATTTTGATTTCAGAAACATGAAATGATTTATGGTAATAGCTGGGATTTTTAGCTCAAAGATGTCATATTTTTCTCCTTCCAGAGCAAAACATCTGAAATCACCCCTAACTGTCCGCTACTCAGTGATTTGCTGTACGAGTCGGAGTATGAATCTCAGATGTGGATGCTGTTTGACAGCAATAAACAGTACATGGGGGCAGGGGATGCCTACCCTCACCAGGTATGATGCATGAAACAAGAATGTTTGCATTGCAGATTATAATTACAGATGTATTTTAAGTTTCATTGTTGGTTGAATGACCCAGAATGATCTTCTCCAACTCCAACATTCACAGTTATTTTTGGTCCAAGACTGTAAATTGCCCCCTCCACATTCTACTTAAGACATAATCCTTGAACATCATTGCATACCTCTTCTACAACAACCAATTCCAAAACTCATCTCTTACCTCTGACACATGAACAACCCATCCCGAAACTCATCTCTTACCTCTGACACATCTACATCCCATCCCAAAACTCTATCTCTTAACTGCCACATGTCAACGACCCCTCCCAAAACTCATCTCTTACCTCTGACACATCTACAACCCATCCCAAAACTCTATCTCTTACCTGCCACATGTCAACGACCCCTACCAAAATTCATCTTTTACCTCCGACACATCTACAACCCATCCCAAAATTCTATCTCTTACCTGCCACATGTCAACAACCCCTCCCAAAACTCATCTCTTACCTCCGACACATCAACAACCCATCTCAAAACTCATCTTTTACCTCTTGGGTGTCACCTGCATAACTATGACAGTTCACACCATGCTTGTGTATAATATCACCAAGGGGCACTGCAGAAAGCAGTAGGTTCAATGATGGAGCCTTCGGTTACCTTAAAGTCGAAGCATACTTCCCAATTATCTAAAGTAGGATATTTGCTATCAAGCACTATTTGGCCATTGCTTTTGATGTCCTGTCATGTCTTATAACTGCAATAATTATGGAACACCATGTTATGAAGTTACAATTATTCCATTGCCATCATGATTCATATTTTGCTCATCAAGACCATTATTTTTTCGTTTTCATCCTGTTAGTATACTCTGAAATTAGACAAAGGAGACTACACCCTCAAGCTGCAAGTTCGTCACGAAAAGAAAGAAATGCTGGAGAAACTGAAAGAAATGGTTATTCTCATCGACCAGAAACTTTCATCCAGCTTATCGGTGGATGTCTACGCAACCCACGCTGCAGCCATGTCCGGGAGCTCAAAGTTTTCAGCAACCAACCTCCATCCAGGACACAGTGCTCCCATATTTCTACCTCCTATTCCAGATGAGAAACTGCCAAAGGGGGCGAGCTTGGGGCAGATTCTAACAGGAACAGTAACATTTGGCAAAGGGGAAGCTGGAAAGAAGGTAAGCATTCGCTTGATGTCATTGTTTGTTTCTCATTTTGCCAATCTAACATAATGATAAACAAACATGGAATGCACACTATTCATGCCTTACACTCAGTTTACATAGGTGAGTGCAGGATTCAAGGTTGTATTTGACACTCAAATGCTTAGGCTTTTTATGCTGTGAAGTGTCACACAATCTCAGCGCTAGTGAAGGTGAAGCTGATGCTGTGTAAAGTTTAAACCTAATAGTCTATGTAGATCGGCAACAGAGTCATTTGTATCTTGTTCAGTATATATAAATTAAAGAGTATTTCTTTTCCTCCTCAACCCTAACCCCCATCCTCATCAACTACCCTTCCCCATCCTCATCAATCCCCCATCCTCATCAACTTCACATCCACATCAACTCCCCCATCCTCATTAACTTCCCCATCCTCATCAACTCCCCATCCCCATCAACTCCCCATCCCCATCAACTCCCCCATCCTCATCAACTCCCCATCCCCATCAACTCCCCCATCCTCATCAACTCCCCATCCTCATCAACTGCCCCATCCTCATTAATTTCCCCATCCCCATCAACTCCCTATCCCCATCAACTCCCCATCCTCATCAACTGCCCCATCCTCATCAACTCCCCACCCTCATCAACTGCCCCATCCTCATCAACCCTCATCAACTGCCCCATCCCCATCAAGTCCCATCAGTCCCCATCAACTCCCCATCCTCATCAACTCCCCATCCTCATCAACTCCCCATCCCCATCAAGTCCCCATCCCCATCAACTCCCCATCCTCATCAACTCCCCATCCTCATCAACTGCCCCATCCTCATCAACTTCCCCATCCCCATCAAGTCCCCATCCCCATCAACTCCCCATCCCCATCAACTCCCCATCTCCATCAACTCCCCATCCCCATCAACTCCCCATCCCCATCAACTCCCCATCCTCATCAAGTCCCCATCCTCATCAACTGCCCCATCCTCATCAACTTCCCCATCCCCATCAACTCCCCATCCCCATCAACTCCCCAATCCTCATCAACTCCCCATCCTCATCAACTCCCCCTTTCTCATCAACTCCCCCATCCTCATCAACTCCCCAGCCTCATCAACTCCCCATCCTCATCAACTCCCCATCCTCATCAACTCCCCCATCCTCATCAACTCCCCATCCTCATCAACTGCCCCATCCTCATCAACTCCCCACCCTCATCAACTGCCCCATCCTCATCAACTTCCCCATCCCCATCAAGTCCCCATCCCCATCAACTCCCCATCCTCATCAACTCCCCATCCTCATCAACTCCCCATCCCCATCAAGTCCCCATCCCCATCAACTCCCCATCCTCATCAACTCCCCATCCTCATCAACTGCCCCATCCTCATCAACTTCCCCATCCCCATCAAGTCCCCATCCCCATCAACTCCCCATCCCCATCAACTCCCCATCCTCATCAATCCCCCATCCCCATCAACTCCCCCATCCTCATCAAGTCCCCATCCTCATCAACTGCCCCATCCTCATCAACTTCCCCATCCCCATCAACTCCCCATCCCCATCAACTCCCCATCCTCATCAATCCCCCATCCTCATCAACTCCCCATTCTCATCAACTCCCCCATCCTCATCAACTCCCCATCCTCATCAACTCCCCATCCCCATCAACTCCCCCATCCTCATCAACTTCCCCATCCCCATCAACTCCCCCATCCTCATCAAGTCTCCCATCCTCATCAACTCCCCTATCTCCATCAACTCCCCCATCCTCATCAACTCCCCCATCCTCATCAACTCCCTATCCTCATCAACTCCCCAATCCTCATTAACTCCCCATCCTCATCAACTCCCCATCCTCATCAACTCCTCATCCTCATCAACTCCCCATCAACTCCTAATCCTCATCAACTCCCCATCCTCATCAACATCCCCATCAACTTCCCCATCCCCATCAACTCCCCCATCCTCATCAAGTCTCCCATCCTCATCAACTCCCCTGTCTTCATCAACTCCCCCATCCTCATCAACTCCCCCATCCTCATCAACTCCCCAATCCTCATCAACTCCCCATCCTCATCAACTCCCCATCCTCAACTCATCCTCATCAACTCCACATCCTCATCAACTCCCCATCCCCATCAACTCCTAATCCTCATCAACTCCCTATCCTCATCAACTCCCCTATCCTTATCAACTCCCCCCATCCTCATCAACTCATCCTCATCCTCATCAACTCCCCAATCCTCATCAACTCCCCCTTTCTCATCAACTCCCCCATCCTCATCAACTCCCCCATCCTCATCAACTCCCCATCCTCATCAACTCCCCATCCTCATCAACTCCCCATCCTCATCAACTCCCCTATCCTCATCAACTCCCTCATCCTCATCAACTCCCCATGCTCATCAACTCCCCATGCTCATCAACTCCCCCATCCTCATTAACCCATACTCTACCACGCGGCGATAGTATCGCCGTTTTCAAACCACCTTTTTCAACAACAAAAATCGGGACTTTACCACAGTCCTATAAGAGTAATCTTGGTATCATTTTAAAGTACTCGGATATTTCTTTCACAAAATGAAACTTTTTTATAAAGGTCATATTACATAATTTGTAGAAAAAATACATTGAAAATGGGTAAAACTCAATAACTGCTCAAAAAATTTCACATTTTTTTTATTTTTCTCTTTTACATCTTACGATAATTTCAAGATCACATTTTTGCTTCAAAATCAAACACGCAAGTCCTAAGACATGATAGTATTGGTTTCTGGTATAATTTTTATAATCCCTACGTCCAATCTCTTGTTCTGGAGAAATTTCTTCAAAATTTCATGAATTTCTGCCATTTTTGACCCGTTTTTTAAAAAATCGTGTAACCTAAACCTTACATCACGCATGCTTTGTTGAACCGCCGTTCGAAAGTGCTTAAAATTTCCTTTCATTTGATATATAAATAAAGGCATACCCCCCTCTATTTAGAACCCATCCTATAAGAACAAAATTACACCTCTCCAATTTGAACGACCACGTGGCGCAGAGGAAATGTACGCTACTAGCGTGCGGGCGCTCCGGGTTCGAGTCTCGCCGCGACCACCGCGTATTTTTTTTTCTGCTGCAGCTTTCAGGGGACGTTTGACTTTTATCATTTTTGATGTGTTTTTATATTTTCTTTCTTTCTAAAAATTATAGATTAGTATCATTGGAAAGGAAATTTCAAAAACAATCTAAATATGTAACACAAATCTCTGTTTTCAATACTGACAAGAAGTTATACTTCTGCAAAGATTGACCATTTGTTGACCAAATTTAGCCAAAAATTGCTTAATTTGCATAATTTTGTCCAATATTTCCTAAATTGGTTTTAATTACTCAAAAGATAAATATCTTAGCATCGATTCCAATCAAACTTGTAACGAAAGAAAATGAAAGGAAAGTTGTCAAAAATGCATATGAAAAAAATGTTACGAAAATTGGGGTTGCTATTTTTAAAGCCCTGGTAGAGTAAGGGTTAACTCCCCCATCCTTATCAACTCCCCCATTCTACATTCTATGAAAAACACTTATAATACTCATATAACTTGGATAAGAGATAGAAAAAAAGTAGCCTTTAAAGATAATCAACATCTTGAAAAATACATACAATGAAAAAAATATGTTGAGTCACGTTGGGGCAAATGAATTTTTGTTTTGAATATTAAGTGGCGTATTTTACAGTTATTATCCCCTTAACAACATAGTTGGAAAGTAGCAATATATCAGGTTTACCGTTTATCATGCCCTCTGCACATATTGAAGCTTTGCTGAGAGGCGGCAACTCACAGAATAAGGAGACTTGTTATCAAATGTCAGTCCATGTCAAAGGTTGTAAAGATGTGCAGACATGTAGAGACATCAGTAGCTCATTCAAAACCCAAGGGTGACTATTTTACAGATTTGTCTATTTTTAGGTTTTTTATGCAAATTTGTTATATACGATATAGCAGACCTCACTCTAGGTAAATCCTTTGTTTTTAAAGCATGTACTACTACTGCTGATTGTGTGGATTTTAGCTGTACCCTCAGTTAACACGTACATTAGCATTATTTGCAAAGGCTTAAGTTCAAGAACTAAATATACAAAATTAGGTACACGGTTCTGAAGTGTCTTCTTGCTCATATGCGGGAGTGCAGTAGCCCAGTAGTTAGGGCGTTGTGTCTCAAGATACTGGGATCAAATCTCAGCTGTGGCTGTGTTCTTGGCTGGGGAGTTAACCTGTGATCCCATACAGGGGAGTCAAGCACTCTCATCCGCTTAGCACCATGGAAACTGGCTACAAGTTTTGTGAGTGTCGGAACTCCTCAAAAATTGATCAGGCCTAACATAAAACCAAATATGCTATTTTCAAAATTTAAAGACTTAAGAGATTATATGCAAAGGTTATGCAGTTGCTCATATACCTGTAACTATGTATGCTGGCAATACAGTAGAAACAGAGATCTCAGAACATTGCATACATGTTTGCCTGTTAAAAGCTTGTTGTGATCCATCTAAGCTCTCCTGATGTTTTTTTTTGTATGGTCCTCATTTTAGTTGATTGTAATACTATGACGCTATGGCTCTGCTGTGTATCATATGTAGATGTACTGCACTGGGTGTGATTGTACACTGTTGTACCTGAATGCAATGCTAATGCTGTTGTATACTGAGTGTCATGCTGTTGCTGATTTTGATGCTGTGGTGGCACAGTTCTATCAATGTTATATTCCTGCTGTGGTTTGTTATGAGTGTCATGCCTGTCATACTCTTGCCATGATGGTGGTTTTGCATCAAAAAGAACCATGGTGCTGATCACGATGCTAGTGCTCAATTGTGCGTTATGTTCTGTATGATGGTCCATCTGCTGTATGATGGTCCATCTTCTGTATGATGGTCCATCTGCTGTATGATGGTCCATCTGCTGTATGATGGTCCATCTGCTGTATGATGGTCCATCTGCTGTATGATGGTCCATCTGCTGTATGATGGTCCATCTGCTGTATGATGGTCCATCTGCTGTATGATGGTCCATCTGCTGTATGATGGTCCATCTGCTGTATGATGGTCCATCTGCTGTATGATGGTCCATCTGCTGTATGATGGTCCATCTGCTGTATGATGGTCCATCTGCTGTATGATGGTCCATCTGCTGTATGATGGTCCATCTGCTGTATGATGGTCCATCTGCTGTATGATGGTCCATCTGCTGTATGATGGTCCATCTGCTGTATGATGGTCCATCTGCTGTATGATGGTCCATCTGCTGTATGATGGTCCATCTGCTGTATGATGGTCCATCTGCTGTATGATGGTCCATCTGCTGTAGGATGGTCCATCTGCTGTAGGATGGTCCTAATGCTGTAGGATGGTCCAAATGCTGTATGATGGTCCTAATGCTGTATGATGGTCCTAATGCTGTATGATGGTCCTAATGCTGTATGATGGTCCTAATGTTGTATGATGGTCCTAATGCTGTATGATGGGCCTAATGCTGTATGGTGGTCCTAATGCTGTATGATGGTCTAATGATTGTCATGTCCATGATGCCATAGCTGTGTTGCTAATTGTGTAGTTCCGTGAGTGCTCTGATGTGAAGCTCTTAAAATATTTCTGCATAAAACAAGCAACCATTTTGTCAGACCTTTTATGCTTACTTGTTTGTTTTTGTGGCACTGTGTGCTTATGGCATTGATGCAGGCACCCGATTAAACAGCTTTCATCACGCACCCTATTAAACAGCTTTCATCACATTTTTTTTCATTAAGATTGCTAACATTTCTAGTGGGATTTATTTTTTTTTTTTTAATTTGAGCTTGATTGCTGTCTTTTTATCCCTGAGGGTGCTTAATAGTTCAGTCTTGTATCTAACCTAACAACCTAATGCACTGGATTGTATCTAACCTAACAACCTAATGTACTGGATTGTAGTCTTGTATCTAACCTAACAACCTAATGTACTGGATTGTATCTAACCTAACAACCTAATGTACTAGATTATAGTCTTGTATCTAACCTAACAGCCTAATGTACTGGATTGTATCTAACCTAACAGCGTAATGTACTGGATTGTAGTCTTGTATCTAACCTAAGAGCCTAATGTACTGGATCGTATCTAACCTAACAACCTAATGTACTGAATTGTAGTTGTGTATCTAACCTAACAACCTTATGCACTGGATTGTATCTAACCCAACAACCTAATTTACTGGATTGTATGTAACCTAACAACCTAATGTACTGGATTGTAGTTAATCAAAGTATTGCATTAGATAAAGGTGGTGTTTCTTGTTATGTCAAAATTGTGTATACATTTATGTTCTCTGTTTTCATTTATTTATTTCATTTATTTGTTTCTTCACAACATTAAAAATAAACAATAATAATGATAATAATAATAATGATAATACTAATACTAATACTAATACTACTACTACTAATAATAATAATACAAACAATAACAATGATAATAATGACGACGATATACTGTACATATAACAAAAAAGTTGTAAAGGAAATGCCCTAAAAAACCAGCATGGCTTAAAGAGTAGGCCACTCCCTCAAAGTAATGAGATAATATGACTTAATCTACTTAGAGTATATACATAGTTGTATCTAAGCAAGAATAGAGAGAAAACAAAATAAGAAACAAAAAACGACCCCCACCCATAACCACACCACCCCTAATACCACCCACCACCCGTGGATAAGAAATATAACATTTGAATCGTCCACTGAAAATACCTCCCCCCCCCTCCCCCTCTGACATAACAATACATAAAAAAAAATCAATATGTTTGGATAAAGTATGGATTAAGATGTTTACGAAGTAGTATAACTGTTTTTGATGATTTTATTTCAAGAGGTAATGAATTCCAAAGGTTAACTGCCCGATTTCTTACACTACTTAAGGCAGTATTAATACGACAAGGAAAGGAATGTATATTATTGTGTTATCTTGTGTTATACGAGTGTATTTGATTGTTTTCAGTAAATCACGAATCAAAATAGTTGGGTAAGCTACCATGCATACATTTAAGGTGAAAATAGCAATGTTAGTATTTATTAGATCTGGCAGTTTTAACAGGTTCAGGGAAGAAATAAAGAACTTGTGTGTTCATAAATATCAGAATTGTTAATGTGATGAATTGCACGTTTTTGAAGGACTATTAATTTATTTATGTAAGATTTACTGCAGGCAGACCAAATTGTTGAACAATATAAGAAATGTGGTAATACTAAACTTAAATAGACACAGCGAAGAACATGTTTGGGTAAGATACGCTTAAGCTTAGATAATATACCGACACCTTTTGAAACATTGGTTGAAATAAAATCTATACGGTCATGCCATGAGAGTTTTGAATCAATAAAAACACCTAAAAACCTAATCTTATTAGTACGTTCAAGAGGTTTCCTTTTAAGATGAATTTCAAAATCAAAATAAGCTTGACTTCTACTAAATACTACATAATTAGTTTTATCAATATTAAGGGATAATTTGTTAGCGGAAGCAGTTGTGAAAAAGATCAAGCTCATTGCAAACTAATTGTTGAAGATTATAAAGATCGTCACCAGAAAAAAATATATTAGTATTGTCAGCGAAAAGAACAAGTGAAAAATTTGATAATAGTTGACTTATATCATTTACATAAATGATAAAAAGAAGCGGACCTAAAATTGATCCTTGGGGAACACCACATTGTATGAAAAGGGGATCAGAATATACATTATTAAAATATGTGAATTGCGTTCTTTAGACAAATAGCTACAAAACCAAGATAAACAGGTACCTCTTATTCCATAATGGGACAACTTATAACTTATTATATCGTGATCAATTGTATCAAAGGCCTTCGATAAATCAAGGAAAATTCCTATGGATGTAAGTTTTTTATCAAGGGCACTATATAACTTATCAACTGCATCAGTAAGAGCTAATCAGTAGACATACCTTGACGAAAACCATATTGACCATCAAAAAGTATATCATGCTTATTTAAGAAATCATATACTCTATTGTATACAATCCGTTCAAGTACCTTAGAAAAACATGAGAGGACAGAAATGGGGCGATAATTACTATAAGATTTAGGATCACCTTTTTTATAAACAGGGATAACTTTTGCAGTTTTCATTTTGTCAGGAACAATACCACTTGAAAAGGAAACATTGCAGATATGTGTTAAAGGGGCTACAATTAGGTGTATTATTTTCTTCATAATACAGGGTTTAAAGTTATCAAAACCAGCAGCTTTATTTGGCTTTAAACATTGAGAGGCTATCTTTAGAACTTCTTCTTGGGTCGTTGGGAATAGAAAAAGAGAGTGGGGATTGTGAGTATCATTTTTGAGAAAATCTTTAGCATGTGTTTGAGATTGTATATTTTGTGATAAAGGTCCAATTTCAACAAAGTAACCATTCAAATCGTAAGCAATTTTTGTTGGATTTTGAATTTTGTTGTTGTTGTCCTTAACAGTATTGTTAACAGTTGTTCTAGCTTTTCCCTTATAAAGTAATTTATTTAAAATTGACCATATTCCTTTGAAATCATGTTGAACTTCTTTAAATTTATGTACAAAATATTTTTTCTTTGCTATGCGAAGAACATGGTTTAGTTTATTTCTATATTTTTTATGATTAGTCTTATGTGTATCTGAGGGGTTTCTGAGATAAATTTTAAATATTTTGTTTTTCTTCTTTATCAAAGTGAGAATGCCTACGGTAATCCATGGTTGTTTTTTGTGTTTATTCTTCTTTGCTTGAATATACAGGAAATAATCATTATAAAGAGAAGTTAGCTTATCACAAAAGGTTTCGTAAGAGGAATTAGCATTGTTGTCGAGAAGCACTGGACTCCAGTCAACACTCCCCAGCTTTTGAGTGAAGTTATTTGCATTTATTTGTGGGAGAAGTTACGAAAATTGAAGTTTTTTTTAGCTTCAGGCTTATGAGTACAACTTTTACAGAAAACTGGGAAGTGATCGGTAAGATCAGTAATAATTATACCAGACAGAGTGCTATCATTACTTTAATTTGTAAATATATTATCAATAAGTGCTGATGAGGTTGCGCTTACACGAGTAGGTTTCGTTATTAATGGGTAGAGACAATTTGCATAAGTATTATTTAAAAAGTCAATGGCATTACGTTTAAGTAAATCTATATTTAAATCACCCATAATATAGCATTGCTTATTTTCATTACTTATTGTAGACAGAATATGATCAAAAGTTTCATTAAAGTATAAAAGAGAGCTACTTGTAGGTCTATAAACTACGCCAAGTATTACTTTATTGTTGCTGCTTACTAGGTTTAACTCAATGAAAATACTTTTAATGCAATCGTTGAAAACAGAGATATCATCACATCTCTGATATACGAGCCCATTTGTTACAAACATGCAGACTCCACCACCTCTCTTTATATCCCTATGTCTTTTAATTAAAGAATAATTATGAATATTAATAAGAGGCGATACATTGTGATCTCCAAACCATGTCTCGGTAAAGCCAATTACAGAAAAATTAGGATGCAATAACGAAAGAAAATCTAGAATATTGTTAAAATTCCTATTAGGACTTCGACTGTTTAATGAAATAATGAGAGCCCCGCATTGTTACTTATCTGGTTAAAACTGTCAATGTCAAAATAGTCACATGACCCATTATTTTGAGATTCTGGTTGACTGAAATCCCAATTTATAGATAAATTATCACATGAATAAAGATCATGACTTACATTGTTCAAAACTCCTTGGTGAATATTAAGAAAACTCGAAAAAAACTCAGTCTAAACGGTAAAGCACCAAAAGTGCATACATTACAGATCCAAGTTGAAAAGTTTGGAAAATGTACACATTCCAGATGGCATCTTGAGTCACATTAATTACATGGAACGAAATCATTGCCATTTGATATCAAGTTATCACAGAAAACACAAATAAATGAATCTGACATTTAAACAATCCAAACAAGAAAATAAAAATATATAAAAAACAAACAAACTACTACAAGTAGAAACTAAACTCTTTGTTCCAAAAATAAATAAATAAATAAAGTCCTCATTTAATGTAGCAGTATGACGTCAGAGACTTCAATGGTGATATCTCCACAAGTTGGATAGATTTTAATGTAGCAGTATGACGTCAGAGACTTCAATGGTGATATCTTCAATTGGATAGATTACTCATCCTAGAGATTCGTCTCTTTGCCTCACTGCCGTCTGATGCCTTGACGAGCCCATAAATTCTTCCATCGATGGACCATGCTGATGATATCTGTGGATGATCAGATGTCTTTTTTTAGGAGTGCGTGGTTTCTGGCAGTCAGTTTTTAATTCGTATCCAGTAGTTAAAAAACTTGGCCAACAGTGTCTTGTATATTTGCCTGATTCTTTAATCAGATAACAGCATTGGCTGTATTTGCATAGTTTAAAAGAAAAAAAATGACTTGGTTTGGATAACCTAATCTGGTGCTTGAAGTTCTTCATCCCATAGTTACATAGAACTTATACATGTATGTTGTCTAGATAGTTGTGTGTGTTTGTAAATGTGTATTCTACAGCGTTAAGGCTTTATTGCTGTCATAAAATAGTTTAGGGTATTAGGGGAGTTTTCTGAACATATGCATCCCATGTCATACAGGACAATGAGACAAACATAATGGTAAAAACCAAGCAGTTCGCATGTTCTGTTATAGGGGATTTTCAAAAAATCCACTATATTGGATGTGAAAGTCTATTATGATGTCATAGAGGTACTTCCACAATTATTTTATAATGAAATTTAAACCAATTACCTCATACTAAATGAGTGAAAACATTGTTAGTTTTATTTTTCAGATGGGGTATAGCCATAGGGTACAACATGGTTCGCCTATTTGTTAATAAAGTACACAAAGGTTTGTCCTCAATCATGTTTGTAATATTCTTTTAAATGAATAAACACTTTGGACATCATACATTTCCAGAATTTTCCCTAAAACAGTATTCTGCAATAAAGAAGAGATGAAGTCATTTTGGCATCTTTTTTTTCCATATTTGAAACATTCAGTAGAATAATAACTTTAAGGTTCCAAGTTTGTATTTTTCATATTGTTTACTTAACTGCACATGTAATTAACAAGGCAAGAAAAACCTCCAACTTCTGTAGCACTTGTTTAGCATTTCTGCTTTTGTTATCAGCAAACATAAAATGAAGATGTTACAAATTCTTGCTGCACATTTCTTCAATGACTTCCTATTTCTCCTCTTCATTACCTGTCGCTGTTTTTTCCAGTTTCTCTGGGCATTGACCTTTATGTTCTGTCCATTGACCTTTACCTTCTGACCTTTGTACTCTCAGGTCAGGGTCAGACGAGGACAAGTGACAGGTCAAAATTTTGATGGGAGCCATGCCAAGAGAAATAAGGGCTTTAAAGCTGTGAGTTCATTAATCATCAACGCTTCATTTAGTGTTTGTTTGTACTTCTTTGTGTTATATGTAAATTAGCTTTTGAATATTCAAACTAACTAAATTAATAGATGATTGCAAGTACTTGAGTGATATGTAAATTGATGAAGATTCTTATCCATGAACATTCAATTTTTCACCCACTTTTCCCTAAGACTTTTTTTCTAAATGATTTGAAAAAAATGTTTCTTGGGAATAAATTGTACATGAAAGAAGTAGAGAGACAGACAACAACATTTACAACAGCACTTTTACAAATAAGTAAAAATTCCAAACTTTGGTACAGATCTGATAAAGGTAACATGCTAAGTTAAAAGCAAAAAATATATTTTTAAAATTGATTTAAAAATGGACTATTTTACAGCTTTCTTGAAATTTCAGCTGATTCTAGTGAGGAGTTATATCTCACTTCCAGCCAAGGTCTAGTTTTCAATTTTGACAATCTGATGAAATTGAAAGACTGAATTTAATAGAGTATGCGCATTTAATGCTACACACCTACCCACTGGGAGGCTCTTGACCTACCCACTGGGAGGCTTTTGACCTACCCACTGGGAGGCTTTTGACCTACCCACTGGGAGGCTCTTGACCTACCCACTGGGAGGCTCTTGACCTACCCACTGGGAGGCTCTTGACCTACCCACTGGGAGGCTCTTGACCTACCCACTGGGAGGCTCTTGACCTACCCACTGGGAGGCTCTTGACCTACCCACTGGAAGGCTCTTGACCTACCCATTGGGAGGCTCTTGACCTACTCACTGGTAGGCTCTTGACTTACCCACTGGGAGGCTCTTGACCTACCCACTGGGAGGCTCTTGACCTACCCACTGGGAGGCTCTTGACCTACCCACTGGGAGGCTCTTGACCTACCCACTGGGAGGCTCTTGACCTACCCACTGGGGCTCCTGACCTACCCACTGGGAGCTCCTGACCTACCCACTGGGAGGTTCTTGACCTACTCACTGGGAGGCTCTTGACCTACCCACTGGGAGGCTCCTGACCTACCCACTGGGAGGCTCTTGACCACTGGGAGGCTCTTGACCTACCCACTGGGAGGCTCTTGATCTACCCACTGGGAGGCTCTTGACCTACCCACTGGGAGGCTCTTGACCTACCCACTGGGAGGCTCTTGACCTATTCACTGGAGGCTCTTGACCTACCCACTTGACCTACCCACTGGGAGGCTCTTGACCTACCCACTGGGAGGCTCTTGACCTACCCACTGGGAGGCTCTTGACCTACCCACTGGGAGGCTCTTGACCTACCCACTGGGAGGCTCTTGACCTACCCACTGGGAGGCTCTTGACCTACCCACTGGGAGGCTCTTGACCTACCCACTGGGAGGCTCTTGACCTACCCACTGGGAGGCTCTTGACCTACCCACTGGGAGGCTCTTGACCTACCCACTGGGAGGCTCTTGACCTACCCACTGGGAGGCTCTTGACCTACCCACTGGGAGGCTCTTGACCTACCCACTGGGAGGCTCTTGACCTACCCACTGGGAGGCTCTTGACCACCCACTGGGAGGCTCTTGACCTACCCACTGGGAGGCTCTGACCTACCCACTGGGAGGCTCTTGACCTACCCACTGGGAGGCTCTTGACCTACCCACTGGGAGGCTCTTGACCTACCCACTGGGAGGCTCTTGACCTACCCACTGGGAGGCTCTTGACCTACCCACTGGGAGGCTCTTGACCTACCCACTGGGAGGCTCTTGACCTACCCACTGGGAGGCTCTTGACCTACCCACTGGGAGGCTCTTGACCTACCCACTGGGAGGCTGACCTACCCACTGGGAGGCCTGACCTACCCACTGGGAGGCTCCTGACCTACCCACTGGGAGGCTCTTGACCTACCCACTGGGAGGCTCTTGACCTACCCACTGGGAGGCTCTTGACCTACCCACTGGGAGGCTCCTGACCTACCCACTGGGAGGCTCCTGACCTACCCACTGGGAGGCTCCTGACCTACCCACTGGGAGGCTCCTGACCTACCCACTGGGAGGCTCCTGACCTATCCACTGGGAGGCTCCTGACCTATCCACTGTGCACAAAGTGTAGAGGCAATCAGACAACTTCAGTAATCCAAAACACATTTGAAACAAAAATGACTTTTGTTAAATACAAATGAAGGATTTTCAATTGCGCAATGCTCATTTTTGATACCCATGTTGCTGTAAGGCAAACCAAGAGTGTATGTTTCCATGTGCTAGTTGTGTGCTCACCATTCCTTGGTAATCACCTAATTTCATACACCATGCATAATCACCTAATTTCATGCATCATTTTTATGTAAAGCGCCCTGAGCTTCATTTATGGCAGATACTTGCGCTTTACAAGAACGCTGATTGATTGATTGATTGATTGATTGATTGATCATGCATACATGGCATTGGTAAATGTACTTTATTAATGGAAATTAATGGGTTGGCTTTCTTCACAATAATACTTATTTTTCCTAATCAAAGTATTAATTCTTTGATCACTTGAACACAAAGTAAGTTATTTGAAGACAAAGTATTGCGTTCCATAGATTTCATTAACAGACCCGGCTTTTCTCCTATCGACAACATATAGATTTCATTAACAAAAAGGCCGGCTTTCGACCCGGCTTTTCTACTATTGACAACATACAGTATAGAATTCATTAAGAGACAGGCAAGCTTTCGACCCGTCTTTTCTACTATTGACAGCATATTGATTTCATTAACAGACAGGCAAGCTTTCGAGCTGGCTTTTCTACTATGGACAACATAGATTTCATTAACAGACAAACAGGCTTTTGATCCGGTTTTTCTACTATTGACAACATTTTTGTTCTTAATTCTTTAAACTCATCAACATTATGCAAAACTAGGCGTGAATTATATACTGCCTTTATTGATTTTTGGGCTGCCTTTGATTCTATTGATAGAAATATTCTTTTTGAGAAGCTTTCATGCTGAGGTATTAGTAAATATTCTTCAAGCTATGTATAATAATGTAATGTCTAGGGTACTTTTATCAAAATATTTGACAAACTTATTTCAATGAAGCAGTCGTCTAAGACGGTTGCGTTTTATCCCCCATTCTTGTTTTCGCTATCTGTGAATGATCTGGAAGTATATCTTCAGTCTCTGTATTATAAGGGTGCTCATATAGGTGATAAGGAATTCTTTTGCTTATTGTAGGCAGACGATCTAGTGAATGTGTCGGAGAGTGCGTATATTCTTCAAAAACTGCTTAGCGGCTTACAGGAGTATTGTAAAGTTGCAATCTTGAAATATTAATCTAAATCCAATGTTAGTGATTGTGACGTGTTGAGAGCAACGTGACTTCTCTTCTTTTCTCTCAAACTTTTTATTCCGATTCATTTTACCTTGCACTTTACCACCTAAATTTTGTTTTGTATCTTTATTTTCTGGGATTCTTTCTCTCTGGATGGGCTTTTGCTTTCGGTGAGATTTTTTTTTTTTTTCTTCCCATTCGGGAAACTGGGGCTGAAGAATAATCAATGGAGGTAGTAAATGGGTCACACAGGGAGGGGAGGGTGGGACAATATTGAGGCAAAAGCGTTTCATCATGATGGAAAAAAAAACAAGGACCGAAAAACCCGAGGCAACTAGAAGAAAAAAAAAATCGTGGAACTACTATAGGAGAACTGCTGTACTTATAACGACGAGGGCGTGAAAGTCTGGTCAGAATGGGATTTAATTGCTACAGCTCCCTCAACATTCTCCGTCTCCTCTCCAATACCACTTGGGGTGTGAACCACCATGCTCTCCTCAAAATCTTCAGGCTCACCATTCGTGCCAAGCTTGACTACGGCAATATTGTCTACTGTGTTGCTCACAACTCTTACCTCAACCACATCAACACCATCCAAAATGAATCCATCAGGCTTTGTCTGGGTGCTTACAGGACCTTCCCAATTACCAGCCTTCATGTGGAAGCCAAGGAACCCCCCTTTCTGCTAAGGTGTAGAAAGCTTAGCCTCTCCTATGCTTTTAGAGTCTTTACCAACACCCAGAACCCTGTTTACAACCTCATTAGGTACCTCAATTTCTCCACCCTCTTTGATAGGACTAAAACATTATCCTCTCCCTTTAGCTTACACATCAAATCAGACCTAATCCATCTCGGCATCATCCCCGCCACTCTTGGCACCTTTACCTAGCCCACTTTTCCTCCCTGGACCGCCCCCTCCTATCCACCTGGGCCTCTCCACTCATCACAAAACCCAAACCCACCCTAACCTCTTCATCAACCTCCACAACCAAATCAAAGACCAACTCTCAAACTACACCTCCATCTATCATGATGGCTCCAAGGAAGGTGACAAGACAGCTGCTGCTGCTGCTGTCATCCAAGACATCACCCTCAGTAGCAGGCTTCCCAACTACTCGTCCATCTTCTCAGCCGAGGCCAAGGCCATCCTACTCGCCCTCAACCTTATTGAGTACTCTCCGCTCAGCCACTTTGCCATCTTCTCAGACTCCTAAGTCTGTCCTTACTTCATTACTCAATCTTAAATGGGCTAACCCTGTGTCCCACCTCGTCCTTATTGGCTCTCCCCCCCCCCCCCCCACCCCTCTGCAACAATTGCCATTGCGCCCTCACAGTCCACCATGTCCTCCTTGCCTGCCTCCTGTACAATCTTCCCAGATATTCCCTTGCCCCCCAAAACTCAATAACCAAGCTTTTCTAGAAAAACCTTCTGGATAAAATGATCTCCTTCCTTCATCATGCTTTCCTCTACAACCATATTTAGTCCTCCTCTCCCACCCTTTCTCCCTACTTTTTCCTATTTTTTGCACCCATGCACTTCCTCTCTCCATCCCAGATTCCTGGTTTTTAGTCCCCGTGTTTCTCTTAAGTCCCCTATTTTTTTCTTTTTCCTACCTCTGGAATGATCTAACCTCTCAGGCACAATTTGACCCTTGTTGTCGTGGTGCCGTTAAGCCCTCATCAAACAAACAAACGTCCCATCTTTGCTACGCCCTTCTAGACCTTCCTGTTTTCACCCTCTTTAGATCATCTCTCATTCTGTCCAAAATCTTCTCTGTTATTTCCTCCTCTCCTTCATTCGTCATTTCATTAAAGGTTTAGGGGTGAAAGAATTTTAAGATCTGAACAAATTCTGTTTTTAAATTTTGCAAATAGTACTTTTAGTTTTAATATATGGCCGATCAAAGTTTGATTATCAATTTATAATTTGTGCTAAATATGTGATGTATGACTTGGATAAAAAGAAAATTAAAAACCTGTCATGCTTTACATTCTTTCTTTGATCTCAGTCACTTGGTAATGACGAGAAAAACTTTTGGGTCAGAATTTGGTGCAGCAAGTTTAACAAATTATGATATGATAAACATTTGAACAACAGGATATACAAAAGAAAATTCCAAGGTTGCCTTGTAACATCATAGAATGTGCATATTAATGCCTAAGATTTCAAAATGTGAGTTTAGAACAATTTGGGTGAAATTTGTTGCTATTTTCTTGGTTTTTAGTAGATTTGTATGGACAGGTACTAAAGTTTGCAGTTCAACCTTGTACCAAAAAGAGCATTACTTACATAGTTTTTAGTAAAGGTATATGGATAGGTTCAAAAGTTTGCGTTTCAACCCTGTACCATAAAGAGCATTACTTTCCTGGTTTTTAGTAGAGGTCTATGAACAGGTACAAAAGTTTGCAGTTCAACCCTGTACTAAAAAGAGCATTACTTTCCTTGTTTTTAGTAGAGGTCTATGAACAGGTACAAAAGTTTGCAGTTTAACCCTGTACTAAAAAGAGCATTACTTTCCTGGTTTTTAGTAGAGGTCTATGAACAGGTACAAAAGTTTGCAGTACAACCCTGTACTAAAAAGAGCATTAAACTTTGAGTTTAATATTCTTTACACATCACAAGAATAACACAAAAATTTGTATATTTTCCCATTTTGGCACAATCTAATTTTAATAGAAATTTGTTGCTTTCTTCATTTTTTTAGTGGATTTTAAATCACTTTAGCTAATGTTGCCTCTACCTGTCCATATATACCTTTAAATCAATTTAGCTAATGTTGCCTGTACCTGTCCATATGTATATACCTTTAAATCACTTTAGCTAATGTTGCCTCTACCTGTCCATATATACCTTTAAATCAATTTAGCTAACGTTGCCTGTGCCTGTCCTTATATACCTTTAAATCAATTAAGCTAATGTTGCCTGTGCCTGTCCTTATATACCTTTAAATCAATTAAGCTAATGTTGCCTGTGCCTGTCCTTATATACCTTTAAATCAATTAAGCTAATGTTGCCTCTACATGTCCATATATACCTTTAAATCAATTTAGCTAATGTTGCCTTTACCTGTCCATACATACCTTTAAATCAATTGCGCTAATGTTACCACTATAGGTGCAATATCGATATCATCTTAACTGCCTTATTTATCTTACACGCCCTCCTCCAACCTGCATTTCTTATGCACCTTAAATTTACCTTCACTTACAAAGGAGCTATTTGTTTTATTAGTTTATTTATTAACATTAACATCTGGCACCTTGGCTTTAAATGTACTTAGTGTCTCATCAGTCCATTTATCTTAAATGCAAAGTACTGTATGTTTATGAGATGATATGTTAAATGGCTGTATCATCATGCTATTATTCTGATCTTTGGGTTAACTGGCTGGATTGTAGCCCCTCTTTATGCGGATGCAAGGTGTTTCAATCAGGTTCAGTATCAAGTAGGTGAAGAACAGATAGATTATATGGCAACTGCAGAAAATGTAGAATGATAATTGGAAAGCAAAGTATATTTGAATTTCATGTCCCTACCTGGATGCAATTGATGTTAATGGAGTGGTTCATGTAGATAATATTATTTTGTGAGGTGCATTGTGGTAAATTTAGTTGATAATGAAAACAGCATACTATACTTGTGCAATGATTTTTATTGAATTTAAGGTGGAAGGAACTTGAGTGAGTTTAAAATAAGCGTAATGCAGTCATGTTCCTTTGATTAATGCAGTCATGTTCCTTGGCCACAGGTCCATGCTTAATACAGTCATGTTCCTTGGCCACAGGTCTATGCTTAACACAGTCATGTTCCTTGGCCACAGGTCCATGGCTACTGCAGTCATGTTCCTTGGCCACAGGTCCATGCTTACTGCAGTCATGTTCCTTGGCCACAGGTCCATGGTTACTGCAGTCATGTTCCTTGGCCACAGGTCCATGGTTACTGCAGTCATGTTCCTTGGCCACAGGTCCATGGTTACTGCAGTCATGTTCCTTGGCCACAGGTCCATGGTTACTGCAGTCATGTTCCTTGGCCACAGGTTCATGGTTAATGCAGTCCATGTTCCTTGGCCACAGGTCCATGGTTACTGCAGTCATGTTCCTTGGCCACAGGTCCATGGTTACTGCAGTCATGTTCCTTGGCCACAGGTTCATGGTTAATGCAGTCCATGTTCCTTGGCCACAGGTCCATGGTTAATGCTGTCCATGTTCCTTGGCTACAGGTCCATGGTTACTGCAGTCATGTTCCTTGGCCACAGGTCCATGGTTACTGCAGTCATGTTCCTTGGCCACAGGTCCATGGTTACTGCAGTCATGTTCCTTGGCCACAGGTTCGTGGTTAATGCAGTCCATGTTCCTTGGCCACAGGTTCATGCCTAATGCAGTCCATGTTCCTTGGCTACAGGTCCATGGTTATTGCAGTTATGTTCCTTGGCCACAGGTCCATGGTTAATGTAGTCATGTTCCTTGACTACATTACTGCATGACTACATCTATAAAAATACACCCTTTTTTATTAGGGTGAACCAGAGATCAATATATTTAAAAAAAACCCAAAAAAAACATGCTTTCAATTTAGGACAACACAATTTCTACACTGTACACTATGTACAGCAATCGTTGTCAAAACAATTTTGTGACATCTATAATACTCAATATCTCCTGAACAGAAAAATATCAAAAGTAGTTTCTTCATGACAATTTTGATTATTAAACTTCTATTTTAAATTCCACTTGCTTTACTGTATTCCATTCATTAAACACACCGAAGAGCTGTTTTAGTAAAAACAGTCACTTTCTTCTACTCCCAGGTTGCCAGGTTGCTAAAATTACAAATAAGATTTGAATAAGAAAATAACAAAGTTGCCCGTCTTACATGATAAATAAACACATTGATACCAGAAGATTCAGTCTGTTCTGTATGATGGTCAATAGTTATCCAGCTTCTATTTGCTACTTTTATTGCTTCTAATAGCTGTTGAAGTAAATTAGCTATACACTTTTATAGACCTCTAAAGCAGACATAAATACAAAGATTAAAACTTGATATATGAATGGAAAAGAAGATAAAAGTATCTCCATTATTTAAATTGGTTTTTTTCTCCAAAATTTCAACTTTTACCAGATGGTCAATATGTTACTTGGAATTATTAAGTTTAATGTCATGCTATTTTGTTTTTGGTTCGCATGCGAAGCATAATGCAAACCTATGTAATGGCGATTTCGTCCGGCCGTCCAGTTTTTCCAGAGATTTCCTCAGAAATGTTGAAGTTTTTTTGAGAATTCCTCAGAAAATGTGCAAGTTTCTTTAAAGTTCCTCAGAAAAAGTTAGTTTCTTCTGATATCCTTATGGAAGGTTAGAATTTCCTTACAAAATGTTCAAGTTTTTCAGAGACACTTAAGAAAGATTGAAGACTAGTTTGCTTAAAAAGTTTACAAAACATTTGATATTTCCTTAGAAAATAACTATAAAATGATACAATTTTCCAATGTTCTTTAGAGATCCTCAAGCATATCTCTCGTAGCACTGGAGATTTAAAATTCTTAAAATTCTTCAAAATATTTGACACCAACAGTTGTATCAGGCATGATTATTAAACTCTGCTGTTATTGTTATTATTATTATTTATTGTGGTCATTTGCATAAAGTTGCTACAGTATATGAACTGACCAGGCTTTTTTATTTAGTATGCTTAAGTCGGGGAGTGTGACTGGATGTGACTGCATATGGAGATAGGGAGGGATGCCATGTGGGACATGGATAGTGGCCACGTGGGACATATGATATAATATATACCATGTGGTATACACCAAGGCCTATATCAGGCATAATTATTGACCTTTTTTTCTTATTCAACAAGTCATTTGCATATAAATTGTTATATGAACTGACACTTGGTACATAGTATGCTCAATCAGGGACTGTGATAGCTAGGATGAGACTTCTTATGGAGCCTATGGGACGTCATGTGGGACATGGGGTGGGGTGCCATGCGGGACATGGGTTGGAATGCCATGTGGGACATTGGGTGGGATGCCATGTGGAACAGGGTGGAATGCCATGTAGCATATATGGTGGAATGCCATCGGATGGGATGTCATGTGGGACATGGGATGTCATGTGGGACATGGGATGTCATGTGGGACATGGGATGTCATGTGGGACATGGGATGTCATGTGGGACATGGGATGTCATGTGGGACATGGGATGTCATGTGGGACATGGGATGTCATGTGGGACATGGATGTCATGTGGGACATGGGATGTCATGTGGGACATGGGATGTCATGTGGGACATGGGATGTCATGTGGGACATGGGATGTCATGTGGGACATGGGATGTCATGTGGGACATGGAATGTCATGTGGGACATGGGATGTCATGTGGGACATGGGATGTCATGTGGGACGTGGGATGTCATGTGGGACGTGGGATGTCATGTGGGACATGGGATGTCATGTGGGGACGTGGGATGTCATGTGGGACGTGGGATGTCATGTGGGACGTGGGATGTCATGTGGGACGTGGGATGTCATGTGGGACGTGGGATGTCATGTGGGACGTGGGATGTCATGTGGGACGTGGGATGTCATGTGGGACGTGGGATGTCATGTGGGACGTGGGATGTCATGTGGGACGTGGGATGTCATGTGGGACGTGGGATGTCATGTGGGATGTCATGTGGGATGTCATGTGGGATGTCATGTGGGACGTGGGATGTCATGTGGGACGTGGGATGTCATGTGGGACGTGGGATGTCATGTGGGATGTCATGTGGGACG
The DNA here is from genome assembly GCA_020152595.1 of Chiridota heheva. Classification (NCBI taxonomy): domain Eukaryota; kingdom Metazoa; phylum Echinodermata; class Holothuroidea; order Apodida; family Chiridotidae; genus Chiridota; species Chiridota heheva. Next base: position 653,371 of record JAIGNY010000132.1, read on the forward strand.
TGGGATGTCATGTGGGACATGGGATGTCATGTGGGACATGGGATGTCATGTGGGACATGGGATGTCATGTGGGACATGGGATGTCATGTGGACATGGGATGTCATGTGGGACATGGGATGTCATGTGGGACATGGGATGTCATGTGGGACATGGAGTGGGATGCCATGTGGGACATGGGGTGGGATGCCATGAGTAAGCTAGTGTGACATAGGTTGGGAAGCCATGTGTGACATAGGGTAGGAGGCGATGTGATACATAGGGTAGGAGGCCATGTGTTCATGGGATGTGATGCCATGTGGGACATAAAGTAGGATGTCATTGGGACATTGGGAAGGTTACCAAGTGGAACATATGGTGGGATCCAGTGTGGGACATAAGGTGGGATGCCATGTGGGACATCAAATGGGAAGCCACTGATGTGGGACATATGGTGGGATGCCATGGGGGACATAGGGAGAGATGCCATGTGGGACACAGGGAGGGGTGCCATGTGGGACATAGAAAGGGATGTCATCTTATATATATGGTTGGATTAATGTTGGGCATACATGTAGGACATGTGGGACATGTGATGGAATGCCATGTGAGACATACTGTATGTCATGTGGTACATATGGTTGGATTAATGTGGACGTACATGTAGTACATATGGGACATATGATGGAATGCCATGTTAGACATACTGTATGATGGAATGCCATGTGGGAGATGAGGTGGAATGCCATGTGGGACAAGGCATGGGATAGGATGTCATGTAGGACATGGGGTGGGATGTCATTTGCAACATGGGATGGGATCCATGTGGGACATAGGGTGGGATGCCATGTGGGTCATAGGATGGGATGTCATGTTGGACATGGGGTGGGATGCCATGTGGAAGATATAATGGAATGCCGTGTGGGACAAGGCATGGGATAGGAAGTCATGTGGGACATGGGGTGGGATGCCATGTGGACATGGGATTCCATTGTGGGACTTGGTGTGAGATGCCATTTTTATAATTGGCCAGGTCATATGATATGGGTGTCAATTTGCATGGGTGCCAATTTGCCTGGGTGTCAATTTGCATGGGTATACGAACCATGATGGTATTTACCGTTCTAGTTGTATGTTGCATGGATAATGTTATCTTTGCAGGATACGTACCTTTTTGTGTATGTACTCATGCAATCAATGTTATCTTTGCAGGATATGTACCCTTTTTTGTATGTACTCACGCAGTCAATGTTATCTTTGCAGGATACGTACCCTTTTGTGTATGTACTCACGCAGTCAATGTTATCTTTGCAGGATACGTACCCTTTTGTGTATGTACTCACGCAGTCAATATTATTTTTGCAGGATATGTACCCTTTTGTGTATGTACTCACGCAGCCAATGTTATCTTTGCAGGATGCGTACCCTTTTGTGTATGTACTCATGAAATCAATGTTATCTATGCAGAATACGTACCCTTTTGTGTATGTACTCACGCAATCAATATTATCTTTGCAGGATACGTACCCTTTTGTGTATGTACTCACGCAATTAGTGTTGTCTTTGCAGGATGTGTACCCTTTTGTGTATGTACTCATGCAATCAATGTTATCTTTGCAGGATACGTACCCTTTTGTGTATGTACTCACACAATCGCCTCACAAAACACATGCACCGAAAGCAGAGAAGAGCAAAGATAAAACCAAAGAGGAGGAGTTTATGGAAGCTTTGCGGGACCTCAAAGTTGTCTGGATCAGCAAGTGAGTAAAATTGTATTCCAACTTCAGAGTTGTTTTTAAATGTCAATGGTGACCAAGCAGAACTTAGTTTTATTAGATCACATGTTACATTGATGTTGATCCTGGGAGTTATTACAGACCACAGAATTTCCCCACAAGTCCCTGGATTTATCCAGGGACCTGCCTGATCTCGATGATGAATATCATGAAGTTTAGCTATATACCATACATCATATTTAATTGGGAGTATATATTAGAAATACAAAGAGGTAAATATTACCAATAAGGATAAGCCATGTCTTTATTTTTACAGCTTGGAACTCTCTTCCCATATGTTTCAAAAGCTCTTTTAAGTCCTGTTAAAAGAACTGCTATCTGCTCATAGCGATCAGTCATATAACAAATGTTGCTCCACACTTTATTTATACCCCTTTTTACTGACCTAATTATAATGTTATGGTAATCAGTGTGTACTCATTTGTGCACTGCTTTAAATCCTAAACAGTTGTGTGTTTATAGGTTCCTTTATTCTACTCAATCATACCAACTCATTTATATTCAAATTAAACTTTGTAAATATTGGCAGGAATAAAGTTATTGATCTGAAATGTTTTATGGTAGTTCTCATTTAGTTCAAGGATCACTAAAGAATTTTTATACCAACAGATTGGAAGGTGATGAGCTGTACACAGAAATGGCTGAACAATACCCAGACTATCTACCTCTTCATGTAGCGCAACTCAGTGTGAAGGAATCTAACAAGGTAGGTTCATAAGGGACCAGCTACAGTGGGCGAGTGGGGGTCCTAAAGAAGCCAATATGCCTGCATTGTTTTCAAACCAATAAGAAGACCTTTTCTTTCAAGATCAAATCCATACTGTTGTACCTTTTATATTTTTGAAAAGCCATAACTTACCGCGGTGGCAAATAGCAATGCATTGTGGATATGCGTGGTTGTTGGGCTATTAGACATCCTTCTTGGCTATCATAAAAATCAACTGTAATTTAGTTAAACAGGAGACTTGGTCACTTAAAGCTCCCTTTTCTTTTAAAAAGGGAAATATGGTCACAAAAAAGCAAAGCTTTAAATCATTAAATCAAGTTTTTTTTTAACTTAAAATTTTATAGCAGATTATTTTAAAAATCATAATTTTAAAATTGCAGCAAACCCCATTGAAATTGTTTGGAATTTATCATTTTGCAATTTTCAGACGTATGTGTTAAAAAAACTGCAAATGTGCAATGTCATTAGTTGAGTAACTGAACATTTTCTTGTGTGAATCCAAAAGTTTTAAAATTGATAAAATTACACCTCAATCAGCATTTTGATGGGGCTTTCCTCTGAGGTTATATAAAAGTCATTTAATGCTCAATTGATAGAATTGCATGCCTTCAGCTTAGTTGTCATTAAATTGATATGTATTAAGAATCTTAGAAGTTATAAGCTGTAACTCGGAACTGAAATAAGCTTTACAAGATTTTGAGGATGGTTAACATGAACATACTCAGTGTCACGATCAATTCATGTTTTCTTCCTCAAAGTGTAAATAGAGCTTGGAATGGGTTTTTTGCAATAGTATTTGAATTCTCTGAGAATTTTTTTTGGATAGATATGTAAGTAGCTTGGAACTAATTAGATAATAATCCGCTTGCAAAACCTTCAGTGAAGAAGCCGAATATACATTTTTGAAAGCAGCCTTTTAATGACGGAATAAGCTTAAGGCATGAAATTACCATCATCATTAACAAGGTACTAGTACTTCGTATTAATACGAACCCCTAGCGAAATTACCATCATCATAAATATATACTAGTACTAGGTATGAATACGAACCCCCTAGCGAAATTACCATCATCATGAATATGTACTAGTACTAGGTATTAATACGAACCCCTAGTGAAATTACCATCATCATGAATATGTACTAGTACTAGGTATTAATATGAACCCCTAGTGAAATTACCATCATCATAAATATATACTAGTACTAGGTATTAATACAAATCCCTAATGAAATTACCATCATCATGAATATGTACTAGTACTAGGTATTAATACTGAACCCCTAGTGAAATTACCATCATCATGAATATGTACTAGTACTAGGTATTAATAGGAACCCCTAACAAAATTATTATCATTATGATTAGGTACTAATACTAGGTATTAATTTGAACCCCTAGTGAAATTACTATCATTATGATTTTATACTAGTGCTAGGTATTAATACAACCCCTAATGAAATTACTATCATTATGATTATGTACTAGTACTAGGTATTAATACAAACCCTAGTGAAATAACCATCATCATAAATATGTACTAGTACTAGGTATTAATATGAGCCCCTAGTGAAATTATTATCATCATGAACAAGGTACTAGTACTAGGTATTAATATAAATCTTTAGTAAAATTACTATCATTATGATTATATATTAGTACTAGGTATTAATACAAACCCTAAATGAAATTACTATCAATATGATTATGTACTAGTACTAGGTATTAATATGAATCCCTAGTGAAATTACTATCATTATGATTATATACCAGTACTAGGTATTAATACAAACCCCTAACAAAATTACTATCATTATGATTATGTACTAGTACTAGGTATTAATACTTTGCAGAAAATATCACAATAGTCCTCCAACCTTCCCCTTAAGGTGTAGTGCAAAAAGAGCATAGATTTTATCAAAGATTCCAATGGGGCAAACTTTAGCCACCAGATGAGTGATTTAGGAAAACCCTCATATCCTGAGGCACCTGCAGGAATATTCCCCACTCAGGCATAATTAATGTTCATATTGTCCAGTGATTGTTACTTTCATTCAAAGATCATTTCTTCAAGATCCTCCCTATGCTACAAAGATTCCCAGCCTGTTCCATGACTCTCTTCATACCCGCACCTTTTTCATGTCACTGGGAATGGAAAAAGTGCTATAAATTTATGTTTTTTGATGAATTCTCATAAAGTGTACTTTGTTAATAATAATATTGGAACTACAAACGAGATAAACCATGATTTTTTTGTACCTTTACAGAGACATGACCAACATGTGAATAAGTTCAAGGTACAATGATGAGTTGTTTGTAATGGTTGTAAGCAGGGTTGTTGCTTTACTGGTCATCACTGGTCAACACCACTTGCTGACCGGTATCTTTTGCTGATTCTCACTTTTGGTTATACAAACCTTTCCAAGCAAAAATTATAGTCACTTGAAAAAGCCCCAAAAACATGGAAAATTCAACATTGTATTACATGTTATGCATAATTCATTATAATGATTGAAAGAAAGCATTACAATTGTAGTTATTATGTATTAACTTTAGTAATGTGTTGTAGGATGTGCTATCTTGCAATGTATATGTATGCTGATAACAATGCATGCTGAAATGTTACCTGGGATTAGTTTTGATTTCCTTCTGACCAGTGAGGGCTCCTTCTCCTAGCCACCAGTGGTGACAACTCTGCTTCTAAGTTGGCTGTCGGTATTGCTAGTTGGCTAATGTTCCTCACCTGTTAGTATTGCTAGTTGGCTAATGTTCCTCACCTGTTGGTATTGCTAGTTGGCTAATGTTCCTCACCTGTTGGTATTGCTGGTTGGCTTATGTTCCTCACCTGTTGGTATTGCTAGTTGGCTAATGTTTCTCACCTGTTGATATTGCTAGTTGGCTAATGTTTCTCACCTGTTGGTATTGCTAGTTGGCTAATGTTTCTCACCTGTTGGTATTGCTACAGTAGTTGGCTAATGTTCCTCACCTGTTGGTATTGCTACAGTAGTTGGCTAATGTTCCTCACCTGTTAGTATTGCTACAGTAGTTGGCTAATGTTCCTCACCTGTTGTTATTGCTAGTTGGCTAATGTTCCTCACCTGTTGGTATTGCTAGTTGGCTAATGTTCCTCACCTGTTGATATTGCTAGTTGGTTGATATTCCTTACCTGTTGGTATTGCTAGTCAGCTAATGTGCACGGATGTCATTCACACTTGATGTAAGTAGTCTTCCAAGCATTGTGTTTTGCCTGTGCTAAAATAGCCAATGTAAATTTTCTAAAATGAAAATCATTCGTGGTTTCTTTGCATTTGATACTTGATGTATTTGCCATGTTTACTGATTACTGAAGTTTTATGATTGCAATAGTTCATGTAGAGTGAACACATAGCAAAACAGGACTTCCAGAGACTCATCAGAGGGCGCTATTCAAGTGTGTATGACATCAACAGCACATACTCTATTCTTACATTCCCCATGTTCATTTGGTGTTTGACCTTTCATGATGACCCCAGTTTAAAGGTCTGTGGACGACTCACATTTCTTCTGTAACAAAGTTTTATATTTTTATCATTTTTTTTTTAGTTGTGGAAGTCACAAGTTACAATTTAAGAATTGTTTGCAAGCTTTGTGATGTAGTACTTTGGTAAAATAGATCAAAAGCTTACTTCCACCTAGATGTTAGTTAATATTAAAAATTACTTTGTCAATATTAGCCACTCTCCTTATAATAATAATACTAGGATTTTATATAGTGCCCTTTCTATACAGATACTGTATATTCCCTAATAAATGCCCCCTTTTCACCCAATTTTTTTGTTTTGCAGTGACAATCGTAAAGTCACACCTAAATTGATTGGTAATATCATAATATTAAAAACAATTGGATTTAAAACTAGGCATCAGCCAAAACTCATTTAAAAACTGTAAAACTGCTCAAAAAATACAGTCAAAAGAATTGAACTTGCTATGCACACAAGAACTGACTGAAAAATTACTTGATGAGCAAAATTAATCATGCCAAGAAGGGGAACAAATCCGAAAATAAAGTGAATAAAACGTTTTATGGTTTTAAAAACCAGTGTAGTTACAAACTAAATGAGCCATTTCGAAGAGGCAGGTGATGGCATACTTTCAAAATTGCTTATAGTCAGAATGAAGCTCCAGTTCTGGCTCACAGCAAAAAATGCCAGGAGAGGTGGGTTTTATAATCGTAATGAAAGTGTACCATTCCTTTATTTCTACACAATGACTCTTTGCATGTTTTCATGAAAATGATCAATCGTACTGAAAGAATACTTTTTTAACGGTTTTGAAAACCAAATTGAAGCATTTCAGCATTTCATATACTAGTTATGCAATTTTTTTATTTACCCGCGGTTCTGTAAGTACATTTGAATTTTTTTGAAAATGTAACACCATTAACAAACAGACATTAACAAATGCAGATGTTCGTTATGGTAGTGCAGTTTCCCACACTATATTTTAAATGAGTTGTATATGATCTAAGCTCTTTAAGGATTAATCTTCTTCTCCTGAGGGTTCTATTGTAGAAAGCTGTCAGTATCTCTTCAAAAGTGTTGTTCTTTTTTATTTGGTGTCAATGAAATTTAAACACATAGTTTGCAAAAAGTTATTTTCACTTAACATGTACAGTAACTCCACTAATAAACCATTTCGTACATTTGTATATATGGAGAGGGACATCTAACCAAGTGCAAACAGTATTACTTTGTGTACAGATTACTGTAAAAAGTAAAAACACAACAAAATGAAAGAAAATTTCAGTTATTACTTTTTCAGTCGAACAAATATTTTGTAACATTTTCATGTAACCACTTTTAAAATAAAGTGATCTAAACCCAAGTTATATAAACTATTATTAAGTAATATATAAATGTGTTTTATACTGAGGAGTATTTGTGTGTTTTTAAAAGGGTTTTATTTGGAGGATGTACCAGAACACCTCAAAACATAAACATCTTCCACAGATATCGGTATGGGTGAGGAGTCACATGCTGTAAAAACAAGCGACATTTGACAAGTGCTTTGCAGTTTAGTGTGTTATAGCGTTATCCAAATGATTAAGAGCTTGCTTTGAATCATTGCACAGAATCTGTCTTTGTCTGCTTCAAAGTTGTTGAAATGTGGTGACTACAGTAGCATAACCTGTTGATTTATATTTAATGAGAATTCTATTATTTTTGTTAACCTAAATTTTGTATGCGGCTAGAACCTTTGTATTGCTTGCATTCAATCAACCTAGATACAGTATGCTTCAGTGTTGTACTCACTTGTTCGGCTGGTTTTGTGTTTAGACCACAGACAAGAACGTAAAGCACATAGATTTATTTTTGTTTCAGAATTTGTAGAAAGTGTTCAATTTTGAGTAGAGCAGTTTAAATTAAAAAGAAATATTTTATTGTACTTTATTTTTATTTATAGTAAGCCGAATTTCATGTTTGTATTTTGTGAAATTTGTGATGTAGTAAGTTGAATGTGCCCTCATGTAATTATTTCATCTTCAAGTCTTTTCCAGCTTATGGAACAGTCTGTGGGTAGGCAGAGGGGAGGGAGGGGGTGATATGGCCAAGCTTAAGACATACCTCCTGCCTATGATTTCTTATTACATTTTATTATTTGACACTTAAGAGCGACGTGACTTCTGTTCTATTCTCTCCAACTATTCATTTCGTTTCATTTCACCTTGCACTTTACCACCTAAATTTTGTTTTATATCTTCATTTTTCGAGATTCTCTCTCTGTGGATGAGCATCTGTTTTCGGTGAGATCGTTTCTTTTGTTTTTTTCCCTTCCGTTCTGACCAGATTTTCGCGCCTTATCGTTACCTGTACAGCGGTTCTTCTATAGTAGTTCTGCAAAAAAAAATTCTTGTATCGTTACCTGTACAGTGGTTCTCCTATAGTAGTTCCGCGATTTTTGTTCTAGTTGTCTCGGGGTCTCTCAGCCCTTGGTTGTTTTTTCATCATGGCGAAACGCTTCTGCCTTGATCTGGACCCTCCCTCTCTCCCCATGACCCACCTGCTACCTCTATTGACCATTATTCAGCCCCAATCCCCAAAATTCTAATAATACAGGCCACCAATAAACAAGATAGTTTTAAGAAAGTTTTCCCTTTTCTAATTCATAAAGCGCTTCAAGGCCTTGTTGGTACCCTTCCCAAGGTCTCCACCCGTAGATCCGGCGATCTCCTGGGGCACTGCACCGGCGAACACTCAAGCCACCACCCTCCTCACCACTAAAACACTAGCCAATACCAGTATTGACATTACAGTCACCCCCCACTGTTCCCTTAAACTCCAGCAAAGGTGTGGTCAGAACCAGAGACCTAGCCTACCTGACCGATGAAGACCTAGAGGAACTTGCCAATCAACACGTTACTGAAGCCCGTCGTTTTGTCCTCAAGAGAGATGGTGCCGAAACACCTACCAATACCATCTTCCTGAAGTTTTCAACACCAACTCTCCCCTCCCACATCACTGCTGGCTATCTGAGAATCCCAGTCATTCCTTATATTCCTAACCTCCTCCGTTGTGATAAGTGCCAGAGGTATGGCCATGGTAAAAACTCCTGCCGCAGCCAAACAACCTGTGGCAACTGTGGAGCCCTGGACCATGACAGCACCTCCTGCACCAGCACCCCACACTGCACCATTGCGACGGTACTCATCCTGCTAACCATCCCTCCTTCTCAAAAGTCTGCCCCACCTGGCTTCAAGAAAAACAAATAACCAAACTGAAAACCCTTAATCCCAACATCACTTACCCGGAGGCCAGGAAGCAATTTCTCACTTCTCTCCATGCTAAACCATCCTACTGGAGCGCAGTCTCTTCTAACACCAATATCGCCCCCCCTCCCTCCCCACACAACTAAAACTGACTCACATACCCAAACAGACCTAACCTGGCTCTTCTTACCCAGTCCTAAGCCCATCACTATTGCCAACAACCCAACCACACCCATTACCCAAGCCACCTCCACCACCTCTTCTTTCCCCAACCTTCCTTCCTCCTCTAAGACTCCTGCCATCCCCTACCCCAACACCTCTAATGCCATCAAACTCTACCCAACCTGGCTAACAATCATCCAATCAACAAACAAGAAACAACTAATCAACAAACAGCCCTTCATCCAAACCCACACATATGACATGGAAGAGAACATGGATTGTTCGAGTACCAAACATACCTCTTGTCCAACTTTAAAAAACAACTACTCCCAAAGAAACAGGGACAGATCCAAAGAAAAAATAAGCCAACTCGGACCCAACAGATCTTCCTCAAGTTGCCTCCTTATGGCGTGCAACATAAACAATAACATTCACAACATTACACAACATTATACATTACACATTATACAATGGAACATAAGGAGCCTTAAGGCTAATTCTGAAGAAATTGACCTTCTGGCCACCACCTTCAACCCGGTCGTCTTCTGCCTACAAGAAACCTTTTCGAAAACCTCTGACCGTTATTCCCTTAACAACTTCGCTTGCTATCACAAACATCAAGTGGGCGCTGACAGGGCCTGTGGGGGCGTTTCCATTTTCGTTAGACATGATATCTCACACAGCCCTCTTCATGTGCACACCGACCTTCAGGCCATCTGTATGTCTATCTCCCTTCACAAAATCTTCACTCTTTGCAATATCTATCTCCCCCACCCCCCCTCTTCAATGCCAACATTCAACCAATCAGCCTGAACAAACTCATCTCTCAGCTTCCTTCCTCCTTTATCCTTCTTGGTGACTTCAACACCCACACCCCTCTGTGGGATTCTATTACCACCACCCCCAGAGGCAAGCTCATTAAAAACACTCTTTGGCAGCACAGCCTCTCCTTGTTCAACACTAACTCCCTGACCTACCTTCACCCTGCCACAGGCTTCCTTACCTGTATTGACTCATCTATCTGTTCCCCCAACCTCCTTAGTTTTAGCTGGAGATTCACTGCTGATCTCTTCTTATACACTCCAACCTTCAAACCTCCACTGACCACACCCCTAATTGGAACCTTGAGAAAGCTGACTGGCCCCTTTTCGAAATCCTCTGTGACTCACACCTCTCACCTCTCCCCCATCTCCTCGAGGGTGAGGATCCGTCAAACTTCAGTAATATCCTTATCAACATTGCCACCTGCTCAATTCCCAAAACCTCCAAAGCCCCTTATCACTCCCAACCCCTGGTTCTCTGATGACTGCAAAACTGCCATCAAGAACAGGAAAAGGGCCCTCAGGAACTTCAAAACTAACCCGACCACCCACAACCTCAACCTCTTTCGCATCAGCTGTGCCAAGGCCAGGCGCCTTATCAAGGACAGTAAAACCAACACTTGGAACAACTTCATCTCTTCTCTCACCACCAATACCCCCACTAAGAAGATTTGGATAATGGTTAACAGCTTCCACTGCAGGGTGGGCAAGTCTACCATCTCTCATCTCTCCTGGAATGGTAACCTTCTCACCGCGAAAGAGGACATCGTTAACCACCTTTTCAGCAACATCTCGTCCTCAGCCAACTCCAATACTTTCAAAGCCAAAAAAACTTGCGATAAAGCCCAGAGTATCACCTTTCCCTCCGACAACTTTGAGAGCTACAACACTCTCTCACCCTTTCTGAATTAAACCAAGCCATCTACAATGCTGGCTGCACCTCCTCCAAGGGCCCAGATAACATCCCTTACCAGTTCCTAAAACACCTCCCCAACAAGGCCACAACTACCCTACTCACCATCCTCAACCACATTTGGTCCTTACATTCCTTTCCCCCTATCTGGAGGACAGCTATTGTCACCCCCATCCTTAAACCAGGAAAGGACAGTACCGACCCCTCCAGCTACTGCCCCATCGCCCTCACATGCTATCTCTATAAAATTATGGAAAGGATTATAAATCAGAGACTAAATTGGTTCCTTGAGACCAACAGAATCCTCCCCCTCACCAAAGTGGCTTCCGGAAACGTCGCAATACCCTTGACCAGTTAATTACGCTCGACACCACTATCCGGGAATCCTTTGCAAAATAGGAACACCTCATTGCCATTTTTTTCGACCTCAAGAAAGCTTTCGACACTACTTGGAAATACAGCATTATCCGCAAACTTTACACCATCGGCCTCAGAGGCCATCTCCCCATCTTTATTCAAAACTTCTTTTCATCCAGGCAGTTCCAAACTGTATTGGCCACACCCTCTCCAACCCCTACCCCCCAAGAAGAGGGCATCCCCCAAGGTAGCATCCTCTCTCCCACTCTCTTCAACCTGAGTATTAATGACATCGCGGATGACTTTGGCCCCAACATCAAGCGTGCCCTCTACATGGATGACTTCACCATCTTCTACTCCTCCTCTAGCTTTCCTCTTGTCGAAAATAGACTCCAATTCAGCCTCAACCAGCTGCAAGTCTGGTGCAACAATAACAGTTTTGAATTCTCCAAAGACAAGACAGTCTGCATGCACTTCTGTCATTTAAACAACGTCCACCCCAACCTGAACCTCATGCTCAATGGCAATTGCATCCCTAAAGTTGAACACACGAAGTTCCTAGGTTTAACTCTAGACCCCAAGCTCTCCTACAAGCAAGACATCACCAACCTGAAACAGGAAATGCAACAGCTCCCTCACCATTCTCCACCTCCTCTCCAATACCACTTGGGCTGTGAACCGCCATGCTCTCCTCAAAATCTTTAGGCTCACCATTCATGCCGAGCTTGACTACAGCAATATTGTCTACTGTGTCGCTCGCAACTCATACCTCAACCACATCAACACCATCCAAAATGAATCATCTAGGTGCCTACAGGACCTTCCCAATCACCAGTCTTCATGTTGAAGCCAACGAACCCCCCTTTCTACTTAGATGTAAAAAGCTTAGCCTCTCCTATGCTTTTAGAGTCCTCACCAACACCCAGAACCCTGTTTACAACCTCATTAGGTACCCCAATTTCAAATCAAAGACCAACTCTAAAACCCTATCCCCTCCCTTAAGCTCATGCATTAAATCAGACCTCCTCCATCTTGGCATCAACCCCGCCACTCTCGGCTCCTTCTCCTGGCCCACTTTTCCTCCTTGGGCCACCCCCTCCCTTCCATCCACCTGAGTCTCTCCACTCATCACAAAACCCAAACCCACCCTGACCTCTTCATCAATCTCTACAACCAAATCAAAGACCAACTCTCAAACTACACCTCCATTTATACGGATGGCTCCAAGGAAGACAACAAGACAGCTGCTGCTGCCATCATCCTAGACATCACCCTCAGTAGCAGACTTTCCGACTACTCGTCCATCTTTTCAGCCGAGGCCAAGGCCATCCTCCTCACCCTCAACTTTATTGAGTACTCTCCTCTCAGCCACTTAGCCATTTTCTCCGATTCCATGCTGTTCATACTTCTTTACTCAATCTTAGATAGGCTAACTTCACATCCCACCTTCTCCTCCGGAAACTCCTTTCACCCACCCTCTGCAGGAAAAGTGTTCTTTTCTTCTGGATACCCAGCCATGCTGGCATCTCTGGCAATGACAGGGCTGATGTAGCTGCTAAGCTTGCCTTTTAACCTCCCCCCTACCCCTTTTGCCAAAACCCTTTCTGACATCAAACCGCTTATCGCTTCCCTTGTTCGTGACCGCTGGCAAACCTTATGGGACTCCCAAATTGATAACAAACTCCATGTCATCCAGCCCACCATTCCGATCAAATCCACCATCAACAACCTCTCTCGTGTCGACAACGTTTATATTACCCGTCTTAGAATAGGTCACACCCACCTCACTCACTCCCACCTCCTTATTGGCTCCCCCCAACCCCTCTGCGACAATTGCCATTGCACCCAGACAGTCCATCACGTTCTTTTTCCTTGCCCCCTGTACAACCTCTCCAGAGCTTCCCCTCTCTCCCCACAACTCAATTGCTGAGTTCTTCCAGAAAAACTCTGCGGATAAAATGATCTCCTTCCTTTATCATGCTTCCCTCTACAACCATATTTAGTTCTCCTCTTTCACCCCCTCTCTCTACTTTGTTTTTTTCACCCATGCACCTCCTCTCTCGATCCAGCTTTCTGACTTTTTGTTCTTATATTTCTCTCATTCTCCCCCTGTTTCCTTTCCGTCCTACCTCTAGAATGATCTGACCTCTCAGGCACAATTTGACCCTCGTTGTCATGGTGCAGTTAAGCCCTCATTAAACAAACAAACATTTTAAAGCAATCTTGCTAATGTTGTCTAAAGGTGTCCTTTAATAGAATTTACAAAGATTAGTTTATTTTTACAGCCTCATTAAATACCTGTACATTCTATCACAATTTATTTAAAATTCTGAAAATTAAAGAAAGAAATAATTATCATCAAATCAATTTCAAACAGTACATTTAACAGTGTATTGAATTTGTTTGCAGAATTATTAACATGTACTAAAGTTATATTACCACATACCCCAGTGGGGATTTTAGATGAAATAAACTGTAAACTGAATACTTGTGAAAACCTTCTGAAATGTAACCAATTACTGGCAAATGTATTGATTGCTCTCAGTGTATATTTTTTTATTCTTTTAAATTTACTTGCAGAATCGGTCAACCATCTTACCAGAAATCATTGCTGCAGCTGACAAGGTTGTGTCGCTTGTTGATACGGCAGCTATAGCCAGTTACCTCTCCATCAAGCATGACCCTAGGCCTGAGGCTATGACCACTAGAGCGTAAGTAAAGATTTCCGTTCTTTTTTAGGTGTGTTAGTTAGTTAGTAGGCTTGTTAGCACCAGTTAAGATGCTGGTAGTAGTTTGGGTGTTGGCATCAGTCGAATGCTGCTCTTACTAGTTGAAGATGTTGATAACACTTGGGATGTAAACACCGGTTGAGATCTATTTATTCAGAAGTAACAATTTACAAACAAATTTTGCTTATTTTTAGTGAGATGGAAAAACAGAAGATTCACCTGATCAATGCATTGGTGCTGAAGGGGTGCGCTTTAGCTGATCAAATCCTTGGAAACAGAGGGAAATCAGATGAGGAGAAAGATCTCTCATCAGAACAAGAGGCTGACATTGAAAAGGTTTTAAAGAATACATACAACGAGGTCCTGAAATGGGCTGATCCAGAGGAAAAAAAGGTTTGTATTGGCATATGATACTCCCCTTAGTCATAGTTCCATCAACCTTGTACATCTGCATAAATCAATTTATTTATAATTGATATAAACCTCCAGGCTGGAACAATTTGACCAATGCTGTTGAACCTCACCAATCCACCAGGTATTGTAATTAACATACACCACTGGGTATTTTTATGGGGTTTTTTTTTTTTTTTTTTTTTTCAGGGCAAATAACTGAATTATTAGCATGACTAAACTGCCTGATTGATTTGATCTTAAGGTACATAACATTCCTAAATGCTATGACTAGCAGCCACTTCTTCTTCCTGTCATTTCTATACCCGCTGTAATGTGCATTCCCACGCCCATCACTGTGAAAAGTATTAATTATCTATCTATTATCAGCTTCATAGATACTTTATTCTTTCTGAAATCTGTACAGCGGTTCTCCTATAGTAGTTTCGCGATTTGTTTTTCTAGTTGCCTCAGGTCTCCCGACCCTTGGTAATTTTTTCCATCATGAATAAACAATTCTGCCTTGATCTTCACCTTGACCTTCTCTCCCCTCCTTGTGCCTCACCTGCTACCTACATTGACCATTCCTCAACCCCAGTTCCCAAAATTGTAATCATTCAGGCCACCAATAAACCAGATAGTTTCAAAAGAGTTTCCCTCTTCCTCATACACAAGGCACTCCACGGCCTTGTCGGTACCCTCCCCAAGGTTTCTCCCCTCAGATCTGGCGATCACTCAAGCCACCACCCTCCTCACCACCAAAACCCTAGCCAATTCCAGTATTGACGTTACAGTCATCTCCCACCGTTCCTAAACTCCAGCAAAGGTGTGGTCAGAACCAAAGACCTAGCCTACCTGACCGATGTTCCTAGAGGAACTTGCCATCAACACGTTAATAAAGCCCGTCGTCTCGTTCTCAAGAGAGATGGTGCTGAAACACCTACCAATCAATACCATCTTCCTGAAGTTTTTCACACCAATATCACTGCTGGCTACCTGAGAATCCCAGTCACTCCTTATATTCCTAACCCCCTCTGTTGTCATAAGTGCCAGAGGTATGGCCATGGTAAAAACTTCTGCCGCAGCCAAGCGCGCTGTGGCAACTGTGGAGCCCTGGACCATGACAGCACCTCCTGCACCAGCACCCCACACTGCACCAATTGCGACGGTACTCATCCTGCTAACCATCCCTCCTTCTCAAAAGACTGCCCCACCTGGCTTTAAGAAAAACAAATAATCAAACTGAAAACCCTTAATCCCAACATCACTTACCAGGAGGCCAGGAAGCAATTTCTGGCTTTTCTCCACGCTAAAGCATCCTACTCGAGTGCAGTCTCTTCTAACACCAATATCCCCCTCCCTAACACAACTTAAACTGACTTACATGCCCAAACCGACCTCACCTGGCTCTTCTTACCCAGTATTAAGTGAGCCCATCACCATTGCCAACACCCATTATCCAAACCACCTCTTGCCATCCCCTACCCTAACACCTCAAATGCCATCAAACTCAAGCCAACCTGGTTAACAAACAAACAATTAATTAACAAACAGCCCACCATCCAAACCCACATGTATGACACTGGAGAAAACATGTATTGTTAGATTACCAAACCCACCAAACATACTCGTCCAACTTTAAAAGACAACCGCTCCCAAAGAAACAGGGACAGATCAAAAAAAAAAAATCAAGCCAACCCAGACCCAACAGATCTTTCTCCAGATAACCCCCCGCCTCCTTATGACGTGCAATACAAACAATTACAGTAACACTCACAACACAATGGAACATCAGGAGCCTTAAGGCCAAATCGGAAGAAATTGACCTACTGGCCACCACCTTCAACCCGGTCGTCTTCTGCCTACAAGAAATCTTCTTGAAAACCACTGAAAATGATTTCCTCAATAACTTTGCTTGCTACCATAGACATCAAGAGGACACCGACAGGGCCTCTGAGTGCATCTTTATTCTCGTTAGAAGTGATTTCCCACACAGCCCTATTCATGTGAACACCAACCTTGAAGTCATCTGTATGTCTATCTCCCTCCACAAAACCTTCGCTCTTTGCAATATCTATCTCCCCCGAATGCCAACATCCAGCCAACCAGCCTTTACAACCTCATCTCTCAGCTCCCCTCCTTTCATCCTTCTTGGTTACTTCAACGCCCACAACCCCCTGTGGGGTTCCAATACCACCACCTCCAGACGCAAGCTCATCGAAAACACTCTTCAACAGCACAGCCTATCCTTGCTCAACACTAACTCCCCGACCTACCTTCACCCTGCCGCAGGCTCCCTCACCTGTATTGACCTGTCTATCTGTTCCCCCAACCTCCTTGATTTTAAGTGGAAGGTCACTGCTGATCTCTGTGGTAATGACCATTACCCTCTTATTCACTCCAACCTTCAAACCCCCACCCCCAATTGGAACCTTAAGAAGGCCGACTGGCCCTTTTTCAAAACCCTCTGTGACTCTACCTCTCCCCCATCTCTTCGAGTGTGAGGATCCCATATCAAACTTCAGTAACATCCTTATCAACATTGCCACCTGCTCCATTGCCAAAACTTCCAAAGCCCCTAACCACCCCCTCCCAAACCCCTGGTTCTCTGATGACTGCAAAACTGCCATCAAGAACAGGAAAAGGGCCCTCAGAAACTTCAAAACAAACCTGATTACCCATAACCTCAACCTCGTTCACATCAGCCATGCCAAAGCCAGGAGCACTATCAAGCACAGTAAAACCAACACTTGGAACAACTTCATCTCACCAACACCCCCACCAAGAAGATTTGGAGTGTGGTTAACAGCTTCCTTTGCAGGATTGCAAGTCTCCCATCTCTCCTAGAATGGTAACCTTCTCACTAGTTCTGTCATGACATGTCGATTATCGCGATATCTCTTTTTCTATGACATGAAATATGCCTCTTGCGACATGTCGCGATACCAAAAACTAATACTCAACTAAGAAATTTTCGTGCAACTAGGCTAGGCTACTTCGTTACAATTCTAACATTACAGTATTAAATTTTAAAGTCAAGTTTAGGCTATTAAAAACTTGCACAAATATCGAGAAAACAAAACTTATTAAAAACCATGCTCCGTCACCCCACACTGTTGCGTTCCAATGTAAGTTGGCAAAAAGAACGAAAAATTGGCCCAGAACATGCCTCTCAGGCTCTCACTTCTATGATTTATGGTCAGGTTGACTGAATTACCAAACACGTGGGTGATGCGTGATGAACATAATAGTCACTTGATCATGTCATTTGCTAGATCTGCAAATCATTTTTTCTTGCGTTCATTATAAAAGAAATAACGTTAGTGATATTAACAATTTGTGTCATGAGTCAGTTTTCTTAAAAATTATTCTGATTTACTAATATATCACAATATTTTTTTCTCACAATAATTGATACGTAATAGAGCCATGTCATGACAGCACTACTTCTCACTGCTAAAAAGGATATCGTTAACCACCTCGCCGCCTCTTTCAGCAACATCTCGGCCAACTACCCCAATGCTTTTAAAGCCAAAAAGCTTGCGATGAAACAAACCCGGAGTATTATCTTTCCCTCCGACAATACCGAGAGCTACAACTCTCCTCTCACCCTTTCTGAATTAAACCAAGCCATCCACAATGCTGGCTGCACCTCCAAGGGCCCAGATAACATCCCCTGCCAGTTCCTGAAACACCTCCCCAACAAGGCCACCCCTACTATCCTCAACCACATTTAATCCTCACACGCCTTTCCCCCTATCCAGAGGACAGCTGTCATCACCCCTGTTCCCAAACCAGGGAAGGATAGTACCGACCCCTCCAGCTACTGCCCCATTGCTCTCACCTGTTGTTTCTGTAAAATTATGGAAAGGATCATTAACCACAGACTAAACTGGTTCCCTGAGACCAACAGAATCCTCTCTCCTCACCAAAGCGGCTTCCAGAAACGTCGCACTATCCTGGATCATTTAAATACGCTTGGCACTGCTATCCAGGAATCCTTTTTTGTGGAAAGTTGGCTCCAACTCAGCCTCAACCGGCTGCAGCAAGATTGGTGCAACAATCACAGTTTTAACTTCTCCAAAGACAAGACAGTCTACATGCACTTCTGTCATTTCAACAACCTCCACCCCAACCCAATCCTTGTGCTCAATGGCAATTGCATCCCTAAAGTTGTCCACACTAAGTTCCTGGATTTAACCCTCGACTCCAAGCTCTCCTACAAGCAACACATTACCAGCCTGAAACAGAAATGCAGCAGCACCTCGAACCTTCTCCACCTCCTCTCCAACACCATTTGGGGTGCGAACCCCCATGCTCTTCTCAAAATCTTTAAGCTCACCATTCATGCCAAGCTTAACTATGGCAATATTGTCTACTGTGCCGCTCACAACTCTTACCTCAACCACATTAACACCATCCAAAATGAAGCCCTCGGGCTTTGTCTGGGTGCCTACAGGACCTCCCCCTCCCTTCCCCCTCACCACCAGCCTTTACATTGAAGCCAACGAACCCCTCTTTCTGCTAAGGTGTAAAAAACTTGGCCTTTCCTACACTTTTAAAGTCTCACCAATACCCAAATCCCTGTTTTCATCTTCATTCCACCCTCTCTGAAAGGACTAAAACCCTATCCCCTCCCTTCAGTTCACAAATTAAACCCGACCTCCACCATCTCCGCATCAACCCCGCCACTCTTGGCACCTTCTCATGGCCCACTTTTCCTCACTGGGCCAACCCCTCCTATCCACCTGGGCCTCTCCACTCATCACAAAACCCAAACTGACCCCAACCTCTCAATTAACCTCCACAACCAAATCAAAGACCAACTCTCAAACTACACCTTCATCTATGCTGATGGCTCCAAGGAATGCAACAAGACAGGTGCTGCCAAGACATCACCCTCAGTAGCAGGCTTCCCAACTATTTGTCCATCTTCTCGGCCCCGAGGCCAAGGCCATCCTACTCGCCCTCAACATTATTGAGTACTCCTCACTCAGCCACTTTGCCATCTTCTCAGATTCCAAGTCTGTCCTTACTTCTTTACTCAATCTTAAATGGGATAACCCCACGTCTAACCTCCTCCGTAAACTCCTCCCCCTCCCTCCCTCTGCAGGAAAAGTATTCTTTACTTCTAGATACCCAGCCATGTTGGCATCTCCAGCAATGACAGAGCTGATGCAGCCGCTAAGCTTGCCCTTAACCTCCCCCTACCCCCTTCCTTAAAACCCTTTCTGACATCAAACTGCTTATCGCTTCCCTTGTTCGTGACCGCTGGCAAACCTTATGGGACTCCCAAATTGATAGCAAACTCCACGTCATCCAGCCCACTATGCGGATCAAATCCACCATTCACAATCTCTCCCGTGTCGACAACGTTCACATTACCCGTTTTAGAATAGGTCACACCCACCTCACTCACTCCCACCTCCTTATTGGCTCCCCCAACCCCTTTGCAACAATTGCTATTGCACCCTCACAGTCCACCATGTCCTCCTTGCCTGCTCCCTGTACAACCTTCCCAGAGCTTTCCTTGCCCCCACAACTCAATAGCCAAGTTCTTTCAGAAAAACCCTCTGGGTAAAATTATATTCTTCCTTCATCATGCTTTCCTCTACATCCATATTTAGTCTTCCTCTCCCACCCCCCTGTCTGTACTTTTGCACCCATGCACTTCCTTTCTCGATTCTAGCTTCCTGGCTATTATTCCCCTTATTTTTCTGTCTCCCACTATTTTCTTTTCTTATTACCTCTGAATGATCTAACCTCTCAGGCACAATTTGACCCTCACTGTCATGGTGCCGTTAAGCCCTTGTCAAACAAACAAACTTGATTTAGAATTTTGAATTATCTCCGACACAACCTGCTACATCACCAAGATGCTATATTTGTACACCTTTTAGTTTACATTCTCTGACCTCTCTGGCATTGTATGACCTTTGTGCTGCCAATTAATCAATCAATCAATCTTTCTTGGCTTCCTAATAGGTCCTACCTCTCAGCGCCAAACATGCAGAAGTCCTTAGACAACATGGAAGACAAGTCAAGTACGTCATCAAACTAAGTGATGACTCCAAGCCCTCAAAAGACTTTGAGAACAAAATTATTAGAGTAAGTAGAATGTGATAGTGCTCTTCTTCAGATTATGAGAATATAGATGAGATGTTAGTTTTATGTGGAGACTTCTTCTGAGAAGACTTATTGAGAGAATTGCAAAAATTAAGATTGCTCGTGGACAGTTTGAAAGCACAGGGACATATTCTAGCTCATATTTAAAATTGTTTCAATTCCTGGCATAAGTACTGCATTGTCTTCTTTTTAGCAGGACAACTAATTCCACTTGCTTCAGTCTAAGCTGTAAAATGATTACCTTTGTTGCTGTGGGGTTAACCTGAGACACTGGTGTCCTGTTGGTGGCTTTTATGGCCCAGGAAGGAATAATGGTGAATACAAGCAATCCTTGCCTTAAAATACATCAGACTGGTTGTATAAAAGAATGTGTGAATATATTAAATGATAAGAACACAAGAATGAAAATGAAAGTGATGTATTCAAATGAAGGAAAGCTTTGGAGAAATCAAATATTAAGATAACAATAAGATGAATTTGAATATTGAGATGACTGGTAAACATGAATATATGAATAATTAGAATACTTATTAATACTCAAAGAAATGTAATTATAAATTTGTTAGTTGGACATGTTTTGAATTTTTATTCCGGTGGTTGCCATTTTGAAAACGTTCTGTACTTTTCTTTGCTTTTGTAGGCATATAAAGCGCTTGGATGGAACCATGTGATCAAGCATGCAGAACAATGGTTGTTGGTGAAATACCCACCTCACTACATCCCATTCTGAAATGGCACTATCTGTTCTGAAGTGATGGAAAAATAATTACCAGTAATAGTTTAAAAGAGACGACGGTTGAGTATGAAGTGATTTTATGCAGAAAGTTTAATAGGATGCAGTGTGAAGAAGAAAACAGAAGCATGTTAGGAACTCCCCTGAAATTTTAAATTTTATGTAAATTTAGATGCTGCAAACTTTGAACTCTAGTCTTGATTCTAAGAAAGAGTCCGCTAAATGGAGAGAAAGAGAAAATAAGAATAAATCAAGATTGCTCTAGAATTCCTATGCTTTTAGAATAAACAGTTTTGAGTAAAAAAATTGTAGGACAAAAGTTTTTGAGAAGTTTTATTCAACAATTGAGGGCTGCGTAGTGTACTGCTGGAATGTAACATATATTTGTAAATTTTGCCATATAGAGTTTGGAAAAAGGATTAGAATATATTGATATTTTATTCTCCAGAGAAACGTGTTTTTTTAGTTACCACAGATGAGAATAATTTGTGAACAAAGGTTTTAATTGGACGATTTTATGCACATTTTAAAAAAACCCATCAGTATTAAATATTAAATGTTGTAAAATGAAGGTCAAGTTTTATGTAATATCAAGGCCACATTTACATGTAGTTTAAAGTTTTCTTTGAATGCAGAATATTCTTGTGACGTAACTTATAAGAAACCAATACGATACGGTACTTTAAAACGGCCTTAATCTCTTTTCATAGAAGGCTTATAATCTACTGTAGCAGCATGAACTCACAAAACAGAAGGTTTTACATTATCCATTAAAGCTATTGATAATGAGCTCTGTGGCACTGCATGTTTCTTTACGAGTGTTGATCTAATTGGCAATGCAATCACCATTGCTTGGCCCCTCAACAGTGTCATTGCTCTCCTACAAAAGCCCATTAGGGCCATAATAAACAGTTTTGGATGCAAAAAACAAAGAAGAAGGGTTAGGGTTAGGTTACCTAGTTGGGTTACCTAACCCTAACCGGTAACCTAACCCTAGCCTAAGTCACACTAAGTAACGTTAGGTTAAACATTACTATTGGAAAACTTTTTTTTTTTCATCTCTAAAGACTTTTTTTTTTAAACCTTTAAACTTTTTTTTTACATCTCAAACTTTTTTTTTTCATTTAAAAAAAGGGGTGGTCAAGATAATTTTGTTTGTGTATAAAAGTTTGGTACAAAATTTGTATATGTTGTTGTCAATTCTTTTCGCTTTCACTTTAATATTTTGAAGCTATGTTGATGACATAATAATATGTATACTTATGTATACTTATATAGCGCACAATCACAACAAAGTTTCAATGCGCTTTTTATTGGTTAAACCCATATTTCAAGGTTTCCTTCAGCATCTGGGGAATATTCCTCCCCTACTCTCACCTTAATGGTTGTTTTACATTTTTATTCTTTAACATTTTAAGAGTTGATAACATCATTTTAGCTTCATTGTGATTGGATAATCTTGGATCAATTTCATGTTGGTTCTATCACTGAAATAAAGAATATATTGATAATTAGAATATTGAATATTGAAAAAAATGTTTGGATGTGAGGAAATCTTGGAGATTGGATGTAGTTTTGAAAAGAGCTTATTTTTGGTAGCTGGGAATGATTATTAGCAATTAGGGTTTAAAAGAAATGTGATATGCCTTTAAGAAGGACAACTATTGGGTTCATGTTTGACAGAATTGAACAAGTTCAGATATATTTTGGGATGTGTCATAAAACATTTAATGCTAATTTAAACTTCTTTGAAAGTCTAATGACCTATTTTTGCGAAAGGAATAAGTATGATTGATGGGGTTCTTTCATTTAGTCTTCAAAGATTCATGAACTTGTAGCAATTTTCAGGATATCTGATAGATTTTGGTATTGCACCTAGAATCTGATGCAACATAAGGTTACTAAGGAGTGTTCACAAAGTTACAATGGATGCTACACTATTAAAGTTACAATGGATGCTACACTATCAAAGTTACAATGGATGCTACACTATCAAAGTTACAATGGATGCTACACTATCAAAAATACATCTAATAAATACTATTCTATCACCGCTAGTGTCCAGTTATTTATTTCAAGCTACCTGATTGGCTGACAAGACTCATTTGCATAATCCTACTGTCCAGTTATTACTCAAGGAATGGACAGTAGCTGAAGAAAAAAAATGGCCAATGACAGCACTACTAGTCAATAACTGGGCAATTACATATTCATTAGATTGACAGTTTATAATGTGGGGTAACTCCTACATTCAGTATGGCAACCACCCCAGCAACCACCCCTAGCAACCACGGATTAACCCTTTAATAATAATTCTATGCACAAAAATAAATTATGCCGAAAATAATTGATTTCAGTTTCAGGAGGGACAAACTTCTTGCTGAGAAGCTGATTATGTCAGATTTGAATTGAGCAACAACAGTTTAGAATAGAATTTGCAAGAAATAAAGAACAAAAGCAAAATGTAAATTTAAAAGTTAGGCCTACAAAGTTCATACTAATACAAGTTCAACAGGGCTTTAATTGTTCAGTACTTGCACCAAACAAGTATATTACTAGGAATGAAATGTGCCACTGCCTGCTTTACTTTTTACTAGAATCATTAGTCTTATTTGTAACATTAAGGCGAAAACTTTTAGTGTTTACAACACAACTGAATTGCTGCGTGAAAATTCCACTGTACGTATCTACAGGTTACAGCTACATGGTAACGTTACTGTCATTGTAACTAGCCTAGCAGTGCATAGCCCTAGACGAAAACACTATGTTTAACAACTTTAGAAGTGTTCAAACCTTCCTATTCTGACAAATTTGAGAATATTAAATGACAGTAGTTTCTGTGCCAATAAGAAGTAGGCCTAAATGAGTTACCATTTTCCAGTATTCCTTGCACTTTGATGGGACACGGCCGGGTGCTTGAGCTAGACCGATCAACCTTCATATTGTTGTACAGTCATGTTTACCATTGGTCTTTGGTAAGTGTGTAGTGACATGACACTAACATAATTTTGACCTTTGTGTATTGTTTCTTGCTAAGTTAACAAAGATATTTTTTCTTTAGGGATAAACCAGAATGTGATTCTTCTGAAATATTGCTTGTATATTGCAAAATACTTGCATAATTGCAAATTACATTTCTAAATTAATGAAATTGCGAGTCATTTACGAGATGAAGTTTTGTTTGTTGGACAAAAGTACTAATTGGTGGATTAGAAACCGTCAATCATTCTCTCTGTGTCGTCATTTGCAAATAAGCTGAATTGATGCATGTGCGGTAGTGTGTGTAATTTTGCATGTTTCTTCATCTGAATTTGATCAGATTTTCTTTATTTTTTCAAAGTTTTTTATTATATTTGGTGATAGAATAGATATAAACTGCTCTTGCCCATCGTTGGTAATAACCGGCTCATCCAAATAATTTGAAGCATAATGGGCTCGGCTTCACCTCGCCCATTATTTTTAAAATTATTTGGGCTTGCTGGTTATTACTCAACAATGGGCTCGCAATTGCAGTTTATTTCTGAATTTTACTGAAAGCAAATACAAAACATGTTGCACGCAATTCCACAGCTTAGCTTACAGTCTTCCATGATGCAACAATAGATGATTTTTATATTACTTCAATTAATTGGTAATTCAATTTCTTGTGTAAAACTTATAGACAACAAACAGATTTAAGTCTTTGTAAGAAATATTATCATTCTCTCTTATTAGAAGTTTTTAGGCGTGTATTTGTGTGGTGTTTGCGAGTTACTATTGAATCACAAAGGGACATGAGAAATGACTACTCCATTTAAACCATGGATTTAACAAGTCATGTGATTAATTCAATAATTTTATGAATGAAAAAAGAACAAGTGATACCAAGAATCTACCCTCGTGAAGGTCACTGGTTTCAGAATCAGGAAGGTTTTTACAAAGTTAGGAAGATTTTTATACAGATTTCTTGTTTCGTAGCTTTTATAAGACTATTCTCCGATTATTTCCCCAAAAATAGTGTTACAGAAGAAGCATAGAATCACACAGATATTGTCCAACATCCATTATCCTCTGTTTTCAAAACCATACAGAAACCTTACATTTTCATAAACTATATACACTCTTCTATTTCATCACATGTGTATCTGATAAACATTGCCAAAACTTTTTAATTTCCTCTTAATTTAGTCTTCAGTGCATGTTTATCTGGCATCTAAAAACAAATCTGAAGAATCGTTTGAAGCAAGAATGGTTTCTACCTATTCATTATGTATCTGCAGCTTGTACAGAGCAATTTGATCCAAATTCTATGCCAGCCATAATATTTACTAGCTGTTCTCTGTGTTGTTTTCACTTTCTTACTAGCAGTAACTCATTTTGTAACTCGGTATCTAAAAGCTCAATTTGAAGAAACATTCAATTTTTTTAGATGAGTCTAATTCAGGTTTTACTTGTTTCAATTTATACATAGATATATTTTATATGACAGTTTTGTTTCACTCACATGAAAGTTCCCATCAATTCACAAACTGACATTTGACCTCAATCTTCACAGTGCCTAATAGATACTTCAACAGGGCTAAAGATACGCCAACGTGGCCAAAGACACGCCAACGTGGCCAAAGATACGCCAAAAGGGCCAAAGATACGCCAATGTGGCCAAAGATACGCCAATGTGGCCAAAGATGCGCCAACGTGGCCAAAGATATGCCAATGTGGCCAAAGATGCGCCAACGTGGCCAAAAATGCGCCAACGTGGCCAAAAATGCGCCAACGTGGCAAAAATGCGCCAACATGGCCAAATATGCGCCAAGGTGGCCAAAGATGCGCCAACGTGGCCAAAGATGCGCCAACGTGGCCAAAGATGCGCCAACGTGGCCAAAGATGCGCCAACGTGGCCAAAGATACGCCAACGTGGCCAAATATACGCCAACGTGGCCAAAGATACGCCAACGTGGCCAAAGATACGCCAACGTGGCCAAAGATATGCCAACGTAGCCAAAGATACGTCAACGTTGGTAAAACTGGGAATATCCAATGTGTAAATGTTGGAAGATTCTTGCAAAGCCATTTTACACTTTTTTCATTCAAGGGTAAAAGTAATATTTTATGAAAAACTTGTGATGCAGGAAAGGTGTTGTGTTAAACTTGTGTCTGTATGTGTGAGCTTGTATGCTACATTTCCCATGTCTTGTACGTAAAACTATCGTTTTCATCGGGTTTAATAACTTCACTATGACTTTCATATGATATTGACTGACGAGGAGTAATTGTGTTAACATTGATTGTATTTAGATTAAGTGTCTCGCATAATGTAAGTAGAAGTATGTGTGTTATGATTAACATGGTTTTAATATTGCAGGATGCAACACCTACTATAACATTCTGAAAAGAACATGTAGATAAAATTGTGAATATAGAAAATTAATTGAAAATAAAATTGGTTATAATATACAAGTTTAGAGGTGTAAAAGTTTGGGATATGTTCTAGAGAATTGTCATCCTAGTAGCCATTGTATTTATTGTTAGCTGTTTAAATATAGCTGAGTACATCTTAATCAGATACACACACTGAAGGTAAGAAGACCATGGGTGGTGGTAATGAGTGATGGGTGTTTGAATTTATGCCCCTTTCCTTCTACCAATATTGAAACTACATTAGGATTTACATAATGGTTTTATTTCTTTTAATAACCTAGTTGCAAAAAAGATAATTTGGGGATAAATAGTTGTACTCATTCTTCATACGCTTGTGAGTGAAGGAGTTTTGTGTTATCAGCATCTGTGCTCATGAAATGTATGTAAAACCTTATTTGCTTTTGGGAAATTGATTAAATTTCTTATTGATTAATAAACCTTTGGAAAGTTGGAATTATACCTAATTTATCTTTCATAAAGTAAGTAAAATCCATTTAAATATGGCAGCTCTCTGCTCAAGGAATATTTGGGAGCTTTCTGCTCATGAATATTTGGGAGTTCTCTGCTCATGAATATTTGGCAGCTCTCTGCTCATGAATATTTGGCAGCTCTCTGCTCATGAATATTTGGCGGCTCTCTGCTCATGAATATTTGGCAGCTCTCTGCTCATGAATATTTGGCAGCTCTCTGCTCATGAATATTTGGCAGCTCTCTGCTCATGAATATTTGGCGGCTCTCTGCTCATGAATATTTGGCAGCTCTCTGCTCATGAATATTTGGCAGCTCTCTGCTCATGAATATTTGGCAGCTCTCTGCTCATGAATATTTGGCAGCTCTCTGCTCATGAATATTTGGCAGCTCTCTGTTATGAATATTTGGCAGCTCTGCTCATGAATATTTGGCAGCTCTCTGCTCATGAATATTTGGCAGCTCTCTGCTCATGAATATTTGGTATTTTTATGTTGCCATCTCCTGAACATCCAGCAAGTGATGAAAACCTTCTGTGTTTGCTATGAATGATTGTGTATAAGATCCTGATTTAAGAAAAGTTTGAACCCTGAATACATATGCAATAGGGCAGTTATTGATTTATAATATTCTGCTGATAGTATAATTACAAGTACAGAGGTAATTAATGTGATTAGAAGGGACAGATAATTGATTTCTAAAAATGTTTGTTTTGTATAGTCCAGTTCTAGTCAGGGGGACTTTTATTTGGAGGGGATGCTAGAGTTGTGAAGATCAAACGGACGTTGTAAAGCACATTCAAGGGTTGTTGTGACAGACATGCGCAAGTTGAAAAGGATATGCTCGAGTTAAAAAGGTTAAGCTAGAGATTTAACATGTTAACATCATGCTAGGTTTGCAACAGGAATGATGTAGGTGAAAATGGCATGCTACAGCTAGTTGTAAATCACAACCTAGTTGTATATAACATGTAAGGTTTTAAAAGGCATGCAAGATTTGTAAATGATATGCTAGGATTGAAAAGGACATGCTAGGGTTGAAAAGGACAGGCAAGAGTTGAAAAGGACTTACTGGGGTTTAAGGAATGTGTTAACATTGTAAAGGACATGATAGTATGGAGCAGGAATGACCAGTATTTTAAGGGTGAGCAAAGCAAAGGAAAGTAAGCTTTATTATTTGGTCAGATGAAATATTTAGTGTTAAGGGATGTGTAATTGAGGTAATTTGATGAGGAACTTTACCCTAAATCATAATAACTGTTTTAAATGTTTAGATAACTTCTGTAATGGTGCAAAGTGCATTTTAATTTGTAAAGTCTGCCACCTGTTGTACTTCCCTAAATGTCAGTCTAGTGTGTGCCAAATTGACTGTAATGCTCATTGATTTTAAAGTGATGTCATGTAATAAACTAATGATGTCATGTAATAAACTAATGATGTCATGTATTAAACTGATGATGTCATGTATTAAACTAATGTCATGTATTAAACTGATATTTCATGTATTAAACTAAGGATGTCATGTATTAAACTGATGATGTCAAGTATTAAACTAATGATGTCATGTATTAAACTGATGATGTCATGTATTAAACTGATGATGTCATGTATTATATATGGCAGATGATTTCATTTATAAAGAAATTAACAAAGGAGAGTTACACAAAACACATCTATTTTGTTTTCTTTGTTTTTCAATTGATCATTTTAAAAGATTATTGACTGGACGGCAACTTTACTAGTAAAATATATTGAAAAGTTGAAACTAGCAACAAATACCTAAATAACTGTACCTTATATATGCACCCACCCTCCCCCTCCCATACTACACCCTATATTTTCACCCACCCTCCCCCTTCATACTACACCCTATATATGAACCCCACCCTCAACTCCCATACTGCACCCTATATATGCACCCATCCACCCCTTCCCAGACTGCACCCTATATATGCACCCACCATCCCCCTCTTATATTACACCCTATATATGCACCCACCCTCCCCTCCATATTACACCCTATATATGCACCCACCCTCTTTCTCCCATTCTGCACCACTCCACCCTCCCCTCCCATACTGCACCTATACATGCACCTTACCCTCCCCTCCCATACTGCACCCTATACATGCACCCCACCCTCCTCACACACTGCACCTCATATATGCACCCATCCTCCCCTTCCCATACTACACCCTATATATGCACACCACCCTCTCCCTCCCATACTGCACACTACATATGCACCCCACCTTCCCCTCCCATACTGCACCTCATATATGCACCCATCCTTCCCTTCCCGTACTACACCTTAAATATCCACCCTTCTCCCATACTGCACCCTATAGATTCACCCCACCCTCCCCGCCCATTCTGCACCCACCCTACCCCTCCCATACTACACCCACCCTACCCTTCCCATACTACACCCTATATATGCACATCACCCTCTCCCTCCCATACTGCACACTACATATGCACCCCACCTTCCCCTCCCATACTGCACCTCATATATGCACCCATCCTTCCCTTCCCGTACTACACCTTAAATATCTACCCTTCTCCCATACTGCACCCTATAGATTCACCCCACCCTCCCCGCCCATTCTGCACCCACCCTACCCCTCCCATACTACACCCACCCTACCCTTCCCATACTACACCCTATATATGCACACCACCCTCTCCCTCCCATACTGCACACTACATATGCACCCCACCTTCCCCTCCCATACTGCACCTCATATATGCACCCATCCTTCCCTTCCATTACTACACCTTAAATATCCACCCTTCTCCCATACTGCACCCTATAGATTCACCCCACCCTCCCCACCCATTCTGCACCCACCCTACCCCTCCCATACTACACCCTCCCTACCCTTCCCATACTACACCTTATATATGCACCAACCCCTCCCACACTGACCCCACCCTCCCCTCCCATACTGCGTCATACATATGCACCAACCCTCTTCCTCCCATACTGCACCCTATACATGCATACCACCCTCCCCCTCCCAAACTGCACCCTATAGATTCACCCCACCTGCTCCCTCCTATACTGCACCTTATATATGCACCCCTCCCCCTCCCATACTGCACCCATGCACACACCCCCACCCTCCCCTTCCCATACTGCACCCTATATATGCACCCCACCCTCCCTCCCATTCTACACTCTATATATGCTCCCCTCATACTGCACCCTATGTATGCACCCCACCCTCCCATACTGCACCTTATATATGCACCCACCCTTCCCTTCCATATTGCACCCACCCTTCCCCTTCCATACCGCACCCCATCCTCCCCTCCCACACTGCACCCTATATATGCACCCTACCCTCCCACTCCCATTCTGCACCCTATATATGCACCCTACCCTCCTACTCTCATTCTGCACCCTATATATGCACCCCTCCCTCCCCCTCCCAATATGAATCATAATCCCAACAGAAGATCTGAAATACCCTGTTTTAATACGTTTACTCAAGTGCGAAACTGATCTAACTTCTGCAATTATATGCAGGGTTCAGAAAATAACTTTAATTTGTGTTAACCAGTGAGAGGGATTCAATACAAACAGGCACGTAACCAGAAATGTTCAAGGAGGGGGAAGCCGACCTCTATGAAAAATAAGTTCCATTTGAATGAACTATATATATAAAGCAGAAAAATTCAGAAGCATAACCGTTACAATAATTTTAAAAAAGCCAAACAAAAATTGACATTCAGCAAAGTAAGACGGGGGGGACCATGGCTCCCATGGCTCCGTGCCTGAATACAAAAACCTTAGGCAAGTGGATTTTATGCCCATATTGGAATAGGTAGCTATAGTTTCTTGACAGGTTTCTTCTACACACTCCCCAAGACCTGTCCCACCCCTTTACCAAAACCGTGACCATTACAGACCTCTTCCATTCCTTCAAAACCTTTTATTACATTCAACAAATGAACTATACCAAGAGTATCTGACACCAACACAAACTACCATTGCGAACTCTACCACTCTACTAACACAATCCCCACGGGCGGGATTTGCTGACCGAAAGTGGATGGGGGGGGGGGGTGCAAAGTCAAAAGTGGAGGTGAAAATCACGCTAAGATGCAAAAAATTACCATACAAAAGATGCAAATTTGGAGAAAAAAATGTGTGTGTGTGTGGGGGGGGTGGGGGGTGGGGGTGCCCTCTTAAATCCCGCCTATGACAATCCCCATAGTACGTACAGAAACAACAGCTACACCAAGCTTACGCACCTCATCCAATTCAGTTAATTTTGATTTATTTTAACCTCTGGCACAATTTGATCAACACTGTCATATAGTGTCGTTACCTGATATTTGCCGCAGTTATTTTACAGAGATCATTCTACAATCAGTGTTGAGACAAAAGCACTTAAATAATTGCAGCGGCATTTGCCCCCTGCTATCTATCTTTTAATGTTGCGCGCTGTGCAAGAAAATGGAGAAATAGCAACTTCCCATATAACACACTACATTGGGCCAACGTTGGCAAATGTTGGCATTAAATTGGGTTGACATGCTAACATTGGCCCAACGTTCTGTAACCAATGGTTGGCTAAGCACCAATGGGCCTACGAGCAGGGGCTTAACTTAAGGATGTGTGGGGGAGGGGAGTGGTAGAAAGTGGGGGGTGTCACACCCCCTAGAAAAATTGTTTCGTCAGGCAATTCCAATTATGACTATTTCGTTGGTCAAAAAATGGCACAATATGGAGATACGAAATTGGGGGAAAGTTAATTACACTTTTATATTTTCATTTCTTCGCAAAAAACAACAACACACAAAGTAGGCCTACTTTTTAAAATGCATAATGTTATAGTTGTTTTGTTATCTTCATGGCCGTACGAGTCCCCCTCCCCCACCCACCACCCCAGTTGGCCAAATACTGATCTTAGTCGGGCAGAGATGTATATAGTGTCGGAGCCTCGTACTTATATTCATTGGCGTAAGAACATGTTCTTCATTGGGGGGGGGAAGGGGGCACAAAGATATGCTACAACACTAGTTCAATGGTAAAAAACGGGCACCATGTAGGTCACTGCAACATTGCGGGGCACGTTCCCCCTGTGTCCCGGTTCCTACGCCTATGCTTATATCAGAGTGTATTTCAGTCATCAGGTCATGCCCGACTAAGATAGATATTAGATGCTGACAACATCATGATTGGGTACTTATTCGGGCAGAGATGTAAAATGTCGGATGTACTGTTTAAACCAGAGATACATCTCAACCATCTCCCGACTCGGCATCGTGATGCTGACAACATCATACTTGAATGTGTTTAAAGTTGAGAAGGGAGACTTCCTTGGGACTCCATGCACACACCGCCATAGGGGGCCGGTGGGGTCCAAGGAAAGCTCTGAGAAAGTCTTTATGTACCAATACTATTTCTGCATAAATGTATGCCGCAAATGACATACTTTTTACATGTTTAAACAGCAAAATCTTATACTTCAAATCGAAATTTCGGCAGTTGATGGACTGCAGATCATGGCCTGCAAACCTTGCCTGAAGGGCCGTAGTTCTCTGGTAGAGAGTGACCTTTCATTAACCCGCACTTTCAGTTGGGACTTGAAAATCATTACGTTTTGATTCATATTGTGTCTTGAAAATTGGGATGCTTTAATTAAGGAAAAAGGTGGGTTTAGGAGACCTTTGCCCTATACTCCTTCACCCCTAAGTAATTGTTGAGAATTATGGCCCTTATTTATGATAATCTAAATAAAAGCGTTGGCCACCGCTTCCGAAGTTCCGTCACCGATATTGGATATAGAGCTACAAACGACCAGCTTTGAAAAATAGTTTATTATTGAACAAAATGCATCTTTTGTACACAGGCTGACAGGTGTCTCTATGTTTAAAATCCGTAATGAGCTAGACCTGTGAAATCATGAAATATGATGCCACACACTGGTTAGTCAGCCAGTCCCTGAAAACTTTTTCTCTTGCAACGTTATAACAGTTGTCCACTTCATCGTACCATGAAGATACTATTTGGGACCAACATGAAATGGTTTGTACGTGCAGGGAAATGATTCCCCTGGTGTCTGTGGTCAATACATGCTGATACGCGAAGAAACAATCAAGCTCCCAGGGCCTTTCTCGAGTATAAGTGGAAAGAAATGTCAACGGCTCCTTTCAGTTGAATAAAACTGATGAAGAAGAAGAAAATACAATCTGTTCAAAAGTGAGAACATGAAAATCATCACTTGCGGTGGGGAGGGGGAAGGGGGGGACTTTGAAGACCTTTCTCGAGTATAAATGGAAAGAAACGGCAGCGACTTTTATTTCATAAATTGAATCAGACCCACTCTGAGAAAACTGACCAGAAAAAAAAGAAAAAAAAATATAGGAACCTACAGCGAAACCTATGCTTTACATTGGCAAAAACAGCATAGATTGGACGAATTACATTTCGAGATATGAGGGACCCCAAATGTTAGCTTTTCTCTCGGTGGCCCTTTTTTTGTTTTTTTAAAGCAAAAAATAAAAAGAATATCCCAAAATTTCCTCAAAAAAGTGTAAATCCTTATTTCCCCATGCATGGGTACATGAAAATGGGGATAAGGTGGGAGCAGGGGTCAATAATGGTGGGAAATCAGGATAATATAACACACACTTAACATACAAAAGAAATACATTCTGAAAATGAAGAAAAATTGGTAAAGGGAGAATCCCCTCGCTGCTCCCCAACTCCCGTCTATTGTCAGGAAGGCATGTCCTTATTCTTTATCTTTACAATATTTGAAGTAAAATACAATTTCACACTCTGAGAGACTTATATCAAATTTTAATTCA
This sequence comes from Chiridota heheva, assembly GCA_020152595.1. NCBI lineage: Eukaryota > Metazoa > Echinodermata > Holothuroidea > Apodida > Chiridotidae > Chiridota > Chiridota heheva. The sequence goes on from JAIGNY010000132.1 coordinate 687,535, forward strand.
GAATGCTTTCTACCGAAATATGGGATTCAAAGTTAAAAAGGCGTGGTCTTACAGAAGTTTAGAGTTTACTGTATTGACAACGTGGAGCTTTGTAAGAAAGTGTTATTTTTTTACCCTCTGGATCAAATAATCTTACGACGTAATGATTTAGTCCGAAAATATGATACAGTTTTTTGTCATGGATGATTATTCATAATATATGATGATGGTGTCACCTTAATACTTTTTTAAACGGTCGAAAAGGCAAATTTTAAACAATAACAACAGTTTTCTGTCTCAAAACCTTTGAAGAAGAACGAGTGGTCCAGCTTTTTCAGCATAGCGCAGTACAGTGTACTGTATAACTTAGAGTACAGTGAACGGTTGGGGCGCTTAGAATGAGGTCATCATTCGACCTGATTTCTAGCGGAATAATTTTCATAAAACTTCTATGACCAAGGAGCTAACTTGTGTGGAAGTTTTTTGCTAACACTATGATGAAGTGGCCATAAGTGTGTGATTTAGTATGATTTTTCATGATGATCCTTATGTTTTCTGAATGAATATGAACTAAAACACGAAATGAATCAAAAGCTAGAAAAGACATTTCTTAAATTTTTATTTTCCCGGCGATTTCGCATGAGCCCTGATTGAGAATTGTACAGCTTCAGCCTGAAAAAGGACACGAGAATACCCGCTAATAATTTGCATTGGTGGTACTTGCCCCTCCACATCAGATACATTTGTGTTCAATACATTATTTTCAAATCGGTGATAATGCATTTGAAAACGCAATTGCAAAAAGTTACCACTCCCCCTCTCACGGGAAGAACATAAACAGTTGTATAGCCAGCCGTACAGGACTATCAGCATTATTTTTTGTAGGGCGGACATAAGCCTAAGCATATTCGTCCGCAAACATTTATTTATTCCTTCTTTTTGGGGCGGGGGAGGGGGGCCTCCACATCAAATACATATTGTGTGGAGCCCTGTTTTCTCGTCCAAGTTCTTCTATTTAATATAATATTTTTAAATAGGTGATAATGCTTTGAAAATGCAATTGAAAGTCCCCACCTCCGGGACGAGCACAGACAGTAGTGAACAGATAAATGTATAGGTTTTTATCTTATTTCATAAGACTCTATTTTTCAGGGGGACATAAATATATTCGTTCCCCAACAAAACTATTGAAGGGGACATGCAATATTTACAAAATGTATTTTCTCACCACATATTGTGGTGGAATTGGCCTTCGCCTCGTAAAACGTCAATAATTGACCGAGACATGATGACACCACCTATAAGAATACACATTATAATTTATACAAAAAGGCTTGTAACTTATTGTTATAAGCAAATTTTTTCAGAAATGGCTATGAAGTGAAAATCAGAAAACTCATTAATTTTATATATGTGTAGGCTTAATGATTAAAAACCACACTTATCTGAGAATCAACATGCTGCTAAACTTGTGACCTGATGTGACCTGATGAAGAGGATTCAAATAAGAAAACCTGTCTCAACGACTAAAATAACCACCACCCACCACTTAGTGGTGTGCATGATGTGCATACCCCACCTCAAAATTTCGTTTGCTTCAACATCATTGATCTTCCGGTTGTAAAACAAAATGTTTTACCAGAAATGTATGCAGATAAGTGGGTTTGTGCCAGACTTTATACATTAGTTAGTAGGTTGTGCATGCGAAAGATCGAATGCCTTTATCAGCATACCGTATACAGGCTCAAAAATTTTAAGAGGTAAAAAGAGAGTTTTGACTAAAACATTTTCTTTTTCTTGCGAAATTTGACGTATTTTCAATTAATTTGGGCAAGAAAGAAAATTACCAACAAAAGATGCAGGTGACACTTTCTTTACTTTCCAAGTTTGTGTGATATCCAGTCATGATTCTTCACCTAAATTTTCCTAATTTTTAGAGGAAATTTCTTCTGCACCTCCTTCTGTTCTTATCTGAGTTGATTGGAAAAACTATGAAATCTTAAAAGCCTAATCTGGGGCTTCGCCCCCCGGGTCATTGCCTAAATTTTCGGGAGAAATTATCTTCTGACTGTGTACTGGTTTAGGAATGGTAACCCGAATGCTTATTTGAGTTGAGAGTTAACATATAATCTGAATTTTTCTTCTTTTTATCAATTTAAGTTGTGTATTTCTCTGTCTGATTTGAATTTTTTGGGGGGCATCAAAATAAAAAAATCTACAGAGCTTCATAGCCCGAACTTTCTAATCACATAGCCGCGATTCAAACGGCCACGAGTTCGAATCCCGAATAAGCGAGTTTTGTCTGTACTCTTCGAGTTTGAGTTCTAGGGGAGCTCGTGCTGCAACTTTCAAGTTGGGCGTGGTTAGACCGCATGGAGATCTGGCAGATGTTCTATGGACCGCGGGGTTGGTTGGTTGGTTTACCAATGTTTATAACGTCCCAACAGACCTCAATTGGAATATTTACGTCAAGACGCCCACGGTCGTTTTATAAACCAGTCGTGGAGCACTGGTTGGAGACCCACCGGGAATCGAAGCCGCGACGCTAGATTAGAAAGCTGAAGCTTTACCGCACTTCCAAGGAGGTCTCTGTCATGGTCTACGCTTCCCCTTTACCCTTCTACTAGTTGAGGGGAGAAAGGAGGACTGAAGGCGCTCGCCAAGGCAGAAGGGCCTTTATTGGGAATCTGCCCTGGCTATCCTTGATATAGAAGATGTTCAGTACTAGCATGAAAGCCTGCCGCATGTAGCCTAAATTTCAAGAACCTTATGATTTTCATATACATTTGGGAATTTTGTGTTGATTTTACGCCAATTTGGGGCATAAAAAACAAGAAATCTTCAGACCAAGAATTCTCACATGAACACCTGCACAATTTTCAGAAGAAAATTCTCTTCTGCCAGTTTAGAAGTGATAACCTATAAGTATTAACATAAGAATTTGAAATTGTCTTCTTTTCATCACTTAAATTTTGTCAGTTTGATTTTCAGCCATTATGGTGTGGAGCTTCCGGGGCTTCGCTCCCTGGATCAAAAGGGTCCTTAAACAAACGGGTAAAAGTTTTCGTGTATAGATAAGTCGGGCAAGTGCATATTTTCGTCGGAAAAATTGTGTTAACCACCCCCTCCTCATCTTCCCCATCCCCTACGGTCGAAGTTTATAGTTACGCCCCTGCCTACGAGCACCCAACCAAAACAAGCATTTTTACAACGTAAACTGCCACTTTTACCAACGTTGGTTCAACTGAACTAAATTGTGTTATCTGGGTTACAACATTGATGGAAAAGCAGGTACTGTGGGCCTACAGTCAAACCAGGTCAAGCGACAAACTGGCGGTTTTGCGGGGAAAATCCTTTTTGTGGAAAAAGAATGTTTTATTATCAGATACCTGTTTATTTTTAAATTATCGAAAACAATCACCAATCATTTGTTATTTTAAGCCATATGTGCTCCTCTTCCCCATCTTGTATCCGTCAGATATGACTCATGCCACGTGACCCGCTGTTGATTTTAAATGGCGATACCCTCTTAACGCTGCAATGGACATCATCAAATCCGAATTATAACTAGAATTCGAAATAAAAAGTGTAGATAATTTTGTCTTATTATCTATTTGGCAGTTTTAAAAGTCATAAGAAAAGATCTGGAAGTTTCATTGATAAAACACGAGTTTTGGCCTCATTATGCGACATAATCATGCAGGGCTTTGTCAACCAGCTTAGTAATGGTTTTAAGTTATCAAAAAAATCCCTACAGCCTTTACAATGTTATGACTAAGTGCGTTGATGAGGAAAGGTATTTGTGGGGGCACGACCAGTGAGCGGCATCTTCAGAGTAAAAAGCTCAGGGCAAAGGAGAAATTCTCCTTCAGTTATGAATCTGAGGGAGGAATTCCCCACCCCTAGTCTAGATGTCCCAATGAAATAATTAGTAACAATCAAACTCGGACGCACCTTAATTTGAGTATCATACGTCAGTAGTTTGAGATACTTTTTATAGGTGTGTCTCAAAAGGTATGGCTGGGGGTAAAATTAAGGTAGATCCATGGGCGAAATTTGACTACCGAAAGTGGGGGCAAAAGTCAAAAGTGGGGGGAAAATCACCAAATCACGCTAAGATGTAAAAAATCATTATACAAAAGATACAAATTCGAAAGAAAAAAGTTAGGAGAAAGTGCCCCCACTCCCTCAAATCCCGTCTATGTCTCTATCTACACCCTTTAAATTACCCGATAGATCACTGAATTTCCAAAAACATTTGTGATTTTGGGAGTGTATTAAGTAATGGTGCAGTATTTTCTTAATAAAATATAAATAAGACTGACTTGGCAATTTACGACAACTAAATTACCGACAAAGCACAATTTTTCGAAAATTCTTGATAGTAATGATGAAGGAGTCGGGGGCGGGCAATGCGGGTGTTGCACTTTGCACCATTTTAATATTCAAACAATAATATTGTCACATGCCTCAGTGGCGTGGTGGGTCATGTTTCACTGGGGCAAAGGAATTTTGGCGCCCCCTCTCCCCGAAAAAAACAACTTATGAGAGTAAATATAGAAGTAAATTGACATGAACCGTATAGGAAATTACTTAAAATCAGTGTTTCGAATCTAGGAACCATCAAAGCCCTGGAAGAGTCCAGGGGTCGCGAAGCCTCCGGAAGCGCTGCTTCAGTAAATTTATGGAAAATTCCCGAAAACGAAGAAAACTTAACGAAAAATGAAGAAAACTTTGAAGAAAAGTTTTGCCAATTTAGGGAAATTTCCTGAAAATTGAAGAAAACTGCTGAAATATTACAGAAAATATCACGAAATTTTTCGCAAAATGAAAGAAATTTCCCAAAGTATGAAAAAAATCCAAATATTGAAGAAAATATCCCGAAAATGAAAAAAAATTCATGAAAATGGAAGCAAAAAAAATGGAGGAGATTTCCCAGAATTGAAGGAGATTTCCCGAAAATGAACTGATGAAGTGAACTTCCCAAAAATTGAAAACAATTTCCACATATTGAAGAAAACTTTCGAAAAATGAAGGAAATTTCCTGAAAATGAAGGAAATTTCCACAAAATTTAAAAAAAAACTTTCCAAGAATTGAAAAAAAAATCACGAAAATTGAAGAAAACTGCCTAAAATATGTAAGAAAATATCCCGAAAATTTCAATAAAATGAAGAAAATTAAGAAAACTTCCCAAATAGTGCAGAAAATTTATGGTAAACGAAGGAAATTTCCCGGAAACTGAAGAAAATGCCAAAATTTTAAAGAAAATATTACGAAAATTTCCGCACAAAAAAGAAAATCTCCCAAAAATTTAAGAAACTTTCTCAAACATTGAAGAAAATTTCCCGAAAATGAACTGATGAAGAAAGCTTTCCAAAAATTGAAAAAAAATTCCACATAATGAAGAAAACTTTTAAAAAAAGAAGAAAATTTCCTGAAAATGAAGAAGTTTTCCACAAATTAAAAAAAAAAACTTTCCAAAAATTGAAAAAAAATTCCACATAATGAAGAAAACTCTTAAAAAAAGAAGAAATTTTCCCAATAAGTGAAGAAAACTTTCCAAATAGTAAAACAAATTATGCTAAAACGAAGGAAATTTCCCGGAAAATGAAGAAAACTGCCAAAATTTTAAAGAAAATATCACGAAGATATTGAAGAAAATTTCCCGGAAATAAACTGATGAAGGAAGCTTCCCAAAAATTGAAGAAATTTTCCGCAAAATGAAAGAAATTTCCCAAAGTATGAAGAAAACTTCCCAAATTTTGAAGAAAATATCCCGAAAATGAAGGAAATTTCATGAAAATGGAAGTAAATTTCACGAAAACGTAGGAAAATTTCCGAAAATTGGGAAAAGTTTCTCAGAAATTGAAGGAGATTTCCCAAAAATTGAAGGAGATTTTTTTTAAATTGCAGAAGATTTTCGAAGAAAATAAATTTGTAACATTTATTTTTTGTAACATAGGGGGGCTTAAAATTGTGTCAACTCGTAGTAAAAAAAAAACGGTTGAAGTCATGGCAGCAGTTTGTTCAGTGAAAAAAGATTAGGTTTGTTGATGTTTAAGGGCACCGCGACAGTCAAGAGTCAAATGTGCCAAGAGAATGTTAATCTCTAAGATGTAAGGCAGAGAGGACATGGGGGATTGAGAGAGAGAAAAGGGGGAAAATAAGGGTGAATTTGGGAGAAAAATTAAGGTGAACAGATAGGGGTGTGTAAGGTTAGGTGTAGAAGGGAGGAGAAAGGAAGATTTGATATGACTGAATAGGTTGTTGCGGATGAAGTTGATAATGTTGGAGGAAGGACTGTTCTTGAATAAATCCGAGATTGAGGTGGGTGAGAAGAGAAGAGACCTGGAGTTCAGGTATAGGGGACAAGTGAAAAAGATATGCTTGATGGAGAGTTCGGTGTTGCAGGTGAGGCAGGGGAGCCGGAAAGGAGAAGGGAGTATGGGAGTGGGTGAGAGAAGAGTGACCGAGGCGGATGCGGTTGACGTCTTCCAGGCGATTGACTGTGCGGAGGAGAGGGGGGGGTCCCGACTTTTGGTTTGATACTGGTTTCGTGAGTTTCAGTTTGTTACTTTTAGTTTCGTACTGGTTTTAATGATTCCAGGAGTCTTGTCAGGTCTTACTGATGTAATTGGAGATGGAGAGACGGAGGTCTGAGTGCGGAATTGGAAAAGGAGAAATGTTAAAGTTAACAGAGCTTTGTTGGCGGCTCTGACGGCCCCCTCGTTGCCAGGGATGCCGACGTGGCTGGGGATCCAGAAAAATATAATTTTCTTTCTTAAGGAGGAAAGAGCGTGAAGTTTTTTAAGGATTTGTAGAATGAGAGGGTTGGGTCAGAGCATGTTGGTGACAGTGAGTACGGATTTAGAGTCAGAGAAGAGGACAAAACAGGAAGGAGAGTTCTATTAAGTTTAAGGCCAGGAATATGGCCTTTGCTTTGGCAAAGTAGATAGAGCTTCCGTCGTGCAGCCTTGAGGAGAGGGTGAGGCCAAGACAGGCGACTGCGGCTGCAGAAGAGCCTTCTCGTGTGGAGCCGTCGGTGAAGAGGAAGGAGTAGTCGTGAACTTGTCTACTGAGTTGGCAGCATTTGGAGTAGAAGAAGGCTGAGTTGTGGAGAGCTCTTGTAAAGGAGGAAAGACCAAGGTATACATTGAGGAGGGGGAGGGGAGGGGAGGGGAGGGGAAGGGAGATAGTCCAGGTGGGTGTGGGTGGGATAGTGTGTCCGGCAATCGAGAAAATGTTCATGTTGGCTTTGGGGAAGTGGGAGTAAATCCGGATCCCGAAAAGTGGGGGATGCGTTTGTTGAGATTAAAGAAGTTGGTGAAGGAGGAGGGACAAATGGAATGGAAGCAAGGGTTCCGTAAATGTTTTAATTGACTTCCAGGTGTTTCAAGTAAAGTTTGTGGGCGGAGGCGTCTATGGAGTTGCCATAGTCCAGCCTGGATCTGAGGAGGGAGCGGTATAAGGTGGGCAGGGTGAGACGATTGTCTTCCCAGTCAATGCTGGAGAGGACCTTGAGGAATTTGTGACTGTTGGTTTTGAGGGTGTTGATGTGGGAGAGATAGGAGAGTTTGGAATCAAGAGTGATTCCGAGGAAGCGAGAACTGTAAACAGTGAAAAAATGTAAATTTTACGGTAACAGTATTCCCGTGTGACCGTAAATTTTAGTTTGACCGTAAATGCTGAACCGTCTAATTAAAATCAACCGTAAATGCTGGACCGTAGATTTAAAATACCGTAAATGCTGGACCGTAGATTTAAAATACCGTACACAAAAACAAAAAAAACCCGGTAAAAGTCATGGCAGCAGTTTTTCCAGTAAAAAGACCGTACATTTTACAGTGCATGTATTCCCTAATTTAACTGTAAGTCTATCGTAAATGCTGGACAGTAAATATTATGTTGAAAATACAAAAATGGAGCTTGAAAACATCACCATAGGTTTAGTTAAAGAAGCTTTATTTTTCACTCATATATGTAAACAAACAAACAACATTAAAATACTACATAAAACATACTACACTAAACACACAACATTAAACATATAACATTAACATTACATTCACAACCCAACACAACTCAGCATTATCCAATCAATGATCTGAAGCAGTGCGTCAACAAGCCATTAGGTGATAAATGATGACGACATTAAAATTTACCAATGGACAGGAAAAGGTGCAAAACCCTGACGTTTTGTGGTTGTGATTAACAAATATTAAATTGTAGTATGGGAACATCTTATTATACTTGTGTACCCTATTCGAGAAAATCACAATATATAATGAGATGCTTTAAAAACCAAATAACCCTCAACACTTCTGAAAACATTTGAGCCAAACAGACCCAATTGTAACATATAGCTTTAAACACTACAACAGCAGTTTCCCTGAAACTGGGAGCATTTAGGTCTATGAATTACCCAAACTGCACCCAAGTCTAATTATTGTTATTCTGTATTTCTCTGTGAACTTTTAGGCCCACTTATGTAAAATGTGTAAACTCACACCCATAAATAGGCTACAAATATTCTTTCATTCAGCTATCAGACTGCATTGACTAAGTGTAATTGGTGTTTATAGAAAGAAATTAACATATATCCTTGATGAAAATTTACTGCATGAAAAGCTAGAACCTACTGAAATCCCACCGTCCACTCTAAAACCCTACCGTCCACTCTCAAACCCACCATCCACTGTGCAACTAACCTTCCACTCTAAAACCCACCCTCCACTCAGTCAAAAACAAACCCTCTCCTCTAAAAACATTCTCCCTTCACCTACCAGTTTTCCACTCACCATCCAACCCAACTCATCTACGGTATAACCATGGAGCTCTAAGTTAATAGCTCCATGGTATAACTGTATAATGTAATTCAAAACACTTCTCCCACCTGATCTTAACTTGTTGTCCTTAAAACTTAATATAGCGCGCTTCTTAATCATATATGCAGGTAACTATGGGAACGACGTAATGCGATTTCGTTCCACGTAAAAATTACGGTCACTACCGTAAAGTGCTACTTTCCTAGAGTGTTAGTGGTTATTTACGGTCCTGAACAGTAAAAACTCACCCCGAAGTCTCTATCTTAGCTTTTGCGGTCACACGCAGATTACAGTCTTTAACGGTTATTTGTGTTTAGAAATTAGTTTTTTGTTTTGTTTTGTGTAATATGCTAAAGGGGCGAAAGTCGTGAAGTGGGATTCAGGATTTCGCAGGAAGCCCTACGTTTTTCATGGTTTTAATAGCAGAAAAGGGCTTAATGTGTCACATCTATTGGGCGAAGCTGCACGTAGGGGCGCTGCGCAATACCCCAGGAATCCCTGCATTTCTCGCGATTTTCAGCGCGAAAAATTGCTTAATATGGTGTTAAATCCAAGGTCGACGTCCTAGGTGCCGAGAGGGCAAAGCCCAAAAAAGCTAGTAGCGTTTTTTTGCGTAATTTGGTAGTGAAAAATTGCTCAAAATCGCAAGGAATGTTATTTTGGAACGAATGTCCAAATGCAGGATCCCATTGACTTCAATGTGTGCCTTTACTTGGGGTCTAGGACATAATAGGAATGGTTTTAATGTTTTTGATGTAAGATTAAAGCTTTGAGTAAAAATATTTAACGTTCAACGTTAAGAATAATAAGTAAATAAGAGTATATTTTGATATTAATTTGTGCGCCCATGTGAGCATTCGGCGCCATCTCGAATAGCTTCTACCAGCTGTGTTCAATGCCCTTCATTGCAGGAGCAGATATTAAATATTGCCAACGAGCTATCGCCATGCATCGGTTTCTGTCCGAGCGCGAAATCCAGGGGCCCACTCGAGTAACCAATGGTGGGAAAATGGTCGAAAATTTGGTATTTTCTTTGGAAAATTCATGCGCTTTTGGACTACACAAATGGAATATTACTTGCTTAATAATATAGGAAGAAGTTATTGCAACACGTAAATTGTCCCAGGGCCTAATTTGTTTTGTTCTCAGGACGATGCCCCCTCCCCCTCCCATTTCTTGGTATTTTTCACATCTCCCGACAAGCTAGGGGCGGCGAATCAAACAACTTTTTAAAGCCTATTACGTGTGAGAAATGAACACTTAAAGGAAAATCCCCGCGCTTCCCCCTCCCATTTCTTGGTATTTTTCACATCTCCCGACAAGCTAGGGGCGGCGAATCAAACAACTTTTTAAAGCCTATTACGTGTGAGAAATGAACACTTAAAGGAAAATCCCCGCGCTTTTTTGTAAAAAAAATATTTCAAAGAGCATAATTTTAGAGCCAATTTGGTACAAAAGTCAGGTTGATATCATATTCCGTTCAGGGGATATGAATTTTTAATGATTTCCTAATTGCATTTAAAAGTTTTTGTACAGTATGGTGAATTCGTGTTTGATGATGTCATTAAAGGCAATTCCAATGCAAATGTTTGTGTATTTCTTTGAAGGTTAATTGGTTGTTTGTGTATGATTAAAACAAAAAAATCCAAAAGTTATTGAATAGGGTATATTTGGCAATGTATATAAATACCTAATTTTCATCAATTTATTTTTCTAGCAGGTTTTACTAATAAAAAAGAATGATAGATTTGAATGAAATATTAAAACTTTGTGGGAGAATGTGTTGCTGTGATGTCATACTGAGCCTTCTCCTATTCGTTTATTGGCATTTCTAGTGAACCTTAAAATGTGAATATTCTTGGTAGAAATAACATATCAACATGATTTTTGTACTAAATTATTTCTAAAATATTTCTCTTTTTTATGAAAGGTTACAAACAAACATTGGAGTATTCCTTCAAGTTAATTTTCCATGGAGGTATCACCCCTGTTGTGAAATACATAGGGTTCAGTTATAGTCTGCAGGTATATTCAACTTACTTGCTGTATTGATTTGAACCGTATGAAGGGTTTTGCAAAGTGTGAAAGCCCACGAATACATATCTTGATCCTTTGATTTAGAATTTGTGATATGTCATTTGATTCTTTGAAAACAAATTGTAGTAGAACTGATTAGGTCAATATCAAAACTGAAAATGACAATCATTATAAATGGTCATGATAGAGTCCTTTTTAAAAGTGAAATTTAAAAATGAGGTTGTTACAAGGGACACCTTTCAAAATTATCAACTAAGCTTCAAACAGTCAAAAGGGCGCCCTTCTTTCTAAAGCTTAAAGTTTGCTATATCATTAAGAAAATATAGCAAATTAAAGTCAAGAAGCTGGAATGATTATATTTATTGTTGTTGTATAACATTGAATAATCAATGTTGAATAATCAATATGAGAATATCTTTTGTGGGAAAAAAGCAACAGAAATGTGCATCATGTTAATAAACTACATATTGTTCTTGTAATATACTTTATTCTGAAGGTTATGGGTACTACCAGGCATGTAGCCAGACCTGACGATTTGAGGGTCATATTTGGACGACAGCTCTGATGGAGTGTTTTGGACGTTACCAAATTAACTACGGGATTTGGGGAAATGACCACAGGTGTAGAAAGCAGGGGACGGGAAAGTTTTCCTCCTGAGAAGATATCATCTTACAGGCTGAATACTTTTGTCCCGGTTGGGGAAATATGTACATCAAATTGAAAAATTAGGTCAAACTAAAGAAAAATTAGGTCAAATTGGAGAAAAATTTGGTTAACTTATACAACAATTTAGCAACATATTACAGAAATTGAAGGAAATTTCCCAAAAATTAAGAATTTTCTCGAAAATTGACAGAAAATGAATGAAATTTTTCAAAAATCAAAGAAAGTTGTCCGAAAACGAAGGAAATTGAAACAGATTTAAGGTAAATGTTTAAATCATTCGAAATATGTGCTTGCAATGTATTACTTTACTGCTTTAGTACCTTTAATTTACCTTTTTTTGACATATTATTATTGTATTATTATTATTAATATTATTATAAATTCCTCCGTGCACCCCTTGAGTACAACTACGCCAATTCATGCGAACCAATGTTACAAAACTTATTGGAAGATGGGAGAGGCACATATAGCATATTAAGTTTGCAGGGTCGTTTCAATAATATTATGCTAAAACAATAAGAGTAAAGAGTAAAAAGTAGGTCATAAAAATCATTTTAACATGCTTAAGCAACTAATAATACAAAGAGAGGTATTTCCATTTATAAACTAAAAAGGAGTACTTCCGTTATTTTTGAAAAATATGAGGTACATCTCCAGGGGTAAGTCTCCCAGATCTGCAGTTTCGTATCCAGAAATGTGGACATATTAAATGATTTTGGTATAGCGCTTCCTATTTGACCCAAGTTAGCCTGGTTACTCGCTTTTCATTAATATAGTGTGAGAGAAAATTGCGATCAAAAAATCTTTACATTGGAGTATCCGTGTCCAGATTATTGAAGCGGTTGCCAGGTCGCAGTTATTTACAGTATAATTTGAGACCAAAATAGTGGAGGTTTTTACATCGCTCACCTTTCCCACGTCATTTTACGTGCAAACTCAATGGAGAACCTCCAGTTTCGCGAATTAAATGCCTGTTAAATGTTAAGGTTTGACCGCGCGTAATCATGTATTTTGAGCTTCTTGGTTTTTTTTCTTCTCAGAAAATGATTCTGTATCAGAATTATTCAAGTGGATTACGATAAATCAGTATATGGCTCCTCATATAGTGCAAGCAAAAGGTTTCAAGGAAGTTTTTTGACCATTCCCCTGACGCCAATTTTAACGAAAATTCGTTTGGCCGTAATTTCTTCCACTTTAACCTGTTTCTGTATGCTTACACATTGTGTGATTGCTGTTGTTCACTGATCTGCGGCCTCACGAATGTTATGTTTTTTTCCCCTATGCACGCCATTTTTTGGCAGAACGTCTTAACTTTACACAACTATCCCTGATAATATTCTTATTAAAATTCTTTTATCACTAGGTTCGCAACATTTTTACTGTTTATCCACAAAATAATCCCGTATAAAACTTATTTGGAAATGGTAAATTTGATATATTTTCCGTGAGTCTTCTGTTTGCGATGCGAACAACTATTCGGCCATTACTTTAAAAAGAGAACTAAATTTTGTTGATTATTCATGTCAAAGTTAAATAAAAATGTTTACTTGTTAATTGATTCTATTTAAATGTGCATGAGTGGTTAGCCAATTAGCCGACAACCATAGAAGTAATATGACGTCAACATAAACAGCACAAGCCTGGCACGAGTGACAGAAACTTCAAAGGTCCGACTGGGAAACTTTTTCGTCAGAGCCTAAATTTGGTTAGCCTCGATTTTGCTTACGTGTCTAAAAACAGCTAAAACCTTTATGTATGTTGACATAGCTGCTTACAAAATTTCGGGCAGATTTGCTGTAGTAGACGGTGGATCAGACACTGCTTCCAGTTGGGAGTCTTTCTAGTTGATGTAATTAGTATGAAAACTAACTTGAAGATCTGGTGACTTCCCCAACTTGATCACCAATGCATCCATCACCTTCACTGTCAAGAATAATATATACGCCATATCTATAGAAAACACACGGGGAACTCCGAAAAAAGATGAGTACCCTATCCCATTCAAAAACAAACATAGGCCCATGCCTGCAGCTCCTTTTTTTTTTTTTTTTGCTTTCAAATTTAAAGAAAGGCAAAGTTGTTCAAAATTCATATACTGAAAAATACAGATACAATGTTGAAATAATACCATTATATGCATAAGATATTTCCTTTTTCTGTTCATTCAATTTGGTCTTTGAGATTATATTCTGCAGGCACATATAGGCCTACTGTCGATGGTGTATTGAACGTCGACATTTTAATTGGTGGGTCAATTGATTGCACAAATCAGTAGACAGTGAATCCAGAACTGCAACTACCGGACTGCTGTGCTTTTGGAAAATTATGTAGATCCTCAACTTTTTCATAAGAAATAATGACAAAAATGCGATAAACACATCCCTAGAAAGTAAAATTTCCTAGCTCAAAATTGTATAAAATATATATATATATATCTAATGAAGAAGTGTTGAGGCTGAAATCTAATTTCTGGGGGTCCGGGGAGAACCACCACCAAAAGTTTGCTAAATAGGAAGAAAAGTATATGTATATGTTGTGTGTTGGTGAGGGGAAATAATTCTCGGCAAAGCTAGTGAGGGGGAAATTATAGCCATGTTATCTGAAGTTCTATGGATCTATCTTTTTCATCAAGCATTTTGATCCATGAAAATGAGAAAATCACCCACTATAGAATAGAAAGAAAAACATTTTTCTTAAAATGTGGACCTAGATAATTGCATGGCCTATACCTTCAGCCATGTAGGCCTACCGTTTACCTTCAGACCGATTGGGCGCATATAAATAATATCCTGGACAAGTTTATTTCAACCAAAAGGAAAATTGAGGTACTCACGGTCCCGGAGTCCATAATAGCCGCTTCGAGTTTGGACAGTCCTATCAAAGGGAATTACTTAGTCCTAAGATTACGGACAGGGAACCCTCCCTCCAGTTAATATTAACAATTTGAAAATAGATTTGTCAGTTTGTCGGTAAATTTGATACAAGACGTGGTGGTAGGCCAATAAATTGTTTATATTAATAAAAACCATGTAACCCCCTCCCCTTCCCCATTGCGTAGCTATAATTTTTTTGCAGGGGCCAAATCTTTAAAAAATATCAGAATCCAAGCTACCCCCTCCCCTGTGAAAACTGTTAGGGAGAAGTCTGTTATTTTAATGAAAAACTTCGAAAATGTTGGAGAAAAAGACTGATTGCTTTTATCATGATTAATAAAACAATCCAACATAGGCTTAATGAATTTCTATTGTGCAAACTTTTTTTTTTTTTTGGACGAGGGCAAATTGTTCACTGGTACCTCCCCCTTCAGCTACGAAAAAAAAAAAAATGTGTAAAAAATGGGGGTTTTAACATTTGGAGCTTGAAAATAATTAAATCGTTTTTCACAGTTTAAGAGATGCTGCTGTAGGTTTGGTAAATGTTGTGATAAAAGTCAAGTATACCAAATCATGCGGTTTTGAACCTATTATTTTCAGAATGGACGAAAAATAATGGTATAGTATCATTATTTCCCGATTGATGATCCGTAAAGTGTACTGCATGTTTTCGCCCGTCAACCTGGCTCTCATTCACATATCTTTCGTAAATTAATATGTATAGCCTACGTTGCAGTTTGCGTTAAGTGGGTAAAACATTATAAAGATGATATAGCCTACTTTAGTGCTTTGCTGAATCCTGGTTAAGGAACTACGTGCTGTATGTGATAAAAAGAAACAGTCTGATACTCCATACTTACAAAAAAGCTTATAGGGCCTACAGTTATACATTTGTTGAGAAAAAAATTGAATCAGCCACATTTTTATTTGTTATATCCTCCCCTCTCTCCTTCCCCGTTAAAAATGGTCTTGAAATATTATTTATTGGCCAATCCATCCCATACATCCGTAGGCCCAAATATGCATGCAGTGTGTGAGATCTGCACTGTTGGTAAAAATAGACAGATAGATGAAATGTCTGACTGTCTGAATGTGTGGTGTTAACCCTTTCGTAAATTTGTATTATACGTCCCTGTGTAACTTGCAAGGTGTCCATGAATTGCGTTAGTTAGTCTCAGCCATATACAAACAATAATTTGTTTTGTTTTGTACACTTCGGTAACACTTTTATAGCTAATTTTCAGATTTTAATTACTCGCCAAAGTATTTTTCAAAAACCAAAAAATGTAATATTTAATTTCCCATGCACCGGTTTACACCTAATGTAGTAATTATCTTTTGAATGGTAAAATAACAATTTGATTTAATTCAACAGCATTTTGTGTGTTTCTATACATTTTGTGGGAAAGAAAATAGAGAAATCCTTAGCAATAGGCTGCATAAGCCTATCTACTATACTGCTCTATTTTTTCTGAACTGGTTATGAAAAAAGCACGTAATCAAAGCAAGTACGTTCTGACGTTTTCGAGAATACGGGCGTGTTTTAGAGTGAAAATTAACAGTTGCGCAGTGGTGAGCGTACACGCGCGATGGATAATTTTGATTTCATTCTGTGTGTGACGTATGCATGACGTTTATGTAACTTTACGTGCGATATTTTGCATGTCCGCAATTTCTGGTTACGCATTTGCCTGAGTCATGTGATGTTATCGAGTTTGGCCCATTCAGTTCCTCTTTCGCGTCGGTGCAGGTGTATTCTAGGATAAAATAAATGCCACAGGAACCAAAGTCTTCTAAACTTGAACATTTTCGTTTGATTTTAACATTTATGATGATATCATTTGATTTTTTGAAACTTGAGAAACAATTGTTCAGCCTCTTAGCTATGCGTTGTTGTATCCAGTTACTGTGCTTTCCACCCAGCTCATACTGAAATGCGCTCATTACTCATTTAACATAACATAACAAGATGACGGGCTAAGAAGGGTTAGTCACCCCGTAAAAAGCCCAAACGAACACCACCACCACCACCACACACACACACAAATAATAATAATCAAACACGCCAAGAATTAGTAAAGAACTTATCAATGTTGACTCTGAAATTGTGAAGAGAATTGGAGCTCACTACCAACACAGGCAAACCATTCCACTCATTAACAATTCTTGAGGAAAGCTAAAACGCCGAATATCTATCCGTGAAAACTCTTTGGTCAACTTCAAACTGTTACCCCGTGTCACATGAGTATTAGCTGAAACTTTCAAGAAATAACAGAAAGTCAAAGCATCATTACCAGACAAAAATGTAAAAACCTGAATCATATCGCCACATACTCTTCTCAACTCAAACGTGGTCAAACCAAGAATTTGCAACCTATATTCATAAGAGAGATTCCTTACTTCAGAAATAAGTCTAGTGGCTCTTCGCTCCAAAATGAATCCTTCTCATAAAAGGGGCCCCAAGCCTGAATAGCATACTCAAGGTGAGGCCTGACTAACTGTTTATACAAATTAAGAATAACCTGCCTAAAGAAAACAAAAATTTCTTCTAATCAGAGCAAGCACCCTATTTGAACTTGCAGCTGCTAAAGCACAGTTTAGAAGGCTTCAGATTGCTAGTCATTACAACACCTAGATCCATTTCTTCATCAACACAATCAAGATTTGAACCATTCATGCAGTAATAAAAAGCCTAATTGCTCTGACCATAATGAATAACTTCGCATTTATTAACATTGAATGACTAACTTTTCCTGATCAGTTTGCAACAGTGAAAAATCACTAGCATCTTCAACAATCCTGTACAGCTAAAGTGTCATCAGCAAATCCCGGAGCCAAGGGAAACATCAATATCATTAATGAAGATTAAGAAAAGAAGCGGACACGACACAGAACCCTGATGAACAGAACCCCGAGGAACACCACTTGTAACCCTCTTCCATGGAGATACTTCACCATTAACAACAACTCTTTGTAACCTGTCAACTAACCACGAATTTATCCAACTGGCACACTTTTCCTCCACACTAAGCGCTCTTGTTTTCATCATGAGCCTGCCTAACAGAAGCTTTTTGTAAGTCCAATTAGATTTACTTGCACCCATTACAATCCGTTCTACTTCTTGCTTTGAACTCTGTTTTCCTTTCAAGACAATATATTATCCAGTCATGAAAATCCTTTCTTGGAATGTGCCGTACTTACAGTAGAACAGGTGAAAGTTTATTATTCAAACATAAAAGAATTAATTTAGACCACTTGCAAATACGAGACTAACAGGTTTATATTATGTAAACGTCGTAAATTTGTGTTGTTTTCTTACTACGCAGGCGTATATTTATACATGTGACATTTAAATAACCAATCAGCTGATCAGTGACTCGATCACCGCCAAGCTTCGTTTTTTAGTTACTACGGCAAAGTGGTCTCTTAAATTTGGCCTTTTCGTTAGATTGGTTGTTTCGCACAATGATCGAGAGCAATTTTATCACATAGTTGATGGAATATAAAAACTGTACATCAATCTTCAATCGCCTAAATGATTCGGTGCCTCAAGAGTGAATTTCACGTAAGTAAATTTTCTTATCGGAACCTTTTACAGCTTGTTCAGTCGATATTATTTTTGTTTCTAATTCATATACTGTAGAATGTTGCACAGTTTATTTTAAAAATAGTTTTTATTTTAGAGGGTAAATATACTTTAACACATAATTAACATTATAAATATATTATTAGATTATCATGTTTGTAAAGATGAGTAGGTTTTATTAAAAATATAAATGATTAAATAACGGAGAATTGGTTGTTTAGACAACCATTTTACGGCCAGGTAAGCCATTCTATGATTATCGTGTATGCATTTATTTTAAATTTACCCTTGGCCAGTTTCCTTGGATTTATGAATTGCGCCCCCCAACTACCGGATGGAAATATTGATGGATTAAACCTAACGTTAGGCCTAACGCAAACGTCAACGTTACACACCTTATCGCGATACCCTTTGTGTTTGAATTGGATTTTTACACAGGATTTCTTGTATTTTTTACGATTTAACAGATGTCCTAGCTTAAAAGGGAGAGGCAAGACCCAAAGGAGTCATGACAGAAGCTGTTACAACGCTTACAAACCTGTGGGTTGGAGGTAAGTTTTAGATCGATATCAAATTTTCATGACCCGTCAGCAACTCACTGGAAGATGCTGATTCAATTTGCAAGCTTCACGTGTAGGCCTAGGCCTATGCATAATGACAAAACTCATCGCGGTATTTAAATTTTTCTAAACAGATGACCCAAAATATGAAATAACTTATTTACACATGGTTTAAGGTCCACAAATTTGACGATAGTCCTAGATCCATCAAAGTGATCTGACATAGAGGAAGGAAGGTTAGGGGCCTAGCCTAACGACTTATTTTTAGAAAAGAAGAAAAAGAATGATCCTGACAACCCAGATAGGCTCGAGGTCTAGCCTAGGCCTAGAAACTTTGAGTCGACCCTAACTTACTAGTTAGGGTCTACCTTGCCATATTTTTGCAGTATACCCCCTAACGTTACAGTACACTATAGTAGACAGGCCTAATATATTCTCGAGGTCAGGTATATCAATGATGTGACAAATTAACTGAAGTTTACGTGTGGCAACCAGCCACAAAGAGGAAAACAAACATACACTTGTGTATGTTTTCAGTTAGAATTAATAAAAGCATTTAGCTCTGCGAAAACGTAGATTTAGCTTAGTTATGTTTAATGCATTTTTTTAATGAAAAGTTGCTGGGAAGTTCATACAGCACAAGTTTGCTGCTCAGGTGAAAAAAGCAAATGCTTAAATCTTGAATCTTACATGTATTTGATATTTATTCAGAATTTATCACCAGAAAAGCGAACTGTCCTATCGCTAAGGGGTACTTTTGCATATGGACAAATCGTTTGCGTGATGAAAACTGTCAAATTTAGCTCATTTTCAAGTTGTAATGCCAAATCTTTATTGTGAGTAGGCCTAGTAAATGCTAAATAATTGTTCTGTTTATTGGTTCACAATTTACAAGACAAAAGTCCCCATATTTTAGATTTATTTGATTTTTTTTGACCAGATTGTGTGTGTGCATTCCCATTACTACAGTTTAACATACAAAGTCCATGATGATATACCTTGAGCATGTGTTATCCATCCTAAGTAAATGTAGGGTAGGTTACTTAGGATGGAAAAATCCTAACATAGTGGTAGATTGCATAATGAAGGATGTTCAGGCTATGGATGCGACCATGTATCGGTTAACTTATAAACGATCGTTACTATTGTTTACCGTTAGTGTTTCGTTTAAGCGAAAAATCAGCCTCAAAACTTAAATTCAAACCATTCCCCATATATCATCCATTTAACATTCACTTTGGAGAAACAAATTGTTTCAAGAAAATCAATATTCTTTCCCTTTACAGTTTTAATAACTTTAATTGGCCGCCGTGACAAACTCAAAAAGTCATTAGAATACGAGCACAATACAGTGTGCGAGGCCTAATCATCATTACAAACAATGCTAAGCCTATTTACTAACGGCAACGATCCATCAACCACATAACTCACTTTGTATAGTGAAAATAAAATTTAATTGAATAAAATAGAATGTTTTGTTATAATTAAAATCTACCAAATCCATCAAAACCAATATCTGATCCACTTACGTGGCTTTATAGCATAGATAATTGTGGATTATCTTTAAACTCTAGATGTGGCCTATGTTGGCTATCTAACCATTCACTGCTTAAACAAGGGAGCACCCGATCAACAATGCATCACACTTAACATTTATTTGGCCATATAATCCGGTGATAAAGACGGAAGTCTGTAATCATGATTAACAGAAAGTGTATGTAATAAACTTTACTGATTAAATTTAATTATAATTTTACTTGTTGATTTTTTTTTTTTTTTTTTAATGTTTAGGTATTGAATAGAACATGTAATAGTTGCAACACGCTCTCAAAAATGGCCGTGGTAATTGCATACTTAACACTGATTGAACAACGTATTCATTTATTTCAAAATCTTGATTCTGGTAGTCATTTGTGAATGGTTGTAATATTTTATTGAATGTTCTTTGTTTTTTGTTAGAAATATGTGTTTGTGTGAGTAAATCGCCAGACATCTTCATAATGAAGCAGATTTCTGACGCCACTTGTGCTAAATGTTTACTGTATAACAGGCCTTGTACTGTACTGTACTGTATGTACACACAGTGTGTGCAACAAGATACAACATAATGGGCTTAATTCCATCAGACTTTTTGCCGTGTTGTTGGTTAATCGATAACCGATAAACGGTCAATAAAGATGATCGTTTCTCGTTTAATGAATTAAACGAAAATGCTCATCCCTAGTTCAGGCCTACTATGTTTTTTTAAAATATTAATTTTCATTATTTTTGGTTCCAATGCCAATGGCATCAGGAACCTTTGCAGTCGCTTTGGCATGTGTGCAAACATGTATTTGTGTGGGGTGTGATGGCCTGCTTGTTCTCACTATATCTCATGAGCCATACAATGCAGTCTTGACATATTTAGTACACAGGATACTTATATGGAGTACAAGAACCGTATTGTTTTTGGTGATAATATTTTGCATATTAATGAGTGGGCGGGTCTAAATTTAAAAATCTTGAAATTGTGATAATTTAGCAACCGTTTGTCAGTTTTATGTAATACTTGCTATGCTGCTGTTATAAGGTATGCATGGTGGGCGGAGTTTGATATTAAATTGCTATGAAATGCTTGTTCTCACAATATCTCACGAGCCATACACTGCAGACATATCATAGTTAGTATACAGAATGCTTATATTTAGTACAAGAACAGTATCATTTTTGGATAGTAAAATCATGCATATTAATGAGTGGGCAGAGCTAATTTTAAAATTCTTGAATAAGTGATTACTAAGCAGTCATTTGACAGTTTTATGTAATACTTGCTATGCTACTGTTATTAGGTATTGTGTACTTGTCTATGTTGTTAGCAGGTCTCATATCATTAATATGCATGGTGGGCGGAGCTATGTTGTTAGCAGGTCTCATATCATTAATATGCATGGTGGGCGGAGCTTGATGTAAAATTGCTATGAAATGCTTGTTCTTACAAAATTCTGTTCATAAATCAATCTGATATTTCGTCAGAAATTAATAAAATATTCAATCCATAGATAATATCTTTGCTACCTAATGATGACCAATAAAGCAGATCTAAGAACAATTCCTTTATCTGAAAATTTAAAAGGAATATTTAAATAAATAGATCAACAATCCGAATATGTAGTGCGAGCATAACGGCATGGGGTCCAGGGGCCCGCTTAATGGCCTCTGGGTCCAGGGGCAAAGCCCCGATGGGTCCAGAGGCAAAGGCCCAGAAGCTCCAGGAATATTTTAAATTTTAGGGCTAAATTGACCCCAAAATAACATCAAATCATGGTTCGGTTACAAACAAATCAGTTCTAGATGCACAGCGAACTCTTAAAATATCAAGTATTTTGGGTTGAAAATTGATCTCCCGATATCACACTATAAATCCCTGGTCATTGGGCATTAACATTCTTGAAAATGTTCTCACTTCATAGGAAGTCACTACCCCCCTTTACTAGCAGCCATATACAGGCGCCAAGCTCCATTCACATAAATCCAACACATTTTTAAAGACCGAAACCCTCCTTGCCTGCTTTAGGGCAACACTGCCCTCTCCCCACAAATATAAAGAAAAATTCCAAAATTTGATATCTAAATGTAAACATTGGCAGGAATGACATCTGGCCAGCAACCATTAGGCCACACTAAAAGTTGCAAATTTCCCATACAAACCTATTACACCTGTCAACCCTGTAATAATATTTCAGATAAAAACATTTGATCTAGATCACCATCAACTCATGTGTCTGAATAGTCATATATACATTCATATATACTGCTATGAAATCACATTACACCGCTCTAAAAAGAGAAAAAGGGGAGGCATTGGAACCACAACAGCTTTTGGTTTTCTGCTTCTTTCTCTTGGACAAAAATTTCATTTTTAATTTAACACAAAAATTTACCAAAAATATTTTCTTTTCAAACCTTATCATCAATGAAATAAAGTTGTATTACAAGAAGCACAAGTTTTATTGCTAGGATTTTGCCATTAGGATCAGTGGCATGGTGGGTCATGTTTCACTGGGGGGAGGGGGGGGGGGGCAAGTGAATTTTGGCACCAACCCCCACCCTGAAAAAAAAGCTCATTTTGTGGGCACATGGATCTAAATTGGCATGAACCGATTAGGAAATTTGTAGAGGGGCGAAGCTTCCAGAAGCTCTGTTTTGGTAAAATTTGCCAAAAATTGAAGAAATTCGCCGGAAAATTGAAGCAAAAAAACCGCTTATGAAAACATATGTTTCATGATAGGTATATGCAATGTCAAATAGTATAAAACTTTAAAATCAACCAACAATGAAAGGATACATCAGAACCACTAAACATTTTGGTTTTTTGATGAAGGGCGGGGCAGGCCTAGGA
Organism: Chiridota heheva; assembly: GCA_020152595.1. Lineage (NCBI taxonomy): Eukaryota > Metazoa > Echinodermata > Holothuroidea > Apodida > Chiridotidae > Chiridota > Chiridota heheva. Next base: position 710,440 of record JAIGNY010000132.1, read on the forward strand.
GGGGCAGGGCTGGCCGCTCCTGTGAAACAGCAAAGCTAGAGGTCTGTAGTAATCATCATGAAAAGAAGGCAAAATAGTTCTCAGAAGTATGTTTTTGTGAACAAAATGTACAGTAGAGAGTGCTTAGTGAAAACGGGCAGGGTAAAAAGGCCTGGTAATACCAACCAGATTAAAAACTGTACATTGTTTTGTAGTCATCTTAGTTTTCAAGTAAGAAAATTGATAAATGCTTTTTTTTGTACCTATTGTCCCAAGAATGAACTGAGAGAGAAAGCGGAGATTTCTCATAATAATACCGAGTTCTTATGTTTAAGCTGCTTTTCTATGCGTGATGTGTACCATGCTCAAATTGCTTTGCAATAAAAATTGTTTTTTGAAGGCACAAAACTCATGCAGCTAGCTACTGCACATTATACAGTAAAGGTCAATGTGATAAAATATTATTGAAAATCCCATTTCTTCTTTCCAAGAAGTGATTTGAAGCAATGTGTAGTTTCATATACCTATAGCTGTTTGTTTAGTTCAGTGACTAGTTTGAAATGTTGACCATTTTGGATACTTGAGATACTTGTATTGCATAAACTGCGGTCATCGTAAAGGAAGAAAGTGAAATTCCTTTTTGAGCTAACTGACCTGATCACATTGCACCCTGAATTTTTTTGTGTTGCTGTTTTATTCTACATGGTGCATTTCACTAAACATTTTGGCATTGACACTATCATACAGTAGTTCTGTAGCAGGGCAATTCTCGGTTATATGTGACCAAAAGATGGGAAATTACTTGATTCATTAGGCTGTTATATTTGAATGAATGTAGTTATGTTTGTTACTACTGTATATGATGACAAACTCTGAGTAAACCAAGGCATCAATTTCAAGTGGTAACTCTTTTCTATTATGTATCACCATGAAAATGGGTCATTAATTGTCGGTTATGTGTGTGACGTCAGACGGAAGCAACTTTTTTGATGCTGAAATAATTAAATGAATAACTTTGACTTTGCCTTAAATATAAATAGTATGGCTTTTCCCCTTAATATTATGTTCAATAACAAACAGAACCATTGATCAATTACTTTATTAATACCGTTATTAATTATATCTGGCTACGTGTGTAACATTTTCTGGTTACGTGTGTCACACTTGAAATATTTCAAATCTCCCTTATCCTATTTTCTAGAACCGTGAACGTTTAAGGATTTTATTTAGTAAACGTGTACAAGCCAAAAAAGCGTGCATGTATCGTTTACACACGTTTAGGACCGTAATTTTGGAAATACACCAAAATTGCTCCAAATTTACGATGCGAAGTAAAAAAGTTTGTGCAATCAGTGGAAGTTCTGAAATATCAGTCCTCTCGAGAAAAAAAAGGCCGCTATTTTTGCGAAGCACCTAGAATTTCAGTTCTGTCAAAAAAAAATGTTGTTTGTATATTTTGCAATATTTTTTTCTTTCTCGCAAATTTTTTTTGACTCATTAGGTAATATTTACATGTAAATGTACTGATTGTCACGATTTAAGTATTTTGACTGTTTGTTGGTCAATTTAACAGCTTGTAAAATGGGCCTTGATTGCATGGGATTTAAAGCCTTATTAATCATGGCCTAATGTTAGGCCTATTGTTAGTTTGACTGTTTACTGCTGCACATTCGCGGTGCATTTTACAAGTTAGCCCACTCAGATTTTGGCGAAATCAAAGTGCATAATATCCCCATTCATAGGTGATTACTGCGCATTTGTAATTCTCTCATTTAAAAAGGATTATGCTAATCCGGTTTACAGTTTTAAAAAGTCATTGATTGGAAATTTGTCAGCCGAATGTGTGTGTGATTTAAATCATAAATGATCATATTGATTTTCAACGGCAAGACTGACTATGAAAAACAATTACTCGCAATGAAGTATTTAGTAAACGTTTACAAGGATTGGCGAGCGTGTAGCGTGTACACGCTTCTGCATTTTTTCACCAAAAAAGTTGGCAATGTCATGAATAATGATGTTGACAGAATAAAAACAACCTTAAACTAAATTAAAATGGGTGTTTTACATAAATATATCAAAGATAACACACCTTAAATTTGATCTGAACTTGGTAAGTTTCAGTACATCAATATTCACTTGGTCGGTGCCTTGTCACATCCGGGAGATGACGTCATTTTCTGGAGTGAAACAAAGCTTTGCGCAATCCATGTGGGCAAGTTTAACGTGTGCAGTGTGTATGGCTGGTGTTTACACAGGTATATTCGGGTACGCGACCGATTGTGTTCTTACCCAGTTCCGAAAATACAAACTGGGTATGGATTTTCATAATATTACCAATTGCAGACTCTTTCTGTTTCAGAATTGTATGTTGAAAGAATAAATCTTAACTTACAAGAATTATAAAGTGTATGTTTCCTTTCTATTCTGATGCAATACAATAAAACGATCACAAAATATTGGCACAGATCGCAGAAAAGATGTTGAACGAGCGACGTGGCTACATGTAGTAACGTACACCAGTGGTAATACATGTACTAGTAGTGCAAAACTTAAACTCTCTAAACTTTGCTGTAATTTTTTTTATTTCAAACCAGTGCGCAACAAGCAGTGTATGTAGTATGCTGTAGAAAAAATATATTGCGGTTTTACATAACCAAACTGTTTTGAAAGCGTGTCTGCTATTTGCTGAAAAATATTATGAACCAATCAAAAGTTGTGTTCAAATGAAATTGTTACGTGTTACTGAGTGTTCATGTAACAGAATTTCTGGTGGAATCAGTCTCAGTAATTCCCAGTATAGCGTTAATGAGGTAGAATCGTGCATTTAATATTCCAGAATACCAAGTGACCCGTCTCGTGAAATTTTGAGGAAGTGCGTATATTATTATTTTACGGTATTTTATGAAGACTGGTAAATAAAAGAGACAAGAAACATTTGTATTCTGTTTCTTTATTCACAAAAACAAAAGGTACGATTTAAAAACAAAGAAATATCACAAGATTTTACAAAGGTACACTGTTAGATTTGAACACATATACTACTTCTGCGAAAAAATTTGAAAAGGCTTTGTCGGATACTCTGATACCCTGCGATCTCTGAAGGTCATGCAGCCCACCATTCCGATCAAACCCACCATAAACAACCTCTCTCGTGTCGACAACGTTCATATTAATGCCTGTCTTAGAATAGGTCACACCCACCTCCTTATTGGCTCCCCCAACCCCTCTGCAACAATTGCCATTGCACCCTCACAGTCCATCACTTTCTCCTTGCTCGCCAGCTTTAAAACCTTCACAGAGCTTCCCTCGCTCTATACAACTCAATTGCCAAGTTTTCCAGAAAAACCATCTGGATAAAATTATCTCCTTCATCTTGCTTCACCTCTTCAACAATATTTAGTCCTTCTCTTCCACCCCCCTCTGCCCCTCTCTCTACTCTGTTTTTTTCACCCATGCACCTCCTCTCTCGATCTCAGCTTTTAGTTCTTGTATTTCTCTCATTCTCCCCCTGTTTTCTTTTCTTCCTACCTCTAGAATGATCTAACCTCTCAGGCACAATTTGACCCTCATTGTCGTGGTGCTGTTAAGCCCAAACAAACAAACTTAATAGACACTTAAAAGTAGATTTTATCATCAAAACTAAAAGATTTCATCCTCAAAACTAATTTGTCCATTCACACATCAGACTTTCTGTATACTCAGTAAGCAGCACAAGTACAAAGAGTGTGTGTAGATTTCTGAGCCCACTCTTCTGATTTTTAGTAGCAGAGGACATTTTCTGTAAATATTGATTGACTTCTGAGTGTGTAGGTCTTTAAAACTTAAAAAAAGTGTGCAAAAATGATGCCCTTTTAGTAGGAAATTCAAAACAAGTAAGTGGGACCTAGTATTCAAAGGTAAAGTTGGCCCGTTTTCTTTAACAAAAAAAACTATATACTATTTCCACGAAAATAGTGAAAAAATTATATGTTCAAACTTATGAAATTTCAATGTTTCTGTGATTTATTTTTTGAGAAAGAGACAATGTAAAAAAAGATTCCTTTCAGAATAATGGCTGTTTATTTGAAGATTTATGTACATTATAATCTGTAAATTTACTTACAAATTTGTACTTTCCATTTTTTGTGCTGGAGCAATATTACCTGGTACAAAACAGTTATATTATTTCAATGTGACGTCTTGCAATTTGCATATCGATATTTTGATATTATCGATATATATCTAGCGATATATCGATGTTGTCTGAAGGTTATATGAATATTACTCGAGCTTATCGCCCAGCAAATAGTTACGAATGCTGAGTTTTTCAGAATTTAATTGGAAAAATGGGAATCTGCAATGACTAAATCCCAGATTCATTATAGTAAAGTGAAGTAAAATGACTTCATCAACCTCAATGGAACCATGCTTTCTTTGGGTGTTTCACTCAATTTATGGTTAATGATAACCCATGTGTCAGACAGGATCAGGGAACGGGAGTTACGCTCATTTAATTTCATTCTGACAAGGGCTAAGATTCTTGCATAATCATTGCATACTCTTGAGGAATGAAGGTGTCCAAAAGCTTAACAGATTTTGTAAAGTTTGAAAAGGGAACGGAGAAGTCTTTCTCAGTACTGTAAGTACATGTGTACTGTCTGTATGTAAAGATTACATAACTGGATTGCAGAATTACAGTTACTGTAAGTGGAGGATTTCCAATAGTATACTTAGGTAAACTTTTAAAAGGTTAGATGTATTTTGTAATGTGATATTTATGTGGTGGTATGGCATCCAATACAAAAGTGCAATAATGTGTATCATGTGAAATGAGAAGGTTCTTTGAGGCATAAATTAAACTAATCAACTTTTCTGCAGGTCACAATGAGTTTTAATGTCATTTTAACCTTGGCTTTTCCTGCTACATTTATTGTATATGCTGCCAATGTGATAATCACAAAATTAATATTTTCCAGCTAAATTACGTAACCCTCGCCCACTCCACCCCACCCCATCCCAAAAAACAACATAGTGTGGTTTTATGATAAGATCTGAAAGTGTATCATCGAAAGTGTATTTTGAAAACAATTTGAACTTGTCAGATTAGTTAGTGTGTGTGTATGTGTGTGTGTGTGTAACGGAGGAGGAGGGGGTCAAAGGACAATCGAAATGACACAGCAAATGAATTGCAGCCAGAAAAGTGGTACTCCTGTTTAGCTGACCAGTGAGTTGGTCTGTAACCGTGTACCCAGAGGTTGCGTTATAATTTTCTGCCTGGCGTAATTGCTTACGACAAGCCCTTGAAGTTTGGCGTATTTTGTCAATTTGCCGTCGTATGTACAGGGCATTGCGTAATGTACAGGGCATTGCGCGCTAGCGAAGCATGCAAGTAATTGTTATTAACACAACACACTTGTGTAGGCCTGCCTCGCTAAAGTGAATGAAAATTGCGCTTAAAATACCAAAAACATTATAAAATTGGACTATTATTATCATAAAAAATATTACGAAAAAGTTTATACCCAATCCTTGTATAATGTTGATTGTTGAGTCATGAAATTTGGATTAACAATCCCAAAATAAACTAGAAAATACTTTTGTTTATCGTATTCAAACTTTCATGAGGTTTTAGTGAAGTTTGACCAATTGTCGGCAATGATATACTATTAAGATCTTGAACACGCCTACTTCTTTACAGTATAGTAACTTGACTTGCAGACTGTGATCACTCCACAGATACACGATCAATAAAATACAGGGGGAAAGTTAAATCCTAGCTAATAATATTGTTGACAATTGACAGCCTGCATTCAAAACAACATCAAAACTTTCACATACACTGTATGTACAGTGTACGTACATCATGCATAGGGTCTATGTACTAGCCTATAGGCCTATGTGTTTATGGCAACTACGGGCATGTTGAATCATTTGGCCGTTAGTCTCGTAGTTGTGTCATTTTTCTTTTATTTATGAGTAATTCAAAATCATTTTGGTGTGAAATAAAAGTTTAAATGGCATCAGAGAGGTAAGATGTTCATTATTTTAGCTATATTAATGAAAAAGCCTGGCGTAAAATTCCACATGCTATATTCTAAATCTTACGACGCAGGTACAACCTATGTCGTAAAAAATTTCAGCCATGGCGTAAAATACAACAAATTTGTCGTTAACGCGATCTCTGCGTGTACCTCCCTAAATGGGATACCAGTCTATCTGATACTTCTCTTTTGCTGATCAGTGAGTAGGACTGACCATATACCTCCCTGGATGGGATGCTAGTCTGTCTGGTACTTATTTTCACACCTGACAAGTGATTAGGGATGTGACCGTATACCTCCCTAGATAGGATACCAGTCTATGTGGTACTCCTGTTCAGCTGACCAGTGACTACGACTGTGACCGTGTACCTCCCTGGATGGGATACCAGTCTGTCTGGTACTCATTTTCAGCTGACCAGTGAGTAGGACTTTGACTGTGTACCTCCCTAGATGGGATACCATCTGGTACTCATTTTCAGCTGACCAGTGAGTAGGGCTGTGACCGTGTACCTATTAGAGATATTTCATTTCTACATCTGCTTAAAGCGTGCTTGAACCATGGATCATTATTTATGGCAACGTTTTTCAGTCTAAGGAGTAATTTGAAGACAATGTTTTGTGATATTACTTACTTATTTTTGGGTCGGCCATCACAATGGTTTTGCGGTGGTTATTGTAGGGATAGAACCAGTTATGTGAAAATTTGGAGATTCTCAATTGGTGGTTGTCCTGAAGGTTGCCTGTGGACATTTGTTGGTATGCACGCAACGCAAATTTTGCTGAAAACCCAAGTTGTCCATCCGGGCTTTGTAAAGTAAATGTCATGGTTGCCTGGATAAGAATAAAATGTTTGGTTGTTCTTGGCAGCCGGATATATGATTTGTGGAATGCTATCTAGCCCCACTGTTCACACTAGGAATTCTAATTTGACGATGAATTGCTTTAATTGACTAATCTGTACTGAGGTTTAGTGTCATGTGCTAAAGCATTTCAAAATTGTCACCTTTGTAATTGATCTAAATTAAGGAGGGGAATCCCTGTCCAAACCAGTGCCCAGTAGAGCTGTGACCATTTAGCCTGTACACGGTACACGCTCGCAAATCTTGTAAACGGTTACTTAATACTTCATTGCGAGTAATCGTTTTTCATAGTCAGTCTTGCCGTTGAAAATCAACATGATCATTCATGATTCAAATCACACACACATTGGGCTGACAAAATTTCAATCAATGACCTTTTACAAACTGTAAACTCGATTAGCATAATCCTTTTTAAATGTGCGAAATCACAAATGCGCAGTAATCATGAATGAATAGGGATATTATGCACTTTGATTTCGCCGAAATCTGAGTAATCTAACTTGTAAAATGCACTGCGAATGTGCAGCAGTAAACTGAAACTAACAATAGGCCTAACGTTAGGCCATAAGGCTTTAAATCCCACACAATCAAGGCCCGTTTTACGAGCTGTTAAATCGTCAAAAAAAAAACACTTGAAAAATAATTGAGTCGTGACAATCAGTACATTTACATGTAAATATTACCTGATGACGCAAATAAATTTTGCAAAAAAGAAAAAAATATTGCGTAATAAACAAACAGAAAAAGGTTTTAACAGAGCTGAAATTCTGCATGCGTCTCAAAGATGGCGGCCATTGTTTTGAGAGGACTGATATTTCAGAGGTTCCTGGTGGTAAAAAGGGGTGGTGGCGTAGTTTTGAAATGTTTTACGGCGAGGTATATCATAGGCCTAGTATGCAAGATTTTTACAGAAGAACTTTGAAAGCTACGAAAAAAAGTTACGTGATGTTGAGTTTAAATGACATTGAAAGGAAGTTATCTGTTCTTTCTAAACTGAATTTCCATGCATATTTTTCATAAAACTGATGATTTATACTGTAGAAGTAAACTTTTTACGATTTGGACAACAAAACTCAGCGTCTATTTGGGCAATGGTACTGGTTGCGCGATTTTTTTTACTTAGCCTCGTAGTTTTGGAGCAATTTTGGCATATTTCCGAAAATTACGGTACTAAGCGCGTGTACACGATACACGCTCGCTTTTTTGGGCGTGTACACGTTTACTAAAATCCCTAAACATTCACAGCTTTAGTGCCCAGTACCATTTGTTTACACCTCTCTAACGAGGGAGCTTATGAGCTCCACCTTTCAAATTCAAATTGTTCAGAATTAATGTCCTTATTAATGTCCTTAATGATTTGAATGATGTTTACATAACTTTAAGTTGTGGATATCAGGGTAGGAAGGTCATGTAATTACAAGGCATGTAAGCAATGTTGAATAACATGTCCAGATCAGATATTTCTGTAAGAAGTACAGTATGTATACAAGTAACATTATAACCATAGTGAAATGAATATTAATTGTTGGTTTCTCTTTATTTACCGAGGAAAGGGACTTTCCCATTCAAGTGTCAAGGTTTTTGATGGTCATTCAGCACTGTATCTAAAATTTGAAATATACTGTTGCTATGTCATTCTGTTTTAGTGAATTTTTTTCATTGGTTTGAATTTATCTGGGACCTTAGCAATCATAGCAACAGGATGTTGATTAAAACATGGAAACAGATTTGATGCTGTACTTCCTTTTTGCACTCATCATAAAATCAGTTTTTTTTTCCATCAGCTCAGCAGAGCTTTAAAGTTTAAATGCTTTTTTTTATAGGGAAGACAGGTATTTAAATCTTTATAGTGCTTAAAGAGGTACATTTCGTGGCAGATGTATGGCAAAAAAGGAATGAGTGAGATAACATATACTGCACAGTAGTTTTACATGATGAATCGTACAGTAGGTGGAAGCAGAGTTGTGTACTTGTACAGTACATTATGATTGCCTTGTTACAGGATTTCAGAAGTGTTGAAATTTCCAGCAAATCAATATTAACAATTACTTATTCTTGAAGTATAAAACAGTAATTAAAGGATATAAATATTGTCATGAGATAGATGTGCATTTAAATTTGGAATAGACAACAAATTCTGAATATTTCTTTTCATAAGTAAGTTGTTTGAATAATTGGGATGGGCTTTAAGACATATTTTTTATTTTCAGGCACTACTGTATAAAGAAACATTTGGTTCTAGCAAGGAAGAACCCTTTAGTAGTGACTTGGAAGTTTTTAAGTGCTGGTACTGAACCTTGAACTAGAGGAAAACACTCCCAGATCTACTTTTAATTCGGAGTTGAGTTTGACCAAAATGTTTCAGTGCCTGTTCCTTGGTGTCTCGGGATACAATATGTATCTTGTTGTTGCTACAGTAAGCCCTGGAACATGTGCTTTGTGGAAAGGAAAATATGTTTTCATTTCTTGTTTGATGCAAAGTTTTTTTCCAGGAGGACACTGAATACTTGATGCTGTTGAAGAGTAAATGCTTATGACATCATAGAATGCCTTTGTTGTTTTTTTGGCACACAGTATCAGATAGAAAAATTCACCTGAATATGTACAGTAACAGATTTCCTGGGATTTTTGTTTTACAGTGTACAACTAGCTTCATGCAGTACTCGAAATTAGCATAAGCCCGCTAACCCCCGGCTAGTTGATTTTTCGTACGGGGTTAGTACAATTTCCATCATTAAAGCCTGGCGGGCTAGTCATATAATCATAAATTCCAGTACATGTATGTTTATCAGCGTTTGACAAATCGCCCAAAATTTCACTTGCCTGCCGGGAAGACACATGCGCAGAATATGAGATGAAAAAACTCGGCAGACTATTTATTTGGGGGTATGGTAAAGACTTAAAAAACTTTGGATCATAATTTTCTGTGGCTTACAGACTTGTGATGAAGGATTCACATAAAATAATGCCAGTCTTACTGCATGTACATCACAAATTACCATTAACAAGTTTGCACATTGATGTGTGAAAATAAAAATAAAGCTGTAAAATTGTCAATTTTTAAGCGAGTTTGATAGAAGTTTTGGCTAATGTTAGGGTTGTAGGTATTACTAAATCTATCATGTGTGTAAATGTGTATGATACTGTACAGACATGTATTCTGTTGCAGTTGTGATGACAGTATGGTGTGAAACACTCTAGAGTTGTAGGTGAAAACAAAAACCTTTAATGTTTGCTGGTTGGTTTAAGCGGTAGAGCATCCTCCTTTGATGCGGGAGGCCCGGGTTCAATCTAGTGTTTGCACCAGGTCCAAAAATTGGACCGGGTACCCAACCTGCATTATCGGTTGGGTATCTGACGTGCCGACAAGGCCTTTTCAATATTTTTCGCGAAAGTAGTATATGTATTAAAATCTAACAGTGTACCTAACAGTGTAAAATGTTAGGATATTTCTTGTTTTTTCAATCGTATCTTTGTTTCTGTGAATAAAGAAATAAAATACAAATGTTTCTTGTCTCTTTCATTTATCTGTCTTCATAAAATACCGTACAATAGTAATTTACTCATTTTCTCCAAATTTTACAGGACGGGTCACTTGGTATTCTGGAATAAAACATGTACACGATTCCACGGTTCCGTTATGTGCACGCTTAGTAACACAATACAGCAAAGGAAAAGTCCTTTATTATTTGTCAAAAACGTGGCTTGTGAAAAATAGGTGTTACAGTTTTTTCAGCAAATAGCAGGCCCGCTTTTAAAATAATTTGGTAATGTACAATCGCAATATATTTTTTCTGCAGCATACTACACACACTGCTTGTTGCGCACTGGTTTGGATATCTTTTTTTTACAGCGAAGTTTAGAAAGTTTAATTTTGTGCTACTAGTACATGTACTACTACTAGAGCTGTGACCGTTTAGCGTGTACTCGCTACACGCTCGCAAATCTTGTAAACGTTTACTAAATACTTCATTGCGAGTAATCGTTTTTCATAAATTATAGGCCTAGTGTCTTGCCGTTGAAAATCAATATTCATGATTCAAATCACACACACATTTGGCTGACAAAATTCCAATCAATGATTTTTTACAAACTGTAAACCCGATTAGCATAATCTTTTTTAAATGTGCGAATCACAAATGCGCAGTAATCACCAATGAATGGGGATATTACGCACTTTGATTTCGCCGAAAACTGAGTGAAACTAACAATAGGCCTAACGTTAGGCCATAAGGCTTTAAATGCCACGCAATCAAGGCCCGTTTCATCGACCAAAAAACACTTGAATCGTGACAATCAGTACATTTACATGTAAATATTACCTGATGAGTCAAATAAATTTTGCAAGAAAGAAAAAATATTCCATAATAAATAAACAGAAAAGGTTTTAACAAAGCTGAAATTCTGCATGCTTCGCAAAGAAGGTGGCCATTTTTTTCGAGAGGACCAATATTTCAGAACTTCCTGGTGGTGGTGGCGTAGTTTTGAAATGTTTTACGGCGAGGTATATCATAGGCCTCAGTATGCAAGATTTTCACAAAACTTTGAAAGCCGTAGCGAATAGGACAAACAAGTTACGCGATGTTGAGTTTAAATGACATTGAAAGGAAGTTATCTGTTCTTTCTAAACTAAATTTCCATGCATTTTTTCCATAAAAATGATGATTTGTACTGTAGAAGTAAACTTTTAACGATTTGGAAAGCAAAACTCAGCGTCTATTTGCGCAATGCAGTCAGTACTTTTGCCATACTAGTTGCGCGATTTTTTTACTTCGCCTCGTAGTTTTGGAGCAATTTTGGTGTATTTCCGAAAATTACGGTACTAAACTCGTGTACACGATACACGCTCGCTTTTTTTGGCGTGTACACGTTTACTAAAATCCCTAAACGTTCACAGCTCTAACTACTACTAGCAAACATACGTTACTAGCCACATTGCTCATTCAACATCATTTATGTGATATGTGACAATATTTTGTGATCGATTCGTTTTATTGTATTGCATTGGATTAGAAAGGAAGCACACTTTATAATTTTTGTAAGTTAAGATTTATGCTTGTAACATAAAACTCTGAAACAGAAACAGCTTGCAATTGGTAATATATGAAAATTAATACCCGGGTTGTATTTTCGGATCCGGTTAAGAACACAATCGGTTGGGTACCCGAATATTTTGGGTACCCGTGTAAAAACTAGTCCAATCCTGGGCCGGGTCATATACTAAAGACTTTAAAAATGGAACCTGCTGCTTGTTATAGTCTGGCGCTCAACATTAATTGGACAGAGTACTGCAGGGTAATAATGTGGGTGGTGACAGGTCACGCCTTTAGTTGTTACAGTGGGACAAAGCCACACTGAGCATAGTCCTTGGAACTTGAGAACATTCTGGGTTTGCATGGATGCTAGGTTTCTTTGTAAAGTGCTTTGAGAGGGCTGTGCCTTGTAAGTGTTATATAAGCACATCACATTATTATTCATTATTGTATACAGTAGAAATGTTAATTGATTAAATTATGTTTTGATACAAAGGTAATGTTAAAGAAAGATATTCAGTTTTTGGTTTGTGGTAAAAAGGGGGTATGCAAATTAGTAAACCCCCAGAAATTGTTTTGTTATTGGTTTTGCTATAGTACTTGAGGAACATATCATGATCATGTCATTTGAGAAGCTTTATGAAGAGGATATAATTTTTTTTGTAAGCTTTTGTGGCCATTTCCCTCTCTTCTCCCCATACAAGCACGTATATATGTGCCTGTTTGATATCTTCAAACCAATGCTTGAACAGCATCTTGAGCTAATTCCAAGTACTCTAATTGTGGCAGTAGATTTCCAACATGTATACAAAATTTATCAATATTGATAACTTCTGTGTTTGCATGATCCCAATCTAGCCATTTGGAAGTATTTATACCAGGTAAAATATTTGCCCTTCTACATTTCGTAAGATATATTTCTTTGTCACATTAACTCCTGCTTTGAAGGAATAGCTATGAAAGCATCTAATATAATAAAAGAAACAAAATGGTGAAGAAAGTATTCAAAAAGCTTTTTCTGGTCAAGGTACTATATGTCTATATGTTTTTGAGTTAAAGTGACTATAATCAGAATTTGTAAGGTGTTACTCCTATACAGGAGTCCTAAATGTCTCCCTATACAGTACATCCTCACTAGTCTCCCCATACAGTACATCCTCACTAGTCTCCCCATACAGTACATCATTACTAGTCTCCCCATACAGTACATCCTCACTAGTCTCCCCATACAGTACATCCTCACTAGTCTCCCCATACAGTACATCATCACTAGTCTCCCCATACAGTACATCCCCACTAGTCTCCCCATACAGAACATCATCACTAGTCTCCCCATACAGTACATCATTACTAGTCTCCCCATACAGTACATCCTCACTAGTCTCCCCATACAGTACATCCTCACTAGTCTCCCCATACAGTACATCCTCACTAGTCTCCCCATACAGTACATCCTCACTAGTCTCCCCATACAGTACATCCTCACTAGTCTCCCCATACAGTACATCCTCACTAGTCTCCCCATACAGTACATCATCACTAGTCTCCCTATACACAGTACATCCTCACTAGTCTCCCCATACAGTACATCCTCACTAGTCTCCCCATACAGTACATCATTACTAGTCTCCCTTTACAGTACATCCTCACTAGTCTCCCCATACAGTACATCCTCACTAGTCTCCCCATACAGTACATCATCACTAGTCTCCCCATACAGTACATCCTCACTAGTCTCCCCATACAGTACATCATTACTAGTCTCCCCATACAGTACATCCCCACTAGTCTCACCATACAGTACATCATCACTAGTCTCCCCATACAGTACATCCTCACTAGTCTCCCCATACAGTACATCATCACTAGTCTCCCCATACAGTACATCCTCACTAGTCTCCCCATACAGTACATCATCACTAGTCTCCCCATACAGAACATCCTCACTAGTCTCCTCATACAGTACATCCTCACTAGTCTCCTCATACAGTACATCCTCACTAGTCTCCCCATACAGAACATCTTCACTAGTCTCCCCATACAGAACATCCTCACTAGTCTCCCCATACAGTACATCATTACTAGTCTCCCTATACAGTACATCCTCACTAGTCTCCCCATACAGTACATCCTCACTAGTCTCCCCATACAGTACATCCTCACTAGTCTCCCCATACAGTACATCATTACTAGTCTACCTATACAGTACATCCTCACTAGTCTCCCCATACAGTACATCCTCACTAGTCTCCCCATACAGAACATCCTCACTAGTCTCCCCATACAGAACATCCTCACTAGTCTTCCCATACAGTACATCATTATTAGTCTTCCTATACAGTACATCCTCACTAGTCTCCCCATACAGTACATCCTCACTAGTCTCCCCATACAGTACATCATCACTAGTCTCCCCATACAGAACATCCTCACTAGTCTCCCTATACAGAACATCCTCATTAGTCTCTCTATACAGTACATCATTACTAGTCTCCCTTTACAGTACATCCTCACTAGTCTCCCCATACAGTACATCCTCACTAGTCTCCCCATACAGTACATCATCACTAGTCTCCCCATACAGTACATCATCACTAGTCTCCCCATACAGTACATCATTACTAGTCTCCCCATACAGTACATCCTCACTAGTCTCCCCATACAGTACATCATTACTAGTCTCCCCATACAGTACATCCCCACTAGTCTCCCCATACAGTACATCATCACTAGTCTCCCCATACAGTACATCCTCACTAGTCTCCCCATACAGTACATCATTACTAGTCTCCCCATACAGTACATCATTACTAGGCTCCCCATACAGTACATCCCCACTAGTCTCCCCATACAGTACATCATCACTAGTCTCCCCATACAGTACATCCTCACTAGTCTCCCCATACAGTACATCATCACTAGTCTCCCCATACAGTACATCCTCACTAGTCTCCCCATACAGTACATCCTCACTAGTCTCCCCATACAGAACATCCTCACTAGTCTCCTCATACAGTACATCATTATTAGTCTCCCCATACAGTACATCATCACTAGTCTCCCCATACAGAACATCCTCACTAGTCTCCCCATACAGTACATCATTACTAGTCTCCCTATACAGTACATCCTCACTAGTCTCCCCATACAGTACATCCTCACTAGTCTCCCCATACAGTACATCATTACTAGTCTACCTATACAGTACATCCTCACTAGTCTCCCCATACAGTACATCATCACTAGTCTCCCCATACAGAACATCCTCACTAGTCTCCCCATACAGAACATACTCACTAGTCTCCCCATACAGTACATCATTATTAGTCTCCCTATACAGTACATCCTCACTAGTCTCCCCATACAGTACATCCTCACTAGTCTCCCCATACAGTACATCATCACTAGTCTCCCCATACAGAACATCCTCACTAGTCTCCCTATACAGAACATCCTCACTAGTCTCTCTATACAGTACATCATTACTAGTCTCCCTATACAGTACATCCTCACTAGTCTCCCCATACAGTACATCATTACTAGTCTCCCCATACAGTACATCCTCACTAGTCTCCCCATACAGTACATCATCACTAGTCTCCCTATACAGTACATCCTCACTAGTCTCCCTATACAGTACATCCTCACTAGTCTCCCTATACAGTACATCCTCACTAGTCTCCCCATACAGTACATCATTACTAGTCTCCCCATACAGTACATCCTCACTAGTCTCCCCATACAGTACATCATCACTAGTCTCCCCATACAGTACATCCTCACTAGTCTCCCTATACAGTACATCCTCACTAGTCTCCCCATACAGTACATCCTCACTAGTCTCCCCATACAGTACATCCTCACTAGTCTCCTCATACAGTACATCCTCACTAGTCTCCCCATACAGTACATCCTCACTAGTCTCCCCATACAGTACATCATTACTGGTCTCCCTATACAGTACATCCTCACTAGTCTCCCCATACAGTACATCCTCACTAGTCTCCCCGTACAGTACATCATTACTAGTCTCCCCATACAGAACATCATTACTAGTATCCCCATACAGTACATCCTCACTTGTCTCCCCATACAGTACATCCTCACTAGTCTCCCCATACAGTACATCATCACTAGTCTCCCCATACAGTACATCCTCACTAGTCTCCCCATACAGTACATCCTCACTAGTCTCCCCATACAGAACATCATCACTAGTCTCGCCATACAGTACGTCGTCACTAGTCTCCCCATACAGAACATCCTCACTAGTCTCCCCATACAGTACATCCTCACTAGTCTCCCCATACAGAACATCATCACTAGTCTCCCCATACAGTACGTCGTCACTAGTCTCCCCATACAGAACATCTTCACTAGTCCCCCACAGTACATCATCATTGATTGATGTTAGTACTGACTTGATCTATGCACATGCATTGATGCTAGTACTGACTTGATCTATGGACATGCATTGATATTAGTACTGACTTGATCTATGGACATAACATTGACGTTAGTACTGACATGATCTATGGACATACATTGATGCTAGTACTGACTTGATCTATGGACATGTATTGATGTTAGTACTGGCTTGATCTATGGACATGCATTGATGCTAGTACTGATTTGATCTATAGACATGCATTGATGTTAGTACTGGCTTGATTTATGGACATACATTGATGTTAGTACTGACTTGATCTATGGACATGCATTGATGCTAGTACTGACTTGATCTATGGACATGCATTGATGTTAGTACTGGCTTGATCTATGGACATGCATTGATGTTAGTACTGACTTGATCTATGGACATGCATTGACGCTAGTACTGACTTGATCTATGGACATACATTGATGTTAGTACTGATTTGATCTATGGACATACATCGGTGTTAGTACTAACTTGATCTATAGATATGCATTGATGTTAGTACTGACTTGATCTATGAACATACATTGATGTTAGTACTGACTTGATTTATGGACATGCAATGATGTTAGTACTGACTTGATTTATGGACATACATTGATGTTAGTACTGATTTGATCTATGGACATACATTGATGTTAGTACTGATTTGATCTATGGAAAAACATTGATGTAGAGGCAAGAACAAGTGACACTAAAAAAAACCCATTCCCTGTATATTGTCTGAAAGTGTATTAAATCATGAAAACAGCCAAAATTTCAAACAAAATTGATTGGAAGTTGATCATCATACAGAACAGGTATTTGAACTTTTACGCATTAAAATTGGTTCATGACAGTAAACAAAACTTTGTGATGTCACAAAATTTGTAATCTGCATATGACTAATTACATTACTCTATTTCCTAATTTATCTGTTCAAAATGGCTGATTTGCATGCACATTAAATCAATTTTCATATCAAGGATGTTTTGTTAAATTATGGAGCCACTGACACTAGACAAAGAGAGCAGAGCTTGTTTGAGTCATTTTGTACTGACTTTTTTGCTTTTGTCCATATAAGGTCATTCTGTGCCCAGTTGAACCAGGCTTATAAATAATCCCTGGAAATTGGGTCAGTAAAACCTTAGTGTACATTGTAAATTTAGACATATTTTGATTGCATGGATCTTGGATGTCATAGGAAGGTCAGTGTGAGCCTGGGTTCTGTGTTTATCAGTGGCTGGATGTTATTGTTACTTTATTGTTTTAAAATCTGTTTTGTTCTTAGATACATCAAATAACTGTCCTGGGTGTAGCGATACAGCTGATCATAACTTTTTAAATTGATTTCCACAGCTTGAAGCTTGTTATAGAATGTTAAAGAGTATGTAAAATACAGTATGTCTTTTGGTTAAAAGTAGGAGTCAACATTAGCTTAATGTAAAGTTGTTGTGTTGATATTCATTTTAAATGGTGAAAACCTAATCAAAGTCAAGTTTATTGTGATGTACTGTATGAATAGGCAGACCTCTATTTTCTTGTGACTAATTTTTCAATTTTTAGCTTGACTATTCGAAGAATAGTACAGCTAATCTACTGCCCTGACGTCAGTGTCCGGTTAGAGTTTTGGTTAAAGATTTGGTTAAAGTTTCATACCTTAAGTTATGAATAGTGTACATTCAGGTAACTTCGCACAGGGGTAGATGACATGGGTATTCTTCAAATGAGCATGATTGGGGGTTGTGTGTGCATACTAATTAGCTTATTTGCATAACAATGAAAATATTTGTCAGGTTAAAGTTTTGATTAAAGTTTTTTGTTAAAGCTTCCTTAACTTAAGTTATGAATGGTGTCTGTTCATGTAACTTGGCGTAGGGGTACTGTTTAAGTGAGCATGATTAGGGTTTGTATTCACATACTAATCAGCTTATTTGCATAACAATGAAAATATTTGTATCTATGATATCTCTTAAATTAAAGTAAATATATGAAGAGCATTGTGTACACTTAATGGAGAGGTGAAGTGTGCATATTGATTATATTATTTGCAAAACAATAGACTTGTATAGAATGTTTAACATGAGCAAAGAACTTAAGTTACGAATGGTGTACATTCATGTAACTTGGCACAGGGGTAAAGAAAGATAATCCGATTTCTATTAACATTGTTAAGGATTGCATGAATATACTATTACCAATTTTCACAAACATCATAAATAGCTCTATTAGTCAAGGCTATTTTCCTGAGTGTTGGAGATGTGCTGTGGTTATTCCTCTTCTGAAGAAGAGAGAGCTGAACACACAATTACAATGACGGGGTCGTCGCCTGCGTATTCGGTTATGATAGTACAAACGCTATCATGAAACGCTTAATACGACCCGGACGAGAACACAGGTACGACGTACGGACAGACATAACATCGACAACCAAGTCAATGTCCACGGCCTTTGATAACCAGTTGTGGTGCACTGGCGTGTCTACCCACCCCAGGCTTGAACCCGGGGCCTTGTGGTCTGTAGACAGGTATGATAACCGCTACACCACAGTAGGTAGATTAACTCTTCTGAAGAAGATAGGGTTATCCCTTAAATACAAAAATTACTGGCCTGTTAGTAACTTGTCATATCTTTCCAAATTAACTGAGGCTGCTGTTATGCGTCAGTTTGATAAGCACTTGCTCCAAAATGACCTTTTACCCACACATAATTCAGCTTACAGGAAACGTCACAGCACAGAAACAGCACTTTTAAAGGTGCACTCTGACATTATGCATAATATGGACATTGGGGAAGTAACTCTACTTGTTGTGTTAGATCTGTCGGCGTCTTTCGATACGATTAATTATAAGGTTCTCTTTGATTGCCTTAAACATCGTCTTAATGTCAAGGGTATACCATTAAATGGTTTCAAGGCTACCTAGATGCCAGAAATCAACGTATATTGATTAATGGGATAGCTCTTAAGAGTTTCCCTTAAGAAATGTGGTGTTTTACAAGGGAGTTGTACCGGACCCAAACTTTACATTTCGTACTTATCACAATTTTATGATATAGTCAACAGGCACCTTCAAAATTGTAAAGGGTACGCGGATGATCACCAGTTATACCTTGCTTTCAAAGCTGGCAGTGACTGCTCTAGAGATGTTGCACTGGTCACGATGGAGCAATGTATCAGGGATGTACGGCAGTGGTTTCTCAGTAATTATCTCAAGATAAATGATAGTAAAACTGAGGTCATACTCATCGGTTCTTAGCAGCAACTTGCTAAATTGCCTGATATATTATTCAAAGTGGGTAAAGTCAATAATCGAACTGCTGACCATGTTCGTAATCTTGGTATTATTTTTGATAAGAACCTTTCATTTGAGACACAGATAGCTGCGGTTTGTAAAAAGGCTTCTTACAATCTTTACAAACTTTGGCAAATCCGCAAGTATCTAGATGACGATTTATGCGAATTCCTAGTCCATGCATTTATTACATCTCATATTGAGTACTGTAACTCCTTATATTTTAATTTACCTGATAGCCTTTGAAGAAAATACAATTGGTTCAAAACTCAGCTGCCAGACTTGTTACTAGAACCCCCAAGTACCACCACATTTCACCAGTGCATTTCAAATTACACTGGCTCCCAGTTAAGTATAGGATTAAGTTTAGAATTGTATTGCTCACTTTTAAATGTCTTCATGGCTCTTCTCCCAGTTATCTGTAAAACTGATTAATTCCATATCAAGCAACTAGATATTTAAGATTTCAATTAAAACATTTTCTCACTGTACCAAGAACTAAAAGCCAGTTTGGAACCAGAGGTTTTTACCATGCCACACCTAAACTTTGGAACGACCTGCCCTATCATCTACAAAGTGAAACTTGCCTTGCTCATTTTAAGAATAGCTGTAAAACTGATCTTTTTACAGCTGCCTTCAATGCAACTAATTCTTAACTCTTATTATTTTATCCCTCCTGCTTGAATGTGATATCTTTAAATTTTAACCACTATAATCTTTACTATATATTTAACTATTAAGACTATCTTACATTATTTGACCTTTTATTTTTTTAACAATTTTATAAATATTTACATCTTATAGCTCTCATTTTTGTAGGTCTACTTTTTACTATCTTAGTGCCTATACAACCAGACTTGCTAAGTTTGATTTTACTCCTAACATTTTAGATTATTCCTCTTGTTACGTTCATTGTTGATCCTATTGCTTTTGTCTTTTTATTCAATATTCCAGCTTGAATGATTCTAGGTCTATTTTTATCTTTTTATTTACTATAGTCTTAACTTATTTTATCATTTGATTCATTTTTTTGTAAAGTGCATTTGAATGTATCATTTTACAGTATTTGCGCTATATAAATGTTTTTAATAATGATAATGATAAAGGACATGGGTACTGTTCAAATAAGCATGATTGGAGTTAACGTGAGTATATACTAATTAGCTTATTTGCATACCAATACAAAATATTTGCATCTACATGTATGATATGTCTTAAATTAAAGTGGGAGTGGGATTTTGTTTACCCAAATGATAATATATGTGAAGAGCATTGTCTATGGTGAGGTATAATGTGCACTTGATTAATTAGCTTATTTGCATAACAGACTTTTGTACAAAATAATTGACCTGAAATAACTTGGTACAGCATTGTTACTGTTCAGTTGAGTATGATTGGTGGTGTTATGTGTGCATACTAATTTTCTCATTTGCATAGCAATGAAAATATTTGTATCTGTGGTATCTCTTGAATTGAAATGGGTGCGGTGATTTTGCTTAAACAAATGATCATACAGTAATAACAGTATATGTAAAAAGTATTTTTCACACTTATTGTCGAGAAATAGTGCACATATTAATTAGGTTATAGGCATAAAAATAGACTTTGCTGCAAAATGTTTGACCTGAGATCAAAGTATTTGATCTAAAAGATATTTGACCTGAGATCAAAAAGACTTATTTACTTCACATTTCTAGTTTTGTTATGATATTGACATGATATGAATAAGAATAAAAAATGTTGTCTTACATGTACCATGAATAAAAAAGCAAATAATAGTTTCCTTGCTTGTAAAGAATTTTAAATTAGGAGTTTAGGAAACATAAACAATAAGTGGAATGTGGGGTAGACAATAAGATGATGATAAAGTAGCTGAAGGAATTAGGATGAGGATGGGATTTCATATGGGACAGCATGGTATTGTATGTAGGGCAGGGTGGGTTGGGATGTGGGTCAGGATGCCTAGGCATGTTGGACAGGAGGGTGGGTTGGCATGTACTGTAGAACAGGGTGGGTTGGCATGTGGAAGAGGGTGGGTTGGCATGTGGAACAGGGTGAATTGGCATGTGGAACAGGGTGGGTCAACATGTGGAACAGGGTGGAATGGCATGTGGTAGGGTGTCATCTGGATTTCAGTTGTAATGGCATGTGGGTCATGCAAGTAGTAGAATGACATACAGTATATATCTGGTTTCCAGGTGTGATTGCATGGAGTATAGGTATGGGATGACATTTGGGACAGGTTGGAATGTGGGACAGGCTGGAATATGCATTTTTAGCAGTAAGGGGATTTGTATTGTCTCCAATGTCTAGTTTGTCATACGTAAGCAATATTGTTTCACATAATTTTGCTTTAATATTATTGTACACTTTTCATGTTGCTTGACTTTGCTTGACACACATATTTTCCTAGATTGGAATCTGTATTACAATCCAAGATGTAGTTCTGGGAATGTGTAGGGGTTGTGGGAGGGTACAGGTTGGAAAGGCTTAATTACATTCTTTCTCCAAGGACAAGACAGTCTGCATGCACTTTTGTCATTTCAACAACCTCCACCCCAACCCGAACTTTGTGCTCAATGGGAATCGCATCCCTAAAGTTGAACACACACACTTTCTGGGTTTAACTCTAGACCCCAAGCTCACCTACAAGCAACACATCACCAATCTGAAACTAAAATGCAACAGCTTCCTCAACATCCTCCGACTCCTTTCCAACACCACTTGGGGAGTGAACCGCTATGCTCTGCTCAAAATTTTCAGACTCACCATTTGTGCCAAGCTTGACTACGGCAATATTGTCTACTGTGTCACTCACAACTTATACCTCAACCACTAGAGTCCTCACCAACACCCAGAACCCTGTTTCCAACCTCATTAGATACCCCAATTTCTTAACCCTCTTTGATAGGACTAAAACCTTATCCCCTCCCTTCAGCTTACGCATTTAATCAGACCTCTTCCATCTCGGCATCAACCCCGCCACTCTCGGCACCTACTCCTGGCCCACTTTTCCTCCTTGGGCCACCTCTCTCCCTTCTGTCCACCTAGACCTCTCCACTCATCACAAAACACAAACCCACCCTAACCTCTTCATCAACCGCCACAACCAAATTAAAGACCAACTCTCAAATTACACCTCCATCTATACTGCTGGCTCCAAAAAGGCGAAAGACAGCTGCTGCTGCCGTCATCCAAGACATCACCCTCAGTAGCAGGCTTCGAAACTACTCATCCATCTTCTTCGCCGAGTCCAAGGCCATCCTACTCGCCCTCAATGTAACTGAGTACTCCACGCTCAGTCACTTTGCCATGTTCTCCGACTCCAAGGCTGTCCTTACTTCTTT
The DNA here is from genome assembly GCA_020152595.1 of Chiridota heheva. Lineage (NCBI taxonomy): Eukaryota > Metazoa > Echinodermata > Holothuroidea > Apodida > Chiridotidae > Chiridota > Chiridota heheva. Next base: position 733,392 of record JAIGNY010000132.1, read on the forward strand.
ACTTAATCTTAAATGGGATAACCCTACATCCCACCTTCCCTCCATAAACACCTTTCGCCCCCCCTCCCCCTTCCCTCCATCTGCAGAAAAAGTATTATTTTCTTCTGGATACCCAGCCATGTTGGCATCCCTGCCAATGACAGGGCTGATGCAGCCACTAAGCTTGCCCTCAACCTCCTCCCTACCCCTTTTCCAAAAACCCTGTCTGACATCAAACCGCTTATCGCTTCCCTTGTTCGTGACCGCTGGCAAACCTCATAGAACTCCCAAATTAATAACCAAACCCATGTCATCCAGCCCACAATTCCGATCAATTATCCACCATCAACAACCTCTCTCACATCGACAAAGTTCATATTACCCATTTTAGAATTGGTTACACCCACCTCACTCACTCCCACCTCCTTATTGGCTCCCCCCAACCCCTCTGTAACAATTGCCACGGCACCCTTACAATCCATGACGTTCTCCTTGCTTGCCCCCTGTACAAGCTTCCCAGAGCTTCCCTTGCTCCCCACAACTCAAATCCTCCGAATAAAATTATCTCTTTCCTTCATCATGCTTCCCTCTACAACCATATTTAATTCTCCTCTTCCACCTTCTCTCTACTTTGTTTTTGTTTCACCCATGCACCTCCTTTCTCGATCACAGCTTTCTGACTATTGTTCTTGAATTTCTCTCATTCTCCCCCTCTTTCCTTTCCTTCCTACCTCTAGAATGATCTGACCTCTCAGGCACAATTTGACCCTCGTTGTCATGGTGCCGTTAAGACCCCATCAAACTAACAAACAAACAATCATTGACATTGGCAAGTTAGGGCCTCTCCTTTCTTTGTTCTTCAATTAATACAAGAATAGGTGTTATAGTTATAAAGACTGCTAGCTTTTACATGTTTTCTGAGTCACTGCATGGGTGAGGTAACCTTGAGGTTTTTTGTTTTTGTTTTAACTGGGAAAATGCACAGATATTTTGAAGCTTGTAGTAAAATGTTGTAAAAATTAACAAAGCAAATGAAAATGTAGGTGCATCTTTCAAAGCTCAAGTAATGTGAAATCATCTGCACTTACTACCCTATATACTTCCCTCAATAAGCCTATTCTCTATACTAGCTTTGAATAGTCAAACATATTGTCCGTTGGACAGTTCTTGTTTATGTCACAATTCTTTGAAAAGGAACACATGGTTTTGAAAATACCCTGAATCACTGTCAGGTGGAAATGGCAGCAAGGACTGACATTAATCTATCATTTTCTACATCACATATTTGCTTAGATTGTGTAAGAGAATCCTTAAACTTTGATCCTTCAGAATTGAAATTAAATATATTTTTTTAATACACAAACAGAGTATTACCTTTGTACTGTACTTGTTCTTTGACCTTTAAATATGTTTCTCTAATCACGTTATTATCTATAAATTATAGAGACTAGTAAGCCACTAACCCTCATATGTATTACAGTAAGTAGTCAAAGAAATGTCAAGTATACATACTTACTCAGCAGCTGGCAAATTGTACTTAATATCCATATATTCTCAATTTCAGTGCAAACCTGTGATACTTTGAGTACTGCACTCATGAGGTAAAATTTATTTTTAGTTCTGGAATTTTTATATTATCATAATTTTCAGGAAGGTTTTATTAACTTTTAATTGTTGATAGCAACATTTCAAATTTTGGGTGTTGTATCTGGTATACAATTTAATAACCCAACCGGTAAATGAAATAAATTACAGTTGTTATAAAGATATTTTCAATTTTCATAATTTTTGAAATATTTTGCATATCATGGTAAAAATCCACTGCTATTTCTAAAATTTGACAAAGCAAATTTAAAGGACTGAACAACAGGAGACAAGCAAATTTAAAGGGCTATGGACAAGGGGAGTCAAACAATTTAGTGTAAAGGGCTATGGACAAGGGGAGTCAAACAATTTAGTGTAAAGGGCTATGGACAAGGAGAGGCAAACAATTTAGTGTAAAGGGTTATGGACAAGGGGAGGAAAGCAAATGTAAAGGGCTATGGACAAGTGAAGGCAAGTAAATATAAAGGGCTATGGACAAGGGGAGTCAAGCAATTTAATGTAAAGGGCTATGGACAATGGGAGGCAAGCAAATGTAAAGGGCTATGGACAAGGGGAGGAAAGCAAATGTAAAGGGCTATGGACAAGTGGAGGCAAGTAAATTTAAAGGGCTATGGACAAGAAAAGGCAAGCAAATTTAAAGTGCTATGGACAAGGGGAGGCAAGCAAATTTAAAGGGTTATGGACAAGGAAAGGCAAGCAAATTTAAAGGGCTATGGACAAGGAGAGGCAAGCAAATTAATGTAAAGGACTTTGGACAATGGGAGGCAAGCAAATGTAAAGGGCTATGGACAACGGTAGGCAAGCAAGTGTAAAGGACTATGGACAAGGGAAGGCAAGCAAATGTAAAGGGTTACATGTATGGACAAGAGGAGGCAAGCAAATGTAAAGGGATATGTACAATGGGATGCAAGCAAATGTAAAGGGCTGTGGACAAGGGGATGCAAGCAAATTTAAAGGACTATAGACAAGGGGAGGCAAGCAAATGTAAAGGCTGTACAGTATTGCCCTTTGGTGGATTTTGAGGTGATCATTAGTTTTCTTTAAAAATGTAATTTAGCACAAATTGCAATTGTTTGTGAAAATGTATTTTGGTATTCTGCTGTAGTATTCAAATGATATCAGTTGTGTGCTGTCAACAATAAAGAAAATATTTTATTTTCAAAACGGCACCTCAGCTTGGAAAATTGTTGAAAATGGACAATATTTGTGGATTTTTGATCTAACTATAACTTTTTACCTATGTGTAATTAATATTAAGCTTAAATCCTAAAACTATGGTATGTGAGTAACAATATCTCACATATCAGAGCTCTAGATTGGAAAGTTGATTTTTAATAGTACTTCAATATGTTAATTTGTCACATAATTTGAATGCAAAGTGATAAAAATGACCTTTGGGTATATTAGAACTTTAGCATGTTATTTAGCAGGAATTGTATTTGTTTCTTTGATTGTATTAAGTGTTCTATATATAAAGTACGTTTCAGGTCTGTACTGCGAATAAGTGAGAAAATATTCTGCCTTAAAAATGCATGTGCATGCTGATAAATGTCTATAAGAGCAATTTTTATGTGATTTTGTTGTTTTTTGGAATTCAGTTTTATATTTTTACTTATAATAAGCTTTATTCGTATGAGAATGGCACTAGATGCACATATTTTTAATTTCAGAGCCCTGGTCTTGACACTTCATTATATTTTAGATTATAGTCCCCAAAAAAGGAATTACGAAAAATTGGAAAATTTCATGAAATTTGCTTTTTGGAGTCAAAGATAAGAGGTATAGGTAAAATATAACCAGATTTAATAATTATTTGGCTTTTATATTATATGAATGCACAATAGGGATAAAGAAAGTTAAAAATCCAGAATAATGAAATAATTCAAAGGTTAAAAGTTTGATGGTTACAAAATATCTAAAATTTTACCCTGAGGATTAAATTGGCTGTAAAATAAAAAATTAAAAGAAACAGTCACCATTTTGAAATACGTTATTGATAATAGTGCATGCTATTGCCATGCAAAGTCTTAGACCAATCCATTGTGCTTCTCATTGTGAAATTTGTCCTTGAATTAAGCCCGTTTATTAAAAAACTTTAAAATTTGGTTCAATTGAAAATTTCGACATTAAGGCTAACCCTGTGAGATTTTTAAGTCCCATTGTTGAATTCTACACCTCAAACAGTAGCCTGGTGTCAACTTTTAGAGCTATATCATATCATGTACAGGCAAAACGTTGTATGTAATTATGTAATTGATACAAATTCAAAATGGCCACCATTTTCACGAAAAAAAGGCCAAAAATGGGCCGACTATGAGTGACCATATCTCACAAACCATAAAAGAAGTGAAGCTAATGTATTGGGAGTGTTCTAGATACATGATTTGTAACAAATGTGTCAATTTGTAGGCAAATTTGAGATAGTGGGTGTCATGCCCTTATTGAATTGACATGGAATGACCGAAGCAAATTTAAAGGGCTATGGACAAGGGGAGTCAAGCAATTTAATGTAAAGGGTTTTTGACAAGGGGAGGAAAGCAAATGTAAAGGGCTATGAACAAGGGGAGGCAAGCAAATGTTTAAGGCTCTGGACAAGGGGAAGCAAGCAAATGTAAAGGACTATGGACAAGGGAAGGCCAGCAAATGTTAAGGGCTATTGACAAGTGGAGGCAAGCAAATGTACAGGGCTATGGAAAAGGGGAGGCAAGCAAATGTAATGGGCTATGGACAAGGGGAGGCAAGCAAATGTTAAAGGCTATGGACAAGGGGAGGCAACCAAATATAAAGGGTTATGGACAAGGGCAGGCATGAGGGACCTCTTTGCTTCTCTCCATCTTGATTGTGATTGGTGCGAGTTTCATTTGGATGTGAACCAAAAAACCTACAAAATGTGTTGACAACATCAGAACTACCAAAGGTACAAAACATGTTCTTTAATTATTTTTTCTCATACATGCAGCCCTTATTTTTCATATATACAGTAGAACGACAGTCATGTTGAAGTAATAGAATGAATTGCCTGCATTTCGATTGCATTTTGTTGAACACAAATGTATTGGTCACAAATTGAACCTTCCAAAGCAAATGCCAAGAGTTACTATGGAAGTGCATATTTACAAAATGTAACTATACTGTGGCCTGTTTTACACCCATAAAACCTGTGTTTAGTATAACTGCGTGCCATGGCAAACATTCAACCCAATTTGAGGGGAATATGTCAACTTGACTGATAATTGTATGATCTACATGTATTTACTGGAGTAGAATCTCTCTCAATAGCATTCTTTGACTTGGTGTGTATAGATTGATGTGTGTAGACCACTCCTAAGCAGGTGTGTGTATTCTTGTGCAAAGGCTTTCACTGTGATGAGCATTGTTAAGAAGTTGATAATTCTTCCTCTTGTAGAATGAATATTGTCAGTGGGCTGCAAGGGGGTTGGGGACCACTATCCCTACTTTTCTGGAAGTCTAGTTCTGACCCCTACTTTTTAGGGCAAACCCACTTTAGGTTCAAGTAAAATCACACAACAAGAATATTAAGATGAAAAAAAGATAAAATGAAAGTATTTAAGGATTTGCTTCCCTCTGCTTTTGAAAGTATAGGCGCCATTGAATATTGCCGTTTAGATTATATTCTCAGCCAAGAGCCATCTTTGTCTAAAATTGCAAGACTATTTAAAAGGGAGTATTGCCATGACACTGGGGCATTTGCTAGATTATTTTGAATTTGAATGTTAACAAACAGGGATGTTTTGGAAAAGGATCCTGAAGGGGCCCATTCTTCTTCTTAAATATGGTTTACATTTATTGAAAGTGGGGGAAGAGGGCCCTGAATTTAGAAAGGCTTGCATAACAAATTTTGGGTTGTTGATCAGAAGTTATCATATTTTTTTAATGGGATGATGGATTTTTTTTTGAGGGGAGGGGAGGGGGTATGTCATGGCCACACCTTCTGCCCCTCAAAGTGATCCACATCTAATCTATGTGAAAGCAGGAATGTGTTATTTATATTAGACTTTCTTATAAGATCTTGACGATCCATTTAAAATTTAAATTGTCTGGGTGGTCTTGTGTGATTTACACAAGGCAGTACTCTGCATACATTGCACAGTTAAAACCATAGAAAATTGGGGCATTAAGAAAGGATGTATAGCTATTTTGATGACTGTTTGTGGTCCATCAGGAAGTCGGTGGTTTTAACTTTGATTTTTGATTTGTCCTCATCTTGAAAGCCTTTCATACCATGCAACCGGTCCTTTGTTCTGTGCCACTAGTCAGGCCTACAGTTAGTGCATACTCTCCTCATCCTAGGAGTTTTTTTTTGTATCACCTGCCTCAGTATCAGAAGAATAAATAAATCAATAAGAAACCTATCATATGAGGAATTACCTCTATTCATGCCACCATTAACCTCCTAAACCCAGTGCAATAAAATTTGAATTACATTGTTAAGATTAAGTAAAAAAAATGGTTGCTTCACTGACAGGTGTTAGAAATGAACCCATGTATGCACAAGATCCCACTGGCCAAAGGCTGTTCAAGTTCACTGCAAGTGTGCCTTCATAATAATGGGAGCATGCCCTACTGATCACATGTTGACATTCTTGGGGTGGTATTTATACATCAAAACCACACAAAGGCTTCCCCTTTAAAATAAATTCCCTTGGACTTTGTAAGACTGGCAAGCAGCTGATTTAAATGTCCTGGTGTGACAAAGGAAATAGTGTATGGGTATGAGATATGCTCAATAGGTGAACACTAATTCCCATCAAGTCATGTATTCTATAATGTGACTTATACTTGCTTCATTGCCTTACATTGACAACTTTTTCTTGCCTTGTCAGAGTTTCGTATTCTTGTGAGGTCAATCCTCATAGACGTGCATTTAAAGGAATATTCCCATGTTTGTTCGTAAGCTTTTATAGGAAAGAGAACATTTTTTAGAAACAATTTAGTACAAAAATCATTTTGATATGTTATTCATACCGCGAAATATTCAAATTTTAAAGTTCACAAAAAATGCCAATAAATGAAAAGGAAAAGGATCAGTGAGACATCACAGCAACACATTCTCCCACAAAGTTTATGTATTTCATTACAATGTGATGAAAGTTATGTATTTATTAGAGCTGTGAACGTTTAGGGATTTTAGTAAACGTGTACACGCCAAAAAAAGCGAGCGTGTATCGTGTACACGAGTTTAGTACCGTAATTTTCGAAGAAACACCAAAATTGCTCCAAAACTACGAGGCGAAGTAGAAAAATCGCGCAACCAGTATAGTAAAAGTACTGAGTGCATTACCCAAATAGACGCTGAGTTTTGCTTTCCAAATCGTAAAAAGTTTACTTGTACAGTATAAATCATCATTTTTATGGAAAATATGCATGGAAATTCAGTTTTGAAAGTTTGTTTGTTGAGTTTTGAAAGAACAGATAACTTCCTTTCAATGTCATTTAAACTCAACATCGCGTAACTTTTTAGTCCTATTCGCTACGGCTTTCAAAGTTCTGTAAAAATCTTGCATACTGAGGCCTATGATATACCTCGCCGTAAAACATTTCAAAACTACGCCACCACCACCAGGAAGTTCTGAAGTATCAGTCCTCTCGAAAAAAATGGCCGCCATCTTTGCGAAGCATGCAGAATTTAAGCTCTGTTAAAACCTTTTTCTGTTTATTCATTATGCAATATTTTTTCTTTCTTGCAAAATTTATTTGACTCATCAGGTAATATTTACATGTAAATGTACTGATTGTCACAATTCAAGTGTTTTTTTATCGATGAAACGGGCGCTGATTGCGTGGGTTTAAAGCCTTATGGCCTAACGTTAGGCCTATTGTTAGTTTCACTGTGTACTGCTGCACATTCGCGGTGCATTTTACAAGTTGAATTACTCAGATTTCGGCGAAATCAAAGTGCATAATATCCCCATTCATTAATGATTACTGCGCATTTGTGATTCGCACATTTAAAAAGGATTATGCTAATCGGGTTTACAGTTTGTAAAAAATCATTGATTGGAATTTTGTCAGCCGAATGTGTGTGTGATTTGAATCATGAATATTGATTTTCAACGGCAAGACACTAGGCCTATAATGTATGAAAAACGATTACTCGCAATGAAGTTTTAGTAAACGTTTACAAGATTTGCGAGCGTGTAGCGTGTACACGCTAAACGGTCACAGCTCTAGTATTTATATACATTGCCAAATATACCCTTCTTCAATAACTTTTGGAAAATTATTTACAATAATACAGAAACAACCAATTAACATTCAAAGAAATACATAAACATTTGCAATGGAATTGCCTCTATGACATCATCATACACGAATTCATCATACTGTACAAAAACTTTGAAATGCAATTGGGACATCTTTAAAAATCCATATCTTTTAGTCCTTAACCGGTTGAGGAATTCAAAGTAGTGGTTTTAACAAATGAAAACTTACTTTATACTTTTGTGTGGCCTTGCAGTGGATGGAAACATTTGTGCAGGATTCTGTACTTACTGTACTTGTATATTAACAAAGGGGTAGGAAGATTTCAAAAAGTGTATGTGTGGGAGGGGGAGGGTGGGGGGCACGACATAGGGGCACTGAGAGCCGACCCCATGAATTTAGATTAGAAGTGGCGCTAATCGGTCCTAGATTCCCTCCCATGGTAAAGCTTCAAATTCAGCCCACTTCTGGGAGAATGTCTTGAGAAGTAATAACAAAAATTATGAAGGTTAACACAACTTGTGCACATTTTCTGACATTTAAGGGGGCGCGCTCTGGGTGTGCAGGGATCCGCCCTAATTCTCTAATATTTTCAAATAATGGAGCCATTTTTGCACTAGTTCCTGCATCATAATCAGTAATGCATGGGTATTTTTTATTATTTTTAAAAGGAAAATTTTAGGTTTCTTCAGATATTGTTCTGGATGGTTATAATTTCCTCACAAAATGTTAACGTTTTTTAGAGACACTTAACCCTTACTCTACCAGGGCATTTGAGATTACAAGTGTTATTTTAGGGAGCTTTTTGGAAAGGGGGCTTTTTAACAAATTTATGTTCATTTTCTACTGTAATAAGTTTATGTTATATAAAAGCTAAGACTTTAAACTTTACGTTGATTTGCATAATTCTCTGGTGATTTATGCAAATTTATGCAAATGAGGTCATTAATTAAGATAATTAGATGTCCTAAAACTGCTATCATTGTGATATTCTGCTTTTTTGTGGCTAATTAGAAAAAAAAAGGCTTCAGTGACAGTTGGTACCGCATATGAAATGTCAACAAATTTGTCCAAATACAGGAAAATCCTTCAGAGAAATACAATTTCAACTGTTTCCAAGGAAATACAAGGGTTGGGGGTGGAGTGGGGGTTCTGGCTTATTTATATTGGGAGGGGGAACCAGGGGAAATGCCATCCCCCCCAAAAAAAAACAAAAAAAATATGGCCATCTTCCAGGATCTAAATTGCTTTAAAGAAAACAATTTCCCCCTACATGGGACAGCTTGGCCCCACACCATTGGTCTCTTGCCCCAGCATTTGTCTCTTTCCAACAACATGGGACCTTTTCTCCTTAAATTTTTAATTCTACTCCACTGCACCTTAAGTTGAACCTCACAACATGGAATCGAGAATTTGCAAAATAGGTATATGGGCACTGTTGCACTACAAATTAAAGATTGATCTGTAAAGTTTCATCTAAAATTACTATAATAAAGACAATTCATGTTTATCACGTTGAATTTTAGTGACCCATTTACTTGTTTATAATACTTACAAGTAAATAATCCCAGCTAAACTACACTGTTTTTGCTTAATTTTGAACAAATCGGAACTAACATTAGCTATGCCTAACGTTAAGCCTAACGAGTAACGTTGGTAAGCATGAATTTTTAAAAATTACCAAATATCACAAAATTGTACATATTTTAAAAATAATTTAAAAATAATCACCAGGTATGAGGAAAATGTGATTTGATTTGGACAATATGACTTGTCTACATATTATATATAAAAAAAAAAATATCTAAAACTATTTTCCAAGCAATTTTTGTAAATTTTTCAAAAATATGCATTTTTCGGGACATTTTAAACAAAAAGTGAAATTTCTGAATGTTTGGACAAAATTTGCCGAAAAAAAGTGAGTGTAAACCCCCCTCAAAAGATACAGTTTTATGAAAGATCTTTCTGAGATCTTTGCAGTGAAACTATTTGCACCTTTGTAGAATTTTGGTAAGGTCCCGATTTTATTTTTGGAAAAAAGGAGTTTCAAAACAGCGATATTATTGTCGCGTGGTATAGTAAGGGTTAAGACAGATTGAAGACTAGTTTCCTTAAAAAGTCTACAAAACATTTAATATTTCCTTAGAAGATAATTGTAAAATTATATAATTTTCCACTATTCTTCAGTGATCCTCAAGTGTCTCTCGTAGCACTGGAGATTTAAAATCCTTAAAATTCTTTAAAATATTTGGGCACCAACGGTTGGGTTGTATCAGGCATGATTATTAAACTCCGCCTTTATTATTGTGGTCATTTACATAAAGTTGCTACAGTATATAACTGACCAGACTTTTTTTTATTTAGTATGCTCAGTCAAGGAGTGTGACAGGATGTGACTGCATATGGACATAGGGAGGGATGCCATGTGGGACATGGATGGGGGCCATTTGGGACATATGATATAATATATATTATGTGGTATACACCAAGGGCTGTATCAGGCATGATTATTTTTTCCACCTTTTTTTCTTATTCAACAAGTCATTTGCATATAAGTTATTATATGAACTGACACTTTCATACATAGTATGCTCAATCAGGGACTGATAGCTAGGATGAGACTTCTTATGGAGCATATGGGATGTCATGTAGTACATGGGGTGGGATGCCATGTGTGACATGGGGTAGGATGCCATGTGGAACAGGGTGGAATGCCATGTGGGACATGGGATAGGATGCCATGTGGAAGTTACAGGGTGGAATGTCATGTAGGATATATGGTGGAATGCCATGCGGGGCATAGGGTAGAATGCCATGGGATGGGATGTCATGTGGGATGTGGGACATGGGGTGGGATGCCACGAGTAACACAGAGTGTGACATAGGTGGGATGCCATGTGTGACATAGGGTAGGAGGCTATGTGGGACATAGGGTAGGAGGCCATATGACATGGGATGTGATGCCATGTGGGACATAAGTAGGATGTCATTGGGACATTGGGAGGATACCATGTGGAACATATTTGGTAGGATCCAATGTGGGACAAAAGGTGGGATGCCATGTGGGACATCAGGTGGGAAGCCACTGATGTGGGACATACTTTGGGATGCCATGGGGGACATAGAGAGAGATAGTATGTGGGACACAGGGAAGGTTGCTATGTGGGACATAGGGAGGGATGTCATGTGGTACATATTGTTGGATCAATGTGGAGCATACATCTAGGATGGGATCCATGTGGGACATAGGGTGGGATGCCATGTGGGTCATAGGGTGGGATGCCATGTGGGACATATGTTGGAATGCCATGTGGGACATACTGTATGGTAAAATGCCCTGTGGGAGATATGGTGGAATGCTATGTGAAACAAGGCATGGGATGGGATGTCATGTGGGACATGGGTGAGATGTCATTTGGCTAATAGGATGGGATCCATGTGGGACATCGGATGGGATGCCATATGGGACATATGGCGGAATGCCACGTGGGACAAGGGATGGGATGGGATGTCAAGTGGGACATGGGATGGGATGCCATGTGGGAGATATGGTGTGGTGGAATGCCATGTGGAATGGAATGCCATGTAGGATGGGATGTCATGTGGGACATGGGGTAGTGTGAGATAGCGTTTTTAAAATTGGCCGGTTCATATGATATAGGATAGCATCGCAAGGTTTAATGTCCCAAAATCATCCAGTGCTGGACATTATTTCAAGACAGCTACGGTCTCTGATAACCAGTTGTGAACTCACTGGTTGCAGACCCACTAGATATGGGTATTAATTTGCATGAGCATGCGAACCATGATGGTATTTACCGTTCTAGTCATATTTGTTGTAATTATGATGTTAGCTGGTGTGTCCATGTTCATGATGTAAAAACGTTGAATTTCATTAATATGCATAGTGGGCGGGGCTTAATGTGATTTTGCTGAAAAAAGCTTGTAAACACGATATTTCAAGAATAGTAAACTGGATTCATGTCATATTTGGTACACAGATTACCCATGGTCCGTAGATGTGCTCTGTTGTTTTTGATGGTGATAACTTGCATATTAATGAGCCTAATGTAAAAATCTTGAAATGCTAATGTTGTCTACATATTTATTGATCTGCATGGTGGGTGTGGTTTATGAATAGATATCCTGGAACAAATATTTCATCTTATGCAATGACATGATAGTAAATACAAATTTTGCAAACTAATCAGCTTATGATAAAGAAACATCGGAACCACAAAACCTTTTGGTTCTGGTTACTTGTAAGAGGGGTACTTTTACTTGCAAGAAGGGCACTTTTTCCATTTTTTGGAAAAGTGGGGGGGGGGGGGGTATGGGCCCTCAGTTCCTACCCCTGTGTAGGAGGGGGCAGGGGTTTTTATTGGTCTCAATAACAAATCCATGCATAAAAGTAATGACACCTGTATGGTTTAAGAAATAAGGGTATAATACTACAGTAGTATTAACTTTGTGCAAGAATATACACAGTGGGGTAAATCCATTAAAAAAAGTGGGGAGGATGATTTGTAAGATTTGTAAGTTAAGGTGACACCTTCGGCACTAAGAGCGCGCAGCGATCGCTTTTCGGCGTGGAATCCAATGGCCTGCTTAAGGGCCCCTAATCCCCACCATTAAGTAATGGTGTGAAGGGGTGAAGCCCCAGAAGGGGTTCAGTGGGCGAATCCTCTGGAAGCTCTTGCAAAATTTACATTTGAAGGGATAAAAAGTATGTCACAATGCATAGGAAGAAGGTATATTTATACAAGTCAAAAATCATGTCATAGAGAGCTATATAATACAATATACAAAACAAAGATTCATGTAAACGCATAATGTGGAAATATAATATTTTATTGTTCACGTTTCAGTGCATGGATATAGGCCTATAGTAGGTCTAATATGGTCACTCTTTAAAAGATATGTGTAGTCTAAAAGAAAAATGTTTGATAAGCTTCCAATAATTTACTATGAATGTGTGTAAATTTTGTCAAACTTTTAAAACGAATCTGTTCTATATTCTGCCCTCTCCCCACTATGTCTCGGTGTCTTAGTTCATGTATTAAGTACAATATTGCACATATTGTTAATATATTATTAAGAGATTATTTTGCATTTTCAAACTTTTCTCCAAAGAATGCCCTTTTTCTGAGAAAGTGCTCTTTGAAATCTAATTACATAATAAGCACTTGGAATTTTAAAGCTTGTTGAAATACCAGAACGTTCTGACCATTTGATGAATCTATGGCCTACCCTCTGGGGAAAAAAAAAACCTGATGTAGAATGTCGTGTTTCCATTTTCATTTTCCGAGGTGCAGGATTGAAGTGCCCTTTTATACGAAAAAACAAACCCCCTTTCAAAGTCCTGGCTTAGTCTATTAGGACTCATAATATACTCCAAAAATTCTACTGTTTAATGTAGGCTATTTGAAAACAAAATGTTACTGCAAAATTAACATAAAGAAACAGGCAGCTTTTAATTTATAAAGAACAGTTGGAGTTTTTAATACAATTATGATTTTATTCTTCTTTTATGATGCAAGTTAGCAACCTAACTTTCCAAAATGTTAAAAAATAAATACATCTTCTTTCAGGTACAGGTTTACATGTAAAAACGTTTAAAAACATGGCTCAGTAACAGAAAACTAAACTTGCTTAGGACATTTACATGTACACCTGGCTGAATAAAAAGGAATATTATTATCGCTATGGTCCATCTCACTTGTTGAGTCAGGTTGCAACCTGCCTGGGGGTGGGAGTGATGGGGGGTTCCTGTTCTGAACCTGCTTTCTATGCTTCTAAATACCTTTCAAAATGTAATTTATCACTTAATTGTAAAGTACCTTTGGCCCCAAAAGTGTGTGTAGGGGGTGGAAGGATGGGATGATAGTATGGATCATCCCCTCTTGTCAAAAAGTGAGGGATATATCCCTCATATCATATCCCCAACCCCCTGGATTTGTATCTATGAATATACAATTGCATATGATTTTGATGATTTATTTTTCATCAAGAAAAAATAAAAAAATAAAAAATAAAACCTATTTGTGAAGAGAAGGTTTCAGTTTAATACTGTATGTGGTGTGCTGTAGAAGTGACCATAAAGTGTAAATATATTTAGGGGAGAAAGGAAAAAAAAACTGAAAAATTAAAAACTTTAAAAAAATGGTTTCACAAGGCCTCCTTAAGATGCCTTTGAACCACCAACACTTACAATCTTGAGTTATTCATTTTGTGATTTTCAGTAGTCAACATGTGCTATACCCTTACATTGACCTGTAGTGGAACCTGAATTGATATCAACAGGGAAATTCCTTTGTTCTGTAGCCATTCATAATCTAGGAATGACATCAGGGGCCAAGTTTAAGGGCATTGTTATAGCGTCCAGACCAACCATGTGGTTTAACCATTCAGCTTATGTTTTGGACAGCTGGTGTGGTAGGTAGGTTATTGTCTAGGAGGTATTTGACAGTTAAATTTAATGGCAGTGACTGATCATTGGGAAGGAAAGCATGACACCATGAGTGGTCCTCCAAAATTTGTATTTGTTGGTATTGGTGTCAGACCATAAAATGTTTAGTTAACAATCTCTGCTTTTAATCTGAGATTGCAATATTCTTAAATATGACCTGGGAATTATAAACATTACTGTTTGTATTTCTTGCATATGATATTATTGTATCATGAAATATTTTTCAGTCTGCATGGTTTTACTGTGAAATGATATGTAAGAAAATATTGCGGGGTTTTCCAATACACATTTTCTGAAATTTTGGTTCGTAAATGGCACCACGTCCCCAATGAGATGAGACAAGATTTTATGGACACATTGAGAAAATAATTGTTGTGTACCCTTGAATACACCAGCCACATTGTAGGGTTTCTGTATTTGACATTTAAAACCTTTTACATGGCAACATAGGTGGGTGCATTCTATAGCTCACAATGGTGATATGACTTTTCAGTTCTTGTATAATTGCTTCAAAGTTCACTAGTACTAGAAACATAATAGTACTAGAAACATGCAATTATTTGTTCATCTTGGAATGTATCCACAGACACAGGTCATAGATCATAGAGCTGTAAGTATACTAAGTATGTAGTGTCTCCTGTATTAAATGACTAGTGTTTTGACACAAAACAACTCCTGTTAAATGATTTGACACTTCTGCCAAACTCACCTCTGTCAGGCACATGTATATACAGTATTTACTTTGAATGTTATACCAGCTGAACTACCAGTCCGGGAGCAACCGGAAAAACTGGATACTTCGAACTACCCAAAACATTAGGTACTTTGAAATACCCCCAATATTGGGTACTTTTATGTATTATGTCATTGCATAAACCTACACATTAGACTAGCTCACACTAAACGTATGGGGTTTTTCATTTTCTGCTTCGGATTGTCTGAAATTTCACTTGACACCCTGAAATTTTGCAGATGGATAGTAAATCGATATTCAAAACTTTTCGCCGCTGCTTTTTGAAATACATCGTTGCTTTTTTTGAGAAATTCAATAAGATAGACTATGAGCAATCTGTTTTATTGATTTTCTCAAAAAGCCTATTTCAAAATAGCCAGTTTTTTAGGTATTTTAAAGTACCCTGTTTTTGGGGTTGCTCCCGGACTGACTACTGTAGACTGAAGATTTCTTATTTTGTTTCCTGACACTTCAATAGTTGACAGATTTCAAAGCTCATCATGGTTGTTGATTGTGAATGAGAAAATATACAATTGAGGTGGTGTTGTTACCTTGCAATTATTATCTAATTTCTTAATGTATGAAAAAAAGAGTCTTTTCTCAAAATGGGAGATCAAAAATAACAGAGTAGACTAGTTAAGCTTGCATGGTTTTGCCCTGATGTAAAACCAACCAGTTTTTAAAATACAAACCGGTTTTAGGCAATAAAACCGGTGTTTAACCTAATAAAAAAAAAACCTTTATTTTTTATTAATGAATTAAAATGGTAAAACCCCTGCATCTGACGGTGTAGTTTTGAGTTCTGATGCTAATAAGATAATGAACCTATGCAGTCATGCTGGCGTGTGTA
This sequence comes from Chiridota heheva, assembly GCA_020152595.1. Classification (NCBI taxonomy): domain Eukaryota; kingdom Metazoa; phylum Echinodermata; class Holothuroidea; order Apodida; family Chiridotidae; genus Chiridota; species Chiridota heheva. Next base: position 749,250 of record JAIGNY010000132.1, read on the forward strand.
CGTGTATATGTATGTATGTGTTTCTGTGACAGCATGCTCGTAAGCACAATATCTCAAGAAGGATACAGTGGATTCATGTCATATGTGGTACACAGATAGCCTATGGTCCATAAATGTGGCCTATTTTTTTGGTGGTGATGTCATGCATATTAATGAATAGGCAGGGCTTAATGTAAATATCTTCAAATGCTCATATTTTAACAACTGCATTTCTGCTGTAAATATGTTGTTGTGGTGCCGTTAAACATCAACAAACCAAACCAAAGTATGTTGTTAGCTTTATATGTTCATTGTATAAAAACCTTGATTTTTATTGATATGCACAGTAGGCGGGGCTTAATATGATTTTGCTGAAAAGAGCTTGTAAACACAATATCTCAAGAAGAATAGACTAGATTTATGTCATGTGTGGTACACAGATAAACCATGGTCTGTTGATGTGCCCTGTTTTTTTTGTGGTGATGTCATGCATATTAATGAGTAGGCAGGGCTTAATGTAAAAAAATTGAATGCTCATATTTCAAGTACCACATAGTCTTGTTTTGTTTCATATGTGGTATAGTTAAGATGTTAGCTAGTTTGTACATGTTCATTGTATAAAAATGTTAAATTTCATTAATATGCATAGTGGGCGGGGCTTAATATTGTTTTGCTGAAAAGAAGTAGTAAACACTGTATCTCAAGAAGGAAATGCTGGAATCATGTCATATTTGGTACACAGCCCATGGTCCGTAGATGTGCCCTATTGTTTTTGATGGTGATATCTTGCATATTAATGAGCAGGCGGAGCTTAATGTAAAGATCTTTAAATGTTCATATTTTAACACCTGCATGTCTGTTTTGTTTCATATTTAGTAGAATTAGGATGATAGCTAGTTTCATGTTCATTTTATAACAACGAATTTCATTAATATGCATAGTGGGCAGGGCTTAATATGATTTTGCTGAAAAGAGCTTGTAAACACGATATCTCAAGAACGATTCATGTCATGTCAGATATTTCATGCAATGACATACAGTTTATACAAAATCAATCAGCATGAGAAAAAAAAAAAAGCATCGGAACCACAAATCCTTTTGGTTCTGGTTGTTATCTAAGTTTGTCAAAATTCTATTTCAATTTATTCAAATTTATCTAAATTTATCCAAATTATAAAGATTTATTTCAGGTTTATAAATTAGTAATATAATATTTATTTGAAATTTGTAAAGATTTGTAAAAATTTATTCCAGATTCATATTATATATTTATCAATCTGGAATAAATCTTCATAAATATTTATAAGATTGAATATAAATCTAGATGGAATTTATAAAGATTTAATAAGATTTATAAGATTTATTCCAGATTTATAAATTAGTAATGTATTATGTATTTATCAATCTGGAATAAATCTTTATAATGAAATGAATATGATCTTGATAAAATTGAATAAATTTGGATGAAAGTACAACCGTTAGATGCAGTGAGTGGTTCATCACTTTGTTCCATGAAAAATGGAATTTTTAAAAATAAGGACCGTCTGAAACCAGGGTTTCAGTAAACTGATTTTAGTTGTGAAACCGCTTAACTAGAGATGCGACCGTTTATCGGTTAACCGATTAACGATCGTTACTATTGTTTACCATTAGTGTTTTGTTTAAACAAATATTTGGCCTCAAAACTTTAATTCAAACCATTACCCATATATCAACCACTTAACATTCACTTTGGCGAATCAAATTGTTCAAAGAAAATCAATATTTTTACCCTTTACAGCATCAATAAGTTTGATTTGTCCGTCTCGACGAACTCAAAAAGTCATCAGAATACGAGCACAATACAGTGTGGCCTAATCATTGTTACAAACAATGCTAAGCCAATTTGCTAACGGCAACGATGTTATTCTGTGAAGCACATACTTACTTTGTATAGTGAAAATATCCTCAGAATGTCTTGTAATAATTCCTTAAATGCACCAAAATCAATATCTTATCCACTTACGTGGCGTTATAGCAAAGATAATTGTGGATTATCTTTAAACTCTAGATGCGGCCGATGTCAGCCATCTTTCCATTCACTACTTAAACAAGGAAGCACTCGATCAACAATGCATCACACTCAACATTTAACTGGCCACCTAATCCAGTGATAAAAGACAGAAGTCCGTAATCTTGATGGACATTTATCAGTAGAAACTGTATTTATTGGGTAGACAATATGATTAAAATTTATGGATTCAATTCAATTATAATTTTACGTGTTTGAAGAAATTTTCTCTTTTTAATGTTTAGGTATTGAATAGAACATGTAATAGTTGCAATACGCTCTCCAAATTGGCCGTGGTAATTGCATACTTAACACTGATTGAACAACTAATTTATTCATTTCAAAATTCCGGTAGTCATTTGTAAATGGTTGTAATATTTTATTGAATGTTCTTTGTTTTTTGTTAGAAATATGTGTTTGTGTGAGTAGATCGTCAGATATCTTCATAATGAAGCAAATTTCTGATGCCATGCGTGTTAATTGTTTACTGTATAAACAGGCCTAGTACTGTACTGTATGTACACACTGTGTGCAACAAAATACAACATAAACAATGGGCTTAATTCCATCAGACTTTTTGCTGTGTTATAGGCTAACCGATAAACGATTGATAAAGATGATCGTTTATCGTTTAATTAATTAAACGAAAATGCACATCCCTACGATTAACAGTGCAACCTTAGAACACCTGCAGAAATAAATGTTATGCGCTTTTGTTTGAGCTTACAGTAAGTTGTTTCAGTTACAATCCAAAAAGCAAAAATGCTCCAAAATGAACTTCTTCTTGGAGCTCCAAGCCTGAATAGCATACTCAAGGTGAGACCTGAATAGCATATTCAAAGTGAGTCCTGAATAACATACTCAAGGTGAGGAGGCCTGAATATCATACTCAAGGTGAGCAGGCCTAAATAAGCATACTCAAAAGGGTAGCATACTCAAGGTGAGGAGGCCTGAATAGCATACTCAAGGTGAGCAGGCCTAAATAAGCATACTCAAAGGTGAGGAGGCCTGAATAGCATACTCAAGGTGAGGAGGCCTGAATAGCATACTCAAGTTGAGGAGGTCTGGATAGCATACTTAAGGTGAAGAGACCTGAATAGCATACTCAAGGTGAGGAGGCCTGAATAGCATACTCAAGGTGAGGAGGCCTGGAGTTGAGGAGGTCTGGATAGCATACTTAAGGTGAAGAGACCTGAATAGCATACTCAAGGTGAGGAGGCCTGAATAGCATACTCAAGGTGAAGAGACCTGATAGCATACTCAAGTAATGAGACTTGAATAGCATACTCAAGGTGAGGAGACCTGATAGCATACTCAAGGTGAAGAGGCCTGAATAGCATACTCAAGGTGAGGAGACCTGAATAGCATACTCAAGGTGAGGAGACCTGAATAGCATACTCAAGGTGAGGAGACCTGATAGCATACTCAAGGTGAGGATACCTGAATAGCATACTCAAGGTGAGGAGACCTGAATAGCATACTCAAGGTGAAGAGACCTGATAGCATACTCAAGTAATGAGACTTGAATAGCATACTCAAGGTGAGGAGACCTGATAGCATACTCAAGGTGAAGAGGCCTGAATAGCATACTCAAGGTGAGGAGACCTGAATAGCATACTCAAGGTGAGGAGACCTGAATAGCATACTCAAGGTGAGGAGACCTGATAGCATACTCAAGGTGAGGATACCTGAATAGCATACTCAAGGTGAGGAGACCTGAATAGCATACTCAAGGTGAGGAGACCTGAATAGCATACTCAAGGTGAGGAGACCTGAATAGCATACTCAAGGTGAGGAGACCTGAATAGCATACTCAAGGTGAGGAGACCTGATAGCATACTCAAGGTGAAGAGGCCTGAATAGCATACTCAAGGTGAGGAGACCTGAATAGCATACTCAAGGTGAGGAGACCTGAATAGCATACTCAAGGTGAGGAGACCTGAATAGCATACTCAAGGTGAGGAGGCCCTACTAACTGCTTATACAAATTAAGAACAACCTCTCTACTAAAAAAAGGAAAAAAAAATCTTGTAATATCAAACCAAGTGTCATATTTGCCCTTGCAGCTGATAAAGCACACTGTCTAACAGGCTGCAGATTGCGATTAATGACAACACCAAGATCCCTTTCTTCATCAACAACCAAGACTTCAACGATTCATGTATTATAATCAAACCCTAAATTGCTCTGACCAAAATGAAGACCTTTCCTTCCATGAGTATTTTTTCACTTCATACATGTAGCTAAGGTTGATAATAATTTGGAATATGTTCAGTAATTTTACCAAATTCTATGTTATCAACCATGTATACATTAAATTAATTAGATAAATGGTTGCCATTTAGTCTACAGGCATAGCAATTTTCATTTATCTGGGTCATTCAAAATCTATAGATTTATTTCGGTTTTGCAACTTAAAGCTCTTTGCTTAAAAGTCTAGCTTTCCCTTTATAAGTGTTGTATCCCTTAATATTTCCTTTGGATGCAACAGTTCCCCACTTCTCAAAAGAGTCATATGGGATAAATAGACGTAAATTGACTACGATTTCTATTATAGGGCATGGTTCAGAAACATGATGACTGTATTTTCTGTCGAGAGCACACATTGATCCTTCATAGCTGTACTTAGTGTGGAAAGACCAAGCAATAAAGGTCTGAGTAAGCCACATGGTTTTCCTGTACTTAGTGTGGCAAGACCAAGCACTAAAGGTCTTAGTGCGCCACATGGCCTTCCTGTACTTAGTGTGGCAAGACCAAGCATTAAAGGTCTGATTAAGCCACATGGCTTTCCTGTACTTAGTGTGGCAAGACCAAGCAATAAAGGTCTGAGTAAGCCACATGGCCTTCCTGTACTTAGTGTGACAAGACCAAACATTAAAGGTCTGAGTAAGCCACATGGCCTTCCTGTACTTAGTGTGGCAAGACCAAGCATTAAAGGTCTGAGTAAGCCACATGGCTTTCCTGTACTTAGTGTGGCAAGACCAAGCACTAAAGGTCTTAGCCACATGGCCTTCCTGTACTTAGTGTGACAAGACCAAACATTAAAGGTCTGAGTAAGCCACATGGCCTTCCTGTACTTAGTGTGGCAAGACCAAACATTAAAGGACTGAGTAAGCCACATGGCCTTCCTGTACTTAGTGTGGCAAGACCTAGCATTAAAGGTCTGAGTAAGCCACATGGCCTTCCTGTACTTAGTGTGGCAAGACCAAGCATTAAAGGTCTTAGTAAGCCACATGGCCTTCCTATACTTAGTGTGGCAAGACCAAGCATTAAAGGTCTCAGTAAGTCACATGGCCCTCCTGTACTTAGTGTGGCAAGACCAAGCATTAAAGGTCTCAGTAAGCCACATGACTTTCCTGTACTTACAGTAGTGTGGCAAGACCAAGCATTTAAGGTCTGAGTATGCCACATGGCCTTCCTGTACTTAGTGTTGCAAAACCAACACTTGAAACAACTTCATTTTTTCTCTCACCACCAACACCCCCACTAAAAAGATTTGGAGAATGGTTAACAGCTTCCACAGCAGGGTGGGCAAGTTTCCCATCTCTCCTGGAATAGTGACCTTCTCACCACTAAAAAAGACATCGTTAACCACCTCGCTGCCTCTTTCAGCAACATCTCGTCCTCTGCCAACTACCCCAATGCTTTCAGAACCAAAAAAGCTTGCGATGAAGCCCGGAGTATCACCTTTCCCTCCGACAACTCCGAGAGCTACAACACCCCTCTCACCCTTTCTGAATTAAATCAAGCCATCCACGATGCTGGCTGCACCTCCAAGGGCCCAGATAATATCTTCTACCAGTTCATGAAACACCTCCCTAACAAGGCCACCACTACCATACTCACCATCCTCAACAACATTTGGTCCTCACACTCCTTTCCCCTTATCTCGAGGACAGCTATTATCACCCCCGTCCTTAAACTGGGGAAGAACAGTACCGACCCCTCCAGCTACCGCCCCATTTGCCCTCACCTGCTGTCTCTGTAAATTTATAGAAAGGATCATTAATCAATTAAGAGACTAAACTGGTTCCTTGAGACCAATAGAATCCTCTCCCCTCACCAAAGCAGCTTCCGGAAATGTCACAATACCCTAGACCAGTTAATTACGCTAGACACCGCTATCCGGAAATCCTCTGCAAAAAAAGAACACCTCATTGCCATATTTTTTGACCTCGAGAAAGCTTTTGACACTACTTGGAAATATGGCATTATTCACAAATTTTAAACCATTGGCTTCAGATGCCATCTCCCCATCTTTATTCCTTTCACCCAGGCAGTTCAAGTTTGTATTGACCACACCCTCTCCAACCCCTATCCCCAAGAAGAAGGCGTCCCTAAGGCAGCATCCTTTCTCCCACTATCTTAAACCTGAGCATTAATGACATCGCAGACAATCTTGGACCCAACATCAAACGTACCCTCTACGTGGACGACTTCACCATCTTCTAATTCTCCCCTAGCTTTCCTTTTGTTGAAAATAGATTCCAATTTAGCTTCAACCAGCTGCAAATCTGTCGCAACAATAATGGCTTAAAATTCTTCAAAGACAAGACAGTCTGCATGCACTTTTGTAATTTTAACAACCTCCACTGCAACCCGAATCTCGTGCTAAATGGCAATCGCATCCCTAAAGTTGAACACACAAAGTTCCTGGGTTTAACTCTTAACCCCAAGCTCTCCTACAAGCTGCACATCACCAACCTGAAACTAAAATGCAACAGCTCCCTCAACATTCTCCACCTCCTCTCTTACACTACTTGGGGTGTGAAGCGCCATGCTCTCCTCAAAATCTTCAGGTTCACCATTCTTGCCAGGCTTGACTACGGCAGTATTGTCTACTGTGTTGCTCACAACTCATACCTCAACCACATCAATACCTTACAAAATGAAGCCCTCAGACTTTGTCAAGGTGCCCACAGGACCTCTCCAATCACCAGCCTTCATGTTAAAGCCAACGAACCCCCCTTTCTACTTAGATGTAGAAAGCTTAGCCTCTCCTATGCTTTTAGAGTCCTCACCAACACCCAGAACCCTGTTTACAACCTCACTAAATACCCCAATTTATCCACCCTCTTTGATAGAAGTAAAAGCCCTATCCCCTCCCTTTAGCTTACACATTAAATCAGACATCCTCTATCTCGGCATCAATCCCGCCACTCTCGGCACCTACTCCTGGCCCACTTTTCCTCCTTGGGCCACCCCTCTCCCTTCTATCCACCTGGGCCTCTCCACTCATCACAAAACCCAAACCCACCCTAACCTCTTCATCAATCTCAACAATCAAATCAAAGACCAACTCTCAAACTACATTCCCATCTATACTGATGGCTCTAAGGAAGGCAACAAGACAGCTGCTGCTGCCGTCATCCAAGACATCACTCTTAGTAGCAGACTTCCCGACTACTTGTCCATCTTTTCAGCGGTGGCAAAGGCTATCCTCCTCGCCCTCAACTTTATTAAGTACTCTCCGCTCAGCCACTTTGTCATTTTTCTCGACTCCAAGGCTGTTCTTACTTCTTTACTCAATGTTAAATGGGATAACTTCACATCCCACCCCCTCCTCCGAGACTCCTTTCGCCCACCCTCTGCAGGAAAAGTATTCTTTTTTTCTGGATACCCAGCCATGTTGGCATCCCTGGCAATGACAGGGCTGATGCAGCCGCTAAGCTTGCTCTCAACCTCCCCCTATCCCGTTTCCCAAAACCCTTTCTGACATCAAACCGCCTATCGCTTCCTTTGTTTGTGACCTCTGGCAAACCTCATGGAACTCCCAAATTGATAACAAACTCAACGTCATCCAGTCCACCATTCCGATCAAATCCACCATCAACAACCTCTCTTGTACCGACAACGTTCATATTACCCGTCTTAGAATAGGTCACACCCACCTCACTCACTCCCACCTTATTGGCTCCCACCCCAACCCATCTGCAACAATTGCCATTGCAATATGTCTTTTAATGGTAAAGAAAATGGATTCCAGCAGATATTTATAGTATTAAACATGCAGTGACAGCCATAGAAGGTTTGATTTCTCCCACCCATTCACCCTTCTCTCACCTTGAACAGGGGGAATGGACACCCATACCACCCACTTAGGGGCATGGACATATTTATTGGGAGCTCTGTCATTGATGATCATCTTCAAAATAAACTAAATATTAAGTTGATTATATTGAGGTCATGTCCTGTACTTTTTCCTGGTATAGACTTTTCAGTGTACATTTAAATCCTTAAAGAAATATTTTTGGGAATTATAATTTTCCTGAATAGAGGACTGGTGTATGAAAGAAGCAGTCCTCTATGTAGAAGAGGACAGGAGTATGAAAGAAACAGTCCTCTATATAATAGAGGGCAGGTGTATGAAAAAAACAGTCCTCTATATAATAGAGGACTGGTGTATGAAAAAAACAGTCCTCTATATAATAGAGGATGGGTGTATGAAAGAAACAGTCCTCTATATAATAGAGGATGGGTGTATGAAAGAAACAGTCCTCTATATAATAGAAGACTGGTGTATGAAAGAAACTGTCCTCTATATAGTAGAGGACTGGTGTATGAAAGAAACAGTCCTCTATATAGTAGAGGACGGGTGTACGAAAGAAGCAGTCCTCTATATGATAGAGGACTAGTGTATGAAAGAAACAGTCCTCTATATAGTAGAGGACAGGTGTATGAAAGAAACAGTCCTCTATATAATAGAGGACTGGTGTATGAAAGAAGCAGTCCTTTATATAATAGAGGACAGGAGTATGAAAGAAACAGTCCTCTATATAATAGAGGACTGGTGTATGAAAGAAACAGTCCTCTATATATAATAGAGGACTGGTGTATGAGAGAAGCAGTCCTCTATATAATAGAGGACTGGTGTATGAAAGAAACAGTCCTCTATATAATAAAGGACTGGTGTATGAAAGAAGCAGTCCTTTATATAATAGAGGACAGGTGTATGAAAGAAACAGTCCTCTATATAATAAAGGACTGGTGTATGAAAGAAGCAGTCCTTTATATAATAGAGGACAGGAGTATGAAAGAAACAGTCCTCTATATAATAGAGGACTGGTGTATGAAAGAAACAGTCCTCTATATAATAAAGGACTGGTGTATGAAAGAAACAGTCCTCTATATAATAGAGGACAGGTGTATGAAAGAAACAGTCCCTCTATATAATAAAGGACTGGTGTATGAAAGAAGCAGTCCTTTATATAATAGAGGACAGGAGTATGAAAGAAACAGTCCTCTATATAATAGAGGACTGGTGTATGAAAGAAACAGTCCTCTATATATAATAGAGGACTGGTGTATGAGAGAAGCAGTCCTCTATATAATAGAGGATGGGTGTATGAAAGAAACAGTCCTCTATATAATAAAGGACTGGTGTATGAAAGAAGCAGTCCTTTATATAATAGAGGACAGGTGTATGAAAGAAACAGTCCTCTATATAATAGAGGACTGGTGTATGAAAGAAACAGTCCTCTATATAATAAAGGACTGGTGTATGAAAGAAGCAGTCCTTTATATAATAGAGGACAGGTGTATGAAAGAAACTGTCCTCTATATAATAGAGGATGGGTGTATGAAAGAAGCAGTCCTCTATATGATAGAGGACTGGTGTATGAAAGAAACAGTCCTCTATATGATAGAGGACTGGTGTATGAAAGAAACAGTCCTCTATATAATAGTAGTATATAATGTTGATATCTTTTTCTATTTAGGAGTTATTGCAATTTCAAAGATGCATTAGTGTGATGTCAAATCTAAGACAATTTGTGTGTTATTTCTTTGAAAATGACTAGCCTCTTCCTAAATTACTGGAATCAATTTTTGTTTATTTGTTGAGATGGGTATAACATAAGAAGATAAGAATGTGCTTTGCCCATCTGCTTATAAGAACGTGCTTTGCCCATCTGCTCATAAGAACGTGCTTTGCCCATCTGCTTATAAGAATGTGCTTTGCCCATCTGCTCAAAAGAATATAAGAACGTGTTTTGCCCCTCTGCTCATAAGAACATAACGTCGTGCTTTGCCCATCTGCTCATAAGAATATAAGAACGTGTTTTGCCCATCTGCTCATAAGAACATAAGAACGTGCTTTGCCCATCTGCTCATAAGAATGTGCTTTGCCCATCTGCTCATAAAACGTGCTTTGTTCATCTGCTGATTAGAACGTGCTTTGCCCATCTGCTCATAAGAACGTGCTTTGCCCATCTGCTCATAAGAACGTGCTTTGCCCATCTGCTCAAAAGAACGTGCTTTGCCCATCCGCTTATAAGAACGTGTTTTGCTTATCTGCTTATAAGAACATGCTTTGCCCATTTGTTCATAGAAGCATTAGAACATGCTTTGCCCATCTTCTCATAAGAACGTGCTTTGCCCATCTGCTCATAAGAACATGTTTTGTCCATCTGCTCATAAGAACGTGCTTTGCCCATTTGTTCATAAAAGCATTAGAACGTGCTTTGCCCATCTTCTCATAAAAACGTGCTTTGCCCATTTGCTCATAAGAACGTGCTTTGCCCATTTGCTCATAAGAACGTGCTATGCCCATCTGCTCATAAGAACATAAGAGCGTGCTTTGCCCATATGCTGATAAGGACATGCTTTGCCCATCTGCTCATAAGAACGTGCTTTGCCCATCTGTTCATAAGAATGTGCTTTGCCCATCCACTCATAAGAAAGTGTTTTGCCCATCTGCTCATAAGAACATGCTTTGCCCATCTGTTCATAAAAATGTGCTTTGCTCATCCACTCATAAGAACATGTTTTGCATATCTGCTCATAAGAATGTGCTTTGCCCATCTGCTAATGAGAACATAAGAATGTGCTTTGCCCATGTGCTCATGAACGTAATACACTCTAAGTAACAAAAAATCATTTGTTTATTTCATAGAAACACATAAGAATTGTCCGACATCACATTTTACACTTCGAGGTCACTTTTCAAGGGAAAAGATATCAGCACGATTTGTACACAGTTGTTTCTTTCATAGTCCTGTATGTATGAAAATGAAAACCTGGTAATGAAAAAACACTGTAATATTCCTTTAAAGAATATGAAAATGAATATTCTTGGAAATACTCCTTTAAAGTTTGAACCCATCTTTGAACATAATGATACCCATTGAAAGTTTTGAAGAGGTGTGTGATGATGTGGTCCAGTCAACATGGCTGTGGCTTAACATCTCCTCTAACCTAAAGAGCAAATCTATTTATCAATGCATTGAAGCACAACATGTCAGACATTCACATGTAATCCAGTTGTGTCTATTTGCTATGTACTCCATCATGTTCATTCTTGCAGTTACAATAGGTCAATGAACAATTTTGTATTTAAACATCTAGACCCCATGATGAACCATTAATTGTGTAATAAATGCATGGACACTGCTTTAAGCTGCTTTAAGTTACCCCCTGACCAAGCTCACTACTGTATATCTGTAGTCCCGTTCTCTACACTGTACATTATCACATATTATTTCAAGTTTAATTTGGAGATATCTACAATATCTATTGTACATGTTTACTCTTTTATACCATGGAGCTATTGGTTATATCATGTGATTTGATATAAGATTCCACCACATTTGATTTGATATAAGACTCCACCACAAGTAGGTGGAGTCTTGTCTGTGGTGTATATAATGCAATGCAATTTCATACTGATTTCATTTTTCGGACTTTTTAAGGATAAAAATTGTATGTTTTGAAGAGTTAATTTATAAGGTCTAGTAAACTCTTAATGTACAGCATTTACAGTCCTGTTTCTACAGTTATTGAAATGAACAAATTGTAATTGAGCTGCATTGCTGCTTGTTAGAGGATTAGGAGCTGGAATGAATTCATTATGTGTGGACAGTAATTACATACAGTATTTTCTCTAATAAACGCCTCCGGGGCGTTGCATTTGGAAAATAGGGGGGCGTTTATTCGAGGGTAAAGTATGAAGAAAAAAATGTAACTTACAAAAGAACGGCAATTTCTTTTAGGCCTATGATATTAGTTTCTTTAAGCGATTTTTGTGTTTTTAGCATTATTGTGCATGGATTATTAATAGAATATACTCTTTGCATATTTTCCACTTGGTTACGTTCGACTTACAGCCTTTTCAAGTCACATTCGGTAAGTTAAACGTGACGTTGTTACATCCTGAAAGTATGAAAAATGACGGGGGCGTTTATTAGAGAAAATACGGTAGCTCAAGATAAGCTGCTTATAAAGCCTGTCAACCACATTAGGACCATGGCACACACACACACAAGGCCTAAATTTTGTTGTAGTGCATTTCATATCAAGTTCAAATAAATTTTGGGGATACTTCTGTTGCCATCCACAGTATAAGTGTGTAACTCATGTTACATGGTGGTTTATGTTATACTGTATTAAGTAATCTTATTAAGGAAAAATCTAATTATCATTTGATGATGTTTGAGTGCCATTTGGCAGCATTGGCAGTGAATTGCTATTACTGGACATTCTCAGGATTTAATCACAGTCTTAAAAATGTATGATTTGCAGGATTTATTTGAAAAAGGTATTGTCAATATTTCTTAAATGAATCTTTTTGTGCTTTGTGTCATTTGAAGACATTTGGATTTGCCTTGATGGTGGTAGCCCATGAGGGGATTGCCCTTGAGATACAAGACTTACCTTTAAAAGATTCTTTCTCTCATTCACCCTTGCGTGGAGTGCAATTAGGAAGGAATCAGAACTGATCTGATAGTGGTCAGTATTATTTTATTAAAGGATTAGGTTAGGGGTCAAGTTAGTCCACCCATGAAAGAGGTTTCAAAAGAAAGAAAATGGTGAAGAAAGCATGTAAAAATCTTATTCTGTTAATAAAATATTTAGGTTAAAAGTTTGGTATCATTTGTGTAGAAATGGCTGAAATCAGACTAGTTTTGATGTCACATCCTCAGATTCCTCAAAGTGTTTATGTATTTTATCATATTTTGTCCTGTAATTTTGTGGCTGAAAAAACATTGGATATGTCAGGAAAGTAGTCAAACAGAAAATAGTAATGGGTAATCATAGTATACCACCTGAAGAAAGTTTGAGGAAAATTAATTGAAATAGTAAAAAAGTGAAATTATATTTCTTTGAAATACATTAACATTTGTTGGGCATCCACAATGCTAAGAAGATTTGGAGAATGGTTAACAGCTTCCACGGCAGAGTAGGCAAATCTTCCATCTCCCATCTCTCTTGGAATGGAGACCTTCTCACCGCAAAAAAAAGACATCGTTGACCACCTCGCCGCCTCTTTCAGCAACATCTCGGCCTCGACCAACTACTCCAATGCTTTCAAAATCAAAAAGCTTATGATGAAGCCCGGAGAATCACTTTTCCCTCTGACAACTCCGAAAGCTACAACACCCTCTCACCCTTTCTGAATTAAACCAAGCCATCAGCGACGCTGGCTGCACCTCCAAGGGCCCAGATAACATCCCCTATCAGTTTCTGAAACACCTCCCCATCAAAGCCACCACTACCCTACTCACCATCTTCAACCACATTTGGTCCTCACACTCCTTTCCCCTATCTGGAGGACAGCTATTGTCATCCCCGTCCTTAAACCGGGAAGGATAGCACCGACCCCACCAGCTACCGACCCATCGCCCTTACTTGCTGTCTCTGTAAAATTATGGAAAAGATCATTAATCAGAGACTAAACTGGTTCCTCGAGACCAACAGAATCCTCTCTCCTCACCAAAGCGGCTTCCAAAACGTCGCAATACCTAGACCAGTTAATTACGCCGACACCGCTATCCGGGAATCCTTTGCAAAAAGGAACACCTCATTGCCATATTTTTTGACCTCGAAAGCTTTCGACACTACTTGGAAATACGGCATTACCCGGAAACTTCACACCATTGGCCTCAGAGGCCACCTCCCCATCTTTATTCAAAACTTCCTCTCACCCAGGCAGTTCCAAGTTCAGTATTGGCCACACCCTCTCCAAGCCGTACCCCCAAGAAGAGGCGTCCCCCAAGGCAGCATCCTCTCCCCACTCTCTTCAACCTGAGCATTAATGACATCGGGAATGACCTTGGCCCCAGCATCAAACGTACCCTCTACGTGGATGACTTCACCATCTTCTACTCCTCCCTAGCTTTCCTATTGTTGAAAATAGGCTTCAAACCAGCCTCAATCAGCTGCAAGTCTGGAGCAACAATAACGGTTTTAGATTCTCCAAAGACAAGACAGTCTGCATGCACTTTTGTCATTTCAACAACCTCCACCCCAACCCGAACTTTGTGCTCAATGGGAATCGCATCCCTAAAGTTGAAAACACAAAGTTCCTTGGTCTAACTCTAGACCCCAAGCTAACCTACAAGCCACACATCACCAACCTGAAACTAAAATGCAATAGCTCCCTCAACATCCTCCGACTGCTCTCCAACACTACTTGGGGAGCGAACCGCATGCTCTCCTCAAAATTTTCAGGCTCACCATTCGTGCCAAGCTTGACTATGGCAATATTGTTTACTGTGTCGCTCACAACTCATACCTCAACCACATTAACACCATCCAAAATGAAGCCCTCAGGCTTTGTCTAGGAGCCTACAGGACCTCCCCAATCACTAGCCTTCATGTTGAAGCCAACGAACCCCCTTTCTACTTAGATGTAAAAAGCTTAGCCTCTCCTATGCTTTTAGAGTCCTCACCAACACCCAGAACCCTGTTTACAACCTCATTAGGTACCCCAATTTCTCCTCCCTCTTTGATAGGACTAAAACCCTATCGCCCCCTTCAGCTTACGCATTAAATCAGACCTCTTTCAACTTGGCATCAACCCCGCCACTCTCGGCACCTATTCCTGGCCCACTTTTCCGCCTTGGGCCACCCCCCTTCCTTCTGTCCACCTAGACCTCTCCACTTATAACAAAACTCAAACTCACCCTAATCTCTTCATCAATCTCCACAACCAAATCAAAGACCAACTCTCAAATTACACCTCCATCTATACTGATGTCTCCAAGGAAGGCAACAAGACAGCTGCTGCTGCCATCATCCAAGACATCACCCTCAGTAGCAGACTTCCTGACCACTCATCCATCTTTTCAGCCGAGGCTAAGGCCATTCTCCTCGCCCTCAACTTTATTGAGTACTCTCCTCTTAGTCACTTTGCCATTTTCTCTGACTCAAAGGCTGTTCTTACTTCATTACTCAATCTTAAATGGGATAACCTCACCTGCCACCTCCTCCTCCGGAAACTCTTTTCTCCCACCCTCTGCAGGAAAAGTGTTCTTTTCTTCTGGATACCCAGCCATGTTGGCATCCCTGGCAATGACAGGGCTGATACAGCCGCTAAGCTTGCCCTTAACCTCCTCCCTTCCCCTTTTCCCAAAACCCTCTCTGACATCAAACCGCTTATCGCTTCTCTTGTTCGTGACCGCTGGCAAACCTTATGGAACTTCCAAATTGATAACAAACTCCATGTTATCCAGCCCACAATCCCGATCAAATCCACCATCAACAACCTTTCTCGTATCGACAACGTTCATATTACCCGTCTTAGAATTGGTCACACCCACCTCACTCACTCCCACCTCCTTATTGGTTCCCCAACCCCTCTGTAACAATTGCCACTGCATCCTTACAATCCAACACGTTCTCCTTGCTTGCCCCCTGTACAACCTTCCCAGAGCTTCTCTCGCTCCCCACAACTCAATTGCTGAGTTCTTCCAAAAAAATCCTCCAGATAAAATAGTCTCCTTCCTTCAGCATGCATCCCTCTACAACCATATTTAATCCTCCTCTTCCACCCCCTCTCTACTCTGTTTTTAGTTTTACCCATGCACCTCCTCTCTCGATCACAGCTTTCTGGCTTTTGTTCTTGAATTTCTCTCATTCTTCCCCTGGTCTCTTTCCTTACTACCTCTAAAATGATCTGACCTCTCAGGCACAATTTGACCTTCGTTGTCGTGGTGCCGTTAAGACCTCATCAAACAACAACAAACAACTAACTGTGGTGTAGCGGTTATCATACATGTCTATAGACCACAAGGCCCTAGGTTCAAGCCAGGGTTGGGTAGACACGCCAGTGCACCACAACCGGTTATCAAAGGCTGTGGACATTGACTTGGTTGTCGATGTTATGTCTGTCCGTACGTCGTACCTGTGTTCTCGTCTGGGCCGTATTAAGCGTTTCGTGATAGCATTGTTACTATCATAACCGATTACGCAGGCGACTACCCCGTCATTGTAATTGTGAGTTCACTCTTCGTCGTCGTCGTCGTCATCCACAGTAGACTTACTACACAAGTCATTTCTACAGAGATAAGAAAGAAAACTGAATATCTCCTCAACAGAATAAGATTTTTGAATGCCTTCTTTACTATGTTGTTTCTTTTAAAGACCTCTTTCGTATAAGATAACTTACTTGACCCATGAACTAATCCTTTAAAGTTTTAATCCTAATCACGGAGGAGACAGAAAAACCTATGAGAGAGAAGAGTTCACTACAAACCCCTACAAGCTTAAGGGTGATATGGTTAATGGGTTCAACAATTTTTGGCCATGAGTACTGTAATAAAATTGAGGTTAAATCTTGTATCTCAAGGGCCAACACCATCACAAATAAAGTGGTACTGGTCAAAATATTTTAATGTAAATGTTCCAAGTTACAACTTATATTCCTTTATCTCAATTAGTAATCCCATCGTTCCGAATCGATGGTACCATGGTCTTTGTGTGTTGGGTATTACAGCTTCAGAATCTTTGTAAATTGAGAGGAAGTACTTTCTGTAGCCAGAAAATTCATAGGAAAGAAGTCTCCATTATTTAATTAAGTTGATGGTATAGTGTTAAAAGTAGAGTGACCTTGCTTCTATACATCACACTATCCTTTCTTAATCTATGATTTTGAGTTTGGAAAATGTTTTGTGATGTAGGAAATCAGAATAAATTATTTCCTCTTAAAACTTCAAACAGGAAATTCTCTTTGTACTTGAGAAGGTCTAGGAACATGATATGATACTACTTAAACTTTTAAAATCAATAAAAAAGAATATCGAAAATAGCAAAAAATATCATCAAAAGTTTCTAACAAAATTTGTCACTTTTACAGAGGTCTTTTTAAATTTTGCAGGTTTTGAATATAAAACTTTTAATTCAAATTTTATATGCATGAACTTTTACTTTCTTTTACCATTCTGTTAAGCCATCCTTGAAAAAATTGTTGGTTTGGTGTAATGCACTAGTCAGTTGTATGACTCACTACTAACCCCTCCCCTACTACCTCCGAGAATGTCAGTCAAATGTGAGTCATTGACATATGAAAGAGTGATTCACATGTGCGTCAATGTACCAAATTGACAGTCTCCGAGAGTCACTTTACTTTGGACCTATTGTTTTTGTACAGAGGTTGGGGTAAGTGACTGATGGGTGCACCAATCACATGTTTTGGTGCAATGACTCACCTTGACCAGGGGTGAGTCACATGTTTTGGTGCAATGATTCACCTTGGCCAGGGGTGAATGACATGTTTTGGTGCAATGACTCACCTTGACCAGGGGTGAGTCGCATGTTTTGGTGCAATGATTCACCTTGGCCATGGGTGAGTGACATGTTTTGATGCAATGACTCACCTTGACCAATGAGTGAGTCACATGTTTTGGTGCAATGACTCACCTTGACCAGGAGTGAGTCACATGTTTTGATGCAGTAACTCACTTTGACCAGGGGTTAGTCACATGTTTTGGTTAAATGACTCACCTTGACCATGTGTGAGTCACATCTTTTGGTGCAATGACTCACCTTGACCAGGGGTGAGTCACATAATTAATAAGTGCATAATGCACTTGGCTGACCAAGGTACTGTAGGTAGACAAAATTAGTTTTGACCAAATGCATACTTTTTCATACCTTTAAGGAGCACTAGACCGAAAAGTGAAGGTGCTTGTTTTTGTGAATTTTACATATATATTATTCACGAAAAATAGATACATGTAAACTTTATGCCTCCATAGCCCACAGACGTGAGGTCAAAGGTCACTTATTTATATGAAGCAGAAAGTTGCTATACTGTTGCATGCTAGATAAGCATTTAATTTTTTGGGGACCTAAAAATACGCCCTTACTTTTTGTTCTAGTGCTCCTTTGATATACACCATAAAACGTTATTAATTCATATCAAATCAAATCAAATTTTTTGAGTTGGCAGCAATTTTGTTGGGTGGTAGTAGGTACAGTAGGGTTAAATCAATCCAAATAATTTTTATTGAGGACGGCCTTATTTACCTGGAAAAAGATGGTAAACATTTTCAGTTAATGAAAATTCAGATGGAAATTTAAAAGACTTGAATGTAAAGATTTGAGCTTTCTGCACTTTCATTAACATACAAATTGTACATGTGCAGTAATGAAAAATCCTTAAACTTTGATCATGCATAAATAATTGTGACCAAGTAATGTAGTATCATTCATTGATTCATTCATTCATTCATTTCCTAAATGATCTTTTGTGAATTAAAGGAGTTATGGACTGAAAAGCGAGGCAGATTAAAAAAAAAAAAAGTTTTTTTAGTATGTTTGGGGTATGTTCGCCTATGGAGAATATCCATGGTGAACTGCCATCACAGCATAGAAGAAGAAGGTATACTAATTTCCCAATCCCACAGCATTAGGTCATAGTTGATTTAAGCAAAGAGATGTAAAATTAAATGAGAGAGATGTCAAAATAATGGAGAGGTGCGATTGAATTAATTTCTGTGTATTTATTTACACTATTTACAAAAACACAAGTCAGAAAAGGCAACTTTACATGCTTGAGCTCTATACCAAACAGAAGGCAGTGCCCAACTGACTGAACCTCATGGTCGCTATACCACGTGTGGTATCAGCCACGCCCTGTCAACTCATGATAGGATTGTGTATAAGAAAAAAAGTATTCAATTATTCTGGGGACCCCAGGGTAATGCCAGGCCTCCCTTTTCAATGAGTGCTCATGTAAAGGAGTTGAAAAACGAGGGCATCATTTGTGCTAAGTCATGGAAATTTTGAAATACAATATTTGATATTCATGTCATTGAAAAATTACCTTTATTAGAAATAATTGTGGTTGATTTGAACATTGAGACTCAAGATAATTACGCCCTTACATCTGGGCTCCTTTAAGTTGTTTCCCAAAGCACCTCATCTCAAAATATATCGACATAATAGGAAATCGTTGCACAATTGAACACTATCAGATCTTGGGAATTTATTCCAGCTCTGATGCATCTTTTAAGTTTCATGTGGATTTACCTGGTTTCAAAAGCAGATGTACCTGGGGAATGCCTTGTATTTAACTCGCTATAAAACGTTGGTTTTTCCTACTTTGCTTTACTGTAGATCTCACACTAAACGCCACATTGGCAAACGAGTCAATTTAAAGAAGAGGAAATTGAATTCTTCTGAGATAGCTACTTACATGCAACGAATTAAACATTTCAAACTTATTACTATTAAGGACAATTGGTTTTAAGTTGTCTTTCTTTGGGTAATAAAGTCCATCTTAATTTGTGCCCAGAGAGTTTGACTGATTTCATTATCCATAGCATCAGACTTCAAAACAGACTTCTGCATTGGAAAACATGAAGAAACCTTTTTGCACAATTCACCTTTCTTCTTTTTTACTCGTAATTGGAACAATCTTCCTGATGGATTGTGATTATTGAGCTCCCCAAAGGCCTTTCCCAGCAAAGTT
Source organism: Chiridota heheva (assembly GCA_020152595.1). Lineage (NCBI taxonomy): Eukaryota > Metazoa > Echinodermata > Holothuroidea > Apodida > Chiridotidae > Chiridota > Chiridota heheva. Next base: position 768,971 of record JAIGNY010000132.1, read on the forward strand.
TTTGAACACTTTTGAACAGTTATATTGAGCTTGATGAACATTCTGATTGTATTTTCGTTTGGTATGTGGAACACATTTCATGGGAGAGATGTCAGAATAATGAAGAGGAGGTGTGATTGAATTCATTTCTGTGCATTTATTAACACTATTTACAATACACAAGTCAGAGTAATAGAGAGAAAATATGCTGTAGTGAATAATAGAGAGGAAATATGCTGTAGCGAATAATAGAGAGGAAATATGCTGTAGTGAATAATAGAGAGGAAGTATGCTGTAGTGAATAATGGAGAGGAAATATGCTGTAGTGAATAATAGAGAGGAAATATGCTGTAATGAATAATAGAGAGGAAATATGCTGTAGTGAATAATAGAGAGGAAATATGCTGTAGTGAATAATAGAGAGGAAATATGCTGTAGTGAATAATAGAGAGGAAATATGCTGTAATGAATAATAGAGAGGAAATATGCTGTAGTGAATAATAGAGAGGAACTGTGCTGTAGTGAATAATAGAGAGGAAATATGCTGTAGTGAATAATAGAGAGGAAATATGCTGTTGTGAATAATAGACAAAATATGCTGTAGTGAATAATAGAGAGGAAATATGCTGTAGTGAATAATAGAGAGGAAATATGCTGTAGTGAATAATAGAGAGGAAATATGCTGTGGTGAATAATAGAGAAGAACTGTGCTGTAGTGATTAATAGAGAGGAAATATGCTGTAGTGAATAAAGAGAGGAAATATGCTGTGGTAAATAATAGAGAGGAAGTATGCTGTAGTGAATAATGGAGAGGAAATATGCTGTAGTAAATAATAGAGAGGAAATATACTGTAGTGAATAATAGAGAGGAAATATGCTGAGTGAATAATAGAGAGGAAATATGCTGTAGTGAATAATAGAGAGACAGTGCTGTAGTGAATAATAGAGAGGAAATATGCTGTAGTAAATAATAGAGAGAAAATAAGCTGTAGTGAATAATGGAGAGGAAGTATGCTGTAGTAAATAATAGAGAGGAACTATGGACCTGTAACAAGTACTGAAGATTATTAAGTGTAACAACATATATTGAAATAAACAAAAATTATTGTTTATATTGGCGAGTGGGTATGGCATTGTATTTCCTGTATAGCACAGTTTAAAGATGCCTGGACGCCCAGGTATATTCAATGTGTCATCTGATGTGCAGCGTATTTTGTTTTTTCAAAAGGTTTATTTTAAAGAAAAAATAAAAATCACATAAACCCTAATGAAACTGTATACAAGCAAATCAGTGAAACATTTGAAAAGGTGTTTGTTTTATTTAGGTACAGTATCTATGTTTGAAGTTTTACCAGGAGGTGACTATTTTAATGAAATTTGCTATAAATCCCAAGTCTACGATGACTTTATTGACCCACATGCATTCATAGGTCTTAACTTGCACTGTATTTTTTTTTTTTAAGAACTTTGCTAATTTCTTATTATATTACCTTGACTCAACATTTTTCATGCAAATAGAAAATTTCATTCATATGTTAATTCTTTGAACATGAAAAATGTAGCAAACTGCTAAATGTGTACCTACAAATATAGGAAATTCAAAGAAATATTAGGTGTATGATGTTATCAAAGCTTTCATTAAACGAAATGGCATCCTTAGGTATGTGATCAGGAATTCTTGGAAACAAAACCAGCATTTTCAAAGTGGTTTTGTTTGATGTTTTCATATGAATAAAATTTTCTGTTTGCATGAAGAATGTTGAGTTGAGGTAATTAAATAAGAAATTAGCAAAGTACAATTTTTTTATGGATGGATGATGTATCGTTTGGGCAGCTCTCCCCTATACTAAAGCTCCAATGTTTGTATAGAAAGGCGCTATATAAAATAATTCCTATTACTGTTTTCTTGAAAAGCATCAAATCATATCTTTGTGACTTGGTTTAAGTTCTTATTTATTTGCCAGGGAACATTCAGTTTGTAGCAGTTTTTGTTTGTTCTGTGGTTTAGCAATTGATGTCCTTATGGGCAAATATCACTTTAAAATAAAAGTGAAAACAAAATACAGAGCTAAGATTTCCAGCAAGGTCTAGCGCTCAGAGGAAAAGGTAAAAGTAAAAAAAAAAAAATACATAGCCAAGATTTAGCGCTCAGAGGAAAAGGTAAAAGTGAAAACAAAATACATAGCCAAGATCTCCAGCAAGATGTGGCGCTCAGAGGAAAAGGTAAAAGTGAAAACAAAATACATAGCCAAGATCTCCAGCAAGATGTAGCGCTAAGAGGAAAAGGTAAAAGTGAAAACAAAATACATAGCCAAGATCTCAGCAAGATCTAGCCAAGATTTATCGCTTAGAGGAAAAGTGAAAGTGAAAACAAAATGCATAGCCAAGATCTCTAGCAAGATGTAGCGTTCAGAGGAAAAGGTAAAAGTGAAAACAAAATACATAGCCAAGATCTCCAGCAAGATCTAGCCAAGATGACAGGGCTGATACAGCCGCTAAGCTTGCCCTTGACCTCCTCCCTTCCCATTTTCCCAAAACCCTCTCTGACATCAAACCGCTTATCGCTTCTCTTGTTCGTGACCGCTGGCAAACCTTATGGAACTTCCATATTGATAACAAACTCCATGTCATCCAGCCCACAATCCCGATCAAATCCACCATCAACAACCTTTCTCGTATCGACAACGTTCATATTACCCGTCTTAGAATTGGTCACACCCACCTCACTCACTCCCACCTCTTTATTGGTTCCCCCCAACCCCTCTGTAACAATTGCCACTGCATCCTCACAATCCAACGTGTTCTCCTTGCTTGCCCCCTGTACAACCTTCCCAGAGCTTCCCTCGCTCCCCACAACTCAATTGCTGAGTTCTTCCAGAAAAATCCTCCAGATAAAATAATCTCCTTCCTTCAGCATGCATCCCTCTACAACCATATTTAATTCTCCTCTTCCACCCCCTCTCTACTTTGTTTTTGTTTTACCCATGCACCTCCTCTCTCGATCACAGCTTTCTGGCTTTTGTTCTTGAATTTCTCTCATTCTCCCCCTAGTCTCTTTCCTTACTACCTCTAAAATGATCTGACCTCTCAGGCACAATTTGACCTTCGTTGTCGTGGTGCCGTTAAGACCTCATCAAACAAACAAACAAACAAACAAGATTTAGCGCTTAGAGAAAAAGTAAAAGTGAAAACAAAATACATAGCCAAGATCTCTAGCAAGATGTAGCGCTCAGAGGAAAAGGTAAAAGTGAAAACAAAATACATAGCCAAGATCTCCAGCAAGATCTAGCCAAGATTTAGCGCTTAGAGGAAAAGTAAAAGTGAAAACAAAATACATACTGTAGTCGAGATCTCCAGCAAGGTGTAGCGTTCAGAGGAAAAGGTAAAAGTGAAAACAAAATACATAGCCAAGATCTCTAGCAAGATGTAGTGCTCAGAGGAAAAGGTAAAAGTGAAAACAAAATACATAGCCAAGATTTAGGGCTAAGAGGAAAAGGTAAAAGTGACAACAAAATACAGAGCCAAGATCAAGCTCAGAGGAAAAGGTAAAAGTGAAAACAAAATACATAGCCAAGATCTCCAGCAAGATGTAGCGCTTAGAGGAAAAGGTAAAAGTGAAAACAAAACGCATAGCCAAGATCTCCAGCAAGATGTAGCGCTTAGAGGAAAAGGTAAAAGTGAAAACAAAACGCATAGCCAAGATCTCCAGCAAGATGTAGCGCTTAGAGGAAAAGGTAAAAGTCAAAACAAAATACATAGCCAAATTCCCCAGCAAGATGTTGCACTCAGAGAAAAAGGTAAAAGTGAAAACAAAATACATAGCCAAGATCTCCAGCAACATCTTCTGGGATGTGAATTAATATCTAAAATATTTTTTTTATCATTTAAAAATCTTTATAAAACAAAAACATTAATTGATAGTCATAGAAGAATTCAAACAGTTTTTGATAAATCTCTTTAAATCAACTTTAAGATCTGATGTTCATCACCAAGGTACATATTAAATTGTTAATTTGTCAAATTATTATACCTCAAATAATTTGATTTGTTCCTTTTTCAGAAGCAAATTTGTTAAACACAACAGCAACTTCATCTTCCAAAGCCACAGGAAGTAGCGACAACGTGCTCAGCTTCTACAAGGAAACTGGGCTGGAGTCTCTTGCCAAAGAGGCTGGGATCCTAGACCCCTCAGGTGCCTTCATGCTCAAAGATACACAGATTTCACAAACAAGGCAGCAAAATGTCCAGAAAGTCACAAATGGTAAGTGGTATGCTCTCATCAACTCAAGGGAAGAAACAAAATGAAGTAAAATAGCCAAATGTTTCTATTTATGGGCATAGGGCTGTGACAATTACGTGTTAACATTTAAATGAAAAACCTTTGATTAAACGTTTAGTTTAATCCTCCCAAAAGATTAAATGTTCGCGATTCACACTTGCCATTGAAAATCAATAACATTCAAATACACACAAAATTTTTATTCAATGGCTTTTACAATTCAATCTTCAATACATACAATCAAGATAGGATCTAATCCTTTATACAGCAGGAGTTGATTGTCGTACTAATTAGCTATGAATGGGGCTACATTTGGCTTTGATTCACGGATTCTAAGAGCTAAGAGCTACTTGATGTGGACAGAGGCTTAGCCCAGGCCCGATGAAAAAACAGGCATAAACCTGCATTAGGTTAACACCACTTATACAAGCTGTAAAACTGACCCACAAATTCACAGACAAAAAGCTTTGATTGTTATTTTCACCACAAATAAATGCAAAGTTTACCTGATGAGTCAAATAGATTGTGCAAAAAGGAAAACAAGATTGCAAAATAATGAACAAAATGTTTTGAAGTTGCTGAGATTTCAATATGGTTCGTAAGCACATGGAGCTATTAACTGAAAGCATCAGCGCCATTTTGCCAATAGAGTTGCATAAAATACAGTACAGTTGGGAATGACACGGGGTTGGAATATTTTTTTTTGTTATACAGTACACTAGCTGCAAGCTATTGACGCACTTTTGAATCTTGTATGGCATGCAGTCAGTCCGCAGAGCCTTGAAAAGATCTTTATTCTCTTAGGAATGTAGGCATAACTTTTTGCGTTGTGCATATTTAATGAGCTGAAAAGATACCATTTTAGAACTGCGATATATTAACGACTAGAACACCTACAGAAACAATCTAACTTGTAAATTGCTAATAAAAGATTGATTTCTCAAAAAATTATAACAACTTTGTTAAGAACAGAAAGAAAAAGGGTGAATTTATGGGCAGAAAAACACATAACAAAAATGGGAAAATACAGGCTTACGTTTTGAAGCCTTTATACATTAAAATATTCCTGTAACAGCACAAAAATCTCAGAAAAGATCAAAAGATATGATTGCTGCACAAATTTATTACTTTCCTGTATTATTATTTGTCGGCTGATTTAGGAACACGGCAAATTCAAGGCAATTTGAAATAGTCGCTTGTCAGAAATAGCACTCCACTTCTCGGAGCCTATTCTGCACTCTCATTGGCTGTTGATGTTGTCATTCATTACATCATATTACAATTTGCGGATGCCATAATATGGAAATTTGTATTCACCGTTTCCTTTTTTGTTCTGTTATACATGAAAAAATAATTGCAACAGCACGAAAAGATAAAAAAGTTCCATTACTTACTTACATTAATATTTATTTATTGAGTCAGGAATAGCAAATTCAAGACAATTTTGTATGTTCGCTTGTCAGAGACATGCACGGTTATGCATACGAAGAAAATGATCATCCCAAATTTCTAAGTTTAATTGAGTCCATTGCTACAGATGATATTCAGCACAGTGGTGGTGCCAAAATTTTGGTCATGAGGGGCCAATAGAGGTGAAAGTTTGTCTTGGGGGGAGAGCGAGCAAAAGCCTATAAATTGGACAAAATGTCACTTTACAAATTTTTCTGAGGGAAAAGTGGTAAGGGAAGCGATCTCGTGTGGGAAATCCCCCTTCCCATAGTGCCGCCACTGATGTGTGTGTGTGTGTGACGCTGAGCTCGTAAACACGATATCTCAAGAACGAACGGCACAGTGGATTCATATCATATGTGGTACACAGATAGCCTAAGGTCCATAGATGTGCCCTATTGTTTTTGGCATTGATGTAATGCATATTAATAAGTAGGCGGAGTTTAATGTAAAAATCTTAAAATGCTCATATTTTAACAACCGCATATCTCTGTTTTGTTTCATATTTGGTACAGTTATGATGTTAGCTTGTGTGTACATGGTATAAAAACGTTGAATTTCATTCATATGCATAGTGGGCAGGGCTTGATTTATGATTTTGGTGAAAAAAGCTTGTAAACACAATATCTTAAGAACAGTACAGTGGAATTATATCATATGTACAGTGCATGTGCGAGCAGTTTGACAATTGCGCCCATAATTTAATGCCAGTAAAGCGCCGGTAAGCCGCCGGTAAGCCGCCGGTAAAGGGCTGGTAAAGCGCCGGTGGAGCAATGGTAAAACACAGGTAAAGCGCCAAAGAAAAAAAAAAAAGAACGATAAAATAAAAAAAACCCATTCTTGAAGCCAAAAATGGGATATTAATTTTCATGCAACTTACGATTTAATTTTAAATACAAAGATACCATCGCGAGTGTTATTTTCCAATCACAACTCTCATTTCTTTCAGCGAGGAGAGTTCTCGGTCTACTGTGTGTAATATTTAACGTCTGCACACGTACCGAACCTGCAAATTTCACTCAATGTCTTTAGTTGAGATAATACTTTTAAACTAATGCAAATTGCCATTTTAAGCAAAGTTAAGTATTTCATTTCCTGTGTCTTTTCAAAGCAGGGACCTGCTATTTATATAGCAGGTCCCTGTTTAAAGGACACAGTTCAGCCTACAATAAATTGATAGCCACAATGCAGTGTACTAGGAGATTTACGATCATTACTTATTTTCAATAAGTTCAACAAAATATTACAACTTGAAAAGTAAGGAATTACCGTGGCCTGAACGCAACTTGCGTCTGCACTATCGTGGCGGGCATGGCTATTTATTATAAATCATAAAATGAAAATTTAATAAATTAATATAAACTAAAACTTAAAGGATAAGCCAAATAAAAAGGATCGGTGAAATGAAAAATAAACAAGTTTAACTTACTGAGATTTCCATGTTTTATTCCAAAATATATAGTATTCCAAATAGCCGGGTAATATTTTAACTCGTGAAATATTTTTAACAAAATATTAAAATCGTCAAATACTTTTTAATATGTAGTTCCATATGTATATCACAAAAGAAAATAATAGAAAAAATAATAGAATGAGAACAAATAAAATTCTGAACTAAGCACTCTTCGCTCGGTGTTTGTAACTTCCAATGTTGAAAAGACCGCATCAAAATCATATGTCCGAAAGTAGCAATGTAAGTAAACAGAAACATGCATGTTGCTCCCACTATTTGATAAGCCCAGGTGCAGAGAAATTATTTCTTTATGAATTAGATCATGCGAAATGTCTTTCCTTCCAACAGAAATATTATAATTCTCACCCGAAACTTACAAACATTTAACCCCAATAACATTAACCTCTCTGAAACACATACCGCAAAAATATGGCAAACCTAAAAAGAATCATAAATAATGCCTTTGCCCTATTCCCAGCACCTTTGACAGATTTGTTTACAAATTGACGCCAGCTGCATCTGGACTTTGAGCTAGCACGGTCCAATTAATTAAGGTTGATACTTTAAAGGGAATTACTTACAAAGGTATATGCCATCTCCCGTTTTTCATGTTGTCCGAAACTTACCAACATTAAACTCCAATAACATTAATCAGGGACCTGCTATTTAGATAGCAGGTCCCTGCATTAATCTTTCTGAAACACATTCTGCAGAGACACATACCGCAAAAACACGGCAAACTTTAAAAATCATAAATAATGCCTCTGCCCCATTCCTGGCACCGTTGACAGATTTCTTTACAAATTGACGCCAGCTGCGTCTGGACTTTGGCCTAGCGTGGTCCATTTAATGAAGATTGGCATATTTAAAGGGAAATACTTACAAAGGTATATGCCCCCTCCCGTTTCTTATGTTGTCTTTCAAATATTTGAAGTCTAAAGACATAAACTTGAGTTTAGTGGTTATGGGTAAGGGACGTGGATCACAGCAGTTAACAGCGATTTGGAGGGGACTCCAGAGTTATTCCTTCTTCTACATGTTTAATTTATTATTATCAAGCTATCAAATTTAGGGTGGGTGTATTCTTCTTTATGAAAACATAATTTGGTAGATTATCTCCTCCTCTCTCCAATTTTCTTCAATTTCTCTACAAAAATTTAAGTATTATGACAGCAAGAAGGGAAGGCGAAGGCGGCAGGGGAGTGGATCTTTGTTATGATCTACCAGCTCGTTTGCAAGTTGAAGTGACAAACTGGGATTGTTAAAGTATTGAATTTGGGGTGGGGGCATTTTTTTCTTCTTATGAAAACATAATTTTGTAGATCGTATGGTCCCCTCCCCCATTTTCTTAAATTTCTCCACAAAAAATGGAAGTATTACGAATAGGAAGAAGGGGTGGGTTGGGGCGGCAGTGCCACGGTTCTTTGTTAAGATCTCCCTGTCTGCGGGTTTAAAATGGCAAATTTGATTGCCAAACATCGAATTTAAGGTGGGGGAATTCTTTTTACAGTGAAAACATACATGGTATATGATATTGTCCCTTCCCCCTCCCCATTTTCATGATTTGTTTCCTCGAATGAAAATAAGGCGATGCTTCCATCATCCCTCTCCCATGCTCAGTAAATTTCCTCATATTTCTCACTTCAGAAAATGCTAGATGTCCACGCCTTCTCCCGGTTTTGGTATTGTCTTTTGATTTTTTTTTTTTTTACACGAAAGTGCCATGCATGCAATTAAATATGTCTTTCAACAACTTAGCGCTGCATGGCTGAGGAGTTCGAAAACCTGTCGCCAGGTTATAAAACACCCAGAAGTAACATGAAGGGGGACGCGGGCGACATATCATTGAAGGAGATATTTTGTTGTTTTTCTGACACAGTTCTAATGATTTTGCATTAAAAAGTAGAATTTATACTGATGTAATGTCCCGTGTGATATGTGGTAATAAATTTGCTAGACATTAGCTTGATGGCCATTAACTGGGGCAAGAGCTTCCTGCTCGGAAGAAATGTACCACTGGTTCAAAACCAGGAAATACCATTTGTTTGCAGTTTTACAGCTTTTATATATTTTTTTTATTTTTAAAATTTTCTATGATGGAGAAGTTTCAACAAAATTTTCTTTATTTTTGGAAACTTGTTTTGTTAAAGTTTTAAACATTTGTTTTGGACCAGGACTTAATATTCGGAATATAAATATCTGAGATCCGAGTATGTTGATGTTGTTAATTTCGTTGTGTATTCTCCCATACTTTTTCAAGTGCGATTTGTACATATTTTCCCATAATTTTAAAGTCTTAACAATTTGCTGATTCTGCAATAAACATTGCGCAGCTTTTTCTGTCTCGTCTAAAGAATTAGGTCTTTTGAGGTTGGAAAACAGTTTTGCTAACCTTTTTTAAACTTGACACGCTTTCGAAATATTTCATGGATTATCGTGAGCAATCAAAAATTAATTGAGAAAATCACTCAATTTCGGGTTGTGTTATAATGAGCGTACGCTAAATTCCTTTTATAGAACACGAACTACAGCTGTATTGCACTTTTTTAAACTACCAAAGCTCAGTTATAAGGCAAAAAAGTTTGCTTAAAATTTGTTGGTTATACATGTATCTATTTCACCGAGATTAAATTTACATACACAAATGAAGGCTACAAAATGTTGGAATTAAAAGATACAGAAAAGGGAAAAAGTACAAGCAATATTGCACTAGCGACTAAAAATAATCTGCACATTAAAAAGGAAAACACTAAAGTGGAAGGAGAGTAGAAACTTTATTTCCATAGGAGATTGTTTTAATTTTGGATTGATTAAGCTCGTTTTATAATTCGAAATAATAATCAGTTATGACTTGTCATTATTAAATTCATGCATGAATTTATTTATTTCAATGTGATGTTTAAATAATATTCTGATGTGAATATTTCGATGTGATGTTCACATACTATTGATGAAGGCCCTAATAATACTTCGATATGATGTTTCAAACTACCATTGGGTTTCAATATTCTTGAACGTTTTCATTAAATTCAGACCATTAATTGATTACTTAACTAAATGTACACGGCAATATTTTTGTTATAACGACACTGGCTACTCGTTGTTTCATTTAAATTGTTTTCCATTGCGATGCCTTGTGAAACTGAACAAAATATCTCCAATTTTGTCATTATCAAACTCGCCTGTAAAGCCGCCGGTAAAGCGCTGAAAAAACTTGTTGGTGTCAAGCTGCTTGCATCGGTACTGTAGTACACAGATAGCCCATGGTCCCTAGATGTGCCCTATTGTTTTTCGTGGTGATGTCATGCATATTAATCAATAGGCAGGACTTAATCTAAAAATCTTGAAATGTTCATATTTTAAGAACCGCATATCTGTTTTGTTTCATATTTGGTACAGTTTTGATGTTAGCTAGTGTGTACATGTTCATGGTATAAAAACTGAATTTCATTAATATGCATAGTGGGTGGAACTTAATATGATTTTACTGAAAATAGCTTGTAAACACAATATCTCAAGAACAATAAACTGGATTCATATCACATTTGGTAAACAGATAGCGCATGGTCTGTAGATGTGTTCTATGATTTTTGGTGGTGATGTCATGCATATTAATGGGTAGGCGGGGCTCAATGTAAAAAAAATTGAAATGCTCATATTTTCAACAACCGCCTATCTGTTTTGTTTCATTTAGATATATTCATGATGCTAGCTAGTGTGTACATGTTTATGGTATAATAACGTTAAAATTCATCAATATGCTTAGTGGGCGGGGCTTTATATGATTTTGCTGAAAAGAGTTTGTTAACACTATCTCAAGATCGACGTTGCACGGTATGCCGGTACTAAAAAAAGTACCGGTACTTTATGATGCTGGTTCGGTACGATACTACTAAATGAAAAATACTGAAGTACCGCCGAGTACCGTCAGTATCGGTACTTGCAAGAATAAGTTATAAAACATAATTAAATCACTTCAAAATCAGAATAAAATATTATTTTGTAGAAATATGTATGTATTTAAACATGGTACATCACCTAAAATGTTTATAAATACATAACATTTATGGGAAGACATGATTGCAAAACTTGCAAAGTTCGTAAATATTCCCGTTATTCCTTGAACTTTCAATAACAGCTGGCCTAGTTAAGGTGCACTACCAGTTTCGCGAATATGCAATATACATGTAGTACAGTAAAGTTAGTACAGAGCGGGAAAGTATCAATTATAACTTTTGTCGAACTTTCTAGGCCCAACTGTCATGAAATATGCCTGTATTTTTAGTACTATCGTAACAAGAAAATTTCATAAGAGTATATTTAAATTCTTTTTAAAAGACATGTATGCATTCACTTTCGTCTGAAAATTGCATCAGTCAATTAATAAATGTTGCAAATTCACAACTGTGTTGAACATTTTGAGTGTAAATTTTTCCTTTCGACACGAAAGGGCAGGTTAAAAGAAAGAAAATAATCCTCTTCCCCATCATGTCACATTTACCTCTAATTATAATAATCTGCAAGTCACATAATGAAAATTCTCCTCACAATCAGCAACTATTTATTTCCAAACAAAACTTGAACAAAGAACTGTAATATGTCAAGATCGGAAAAGGAGCCAAATTAGTTTGAAAAAAAAAGAAGCCAAATTAAGCTACAGTATCAAAGCCAAACTGTAATCAACTTGAATTTTAATATACCAACTAATATACCAATCCTGGCTCATAATAGGTCAGTATTGCGCACTGTTACAGAATGATAAAAGGTGCTCCGGACGCCATTTTGAAGCTCTTTTAAACTTTTATTTAGGCCCTTTGATGGCTTAAAATTTCAAATCTGGGAGTTGCTTTGCCATTTGGATGTGGAATTTCAGTAATCAATCCAATTTGTAGATGGTTTTAACCTCATTTAAGGTGAGTTATCAAAAAATTTCATGGACTTCGCCGTAACTCATGGAGTATACAAGCTGCAAACCATGTGCACAGTACAGTTAGTGTTGATTTGTGTACAAAACAGTCCCAAGTCAGTTGTGAACAGAATCACAAGAGGTTTTCGGCCCATTGGGATTTCAATATATATATATGTGTATTGTAATTAATATTAGAAGCCGTAAAAGGCATGACCAGACAAAAAAAATTGAAAAATGACGTTAAGAAATCAATCAGTATTTTTATTTTCAGTTTAGCTGTAACTTCTCTGAAAGGTTTGCAAGAGTAGGCCTACACTGCGTTGTTCTTGCTCGTTTAGAAAATACTGAGGGTTAAAAATAGAAAACTTTATTTTTAGTTTGATCTTATTAACTTAGAGATCAGGTGTATATTTATGTTTTAATGTTTAAAATGGTAGCCCCTTTGTAATGTGGGAATTTCTTTTAGTGTACAATTCCATGGTACTGTAAGTTATTTCATAATTACCACATTTGGGTAGTCAACCTGTAAAAATACTGACTTCGGTATTACCAGTACCATTTGCGTCCATACTAACGGTGCTCAATTTCACCAGTACCGTGCAACGTTACTCAAGAATAATAGCCTGCATTCATGTCATATTTGGTACACAGATAGCCCATGGTCTGTAGATGTGCCCTATTGTTTTTGGTGGTGATATCTTGCATATCAATAAGTAGGCGGGGCTTAATGTGGAAATGCTTATATTTTAATAGTCACATGTCTGTTTTGTATCATATTTGATATGATTATGATGTTAGATTTTGTGTACATGTTCATGATTTTAAAATGTTGAATTTCATTATTATGCATAGTGGGCAGGGCTTAAAATGATTTGGTGGAAAAGAGTTTGTAATCTTGATATCTAAAGAATGATAAACTGGATTCAAGTCATATTTAGTACACATATAGCCCATGGTCTGTGGATGTACCTGATTGGTTTGCATACCATGCATAAATTGAATACGCCAGGCATAATGTAAATTTTTTCAAATATGATACATGAGTAACCGTATGTCTGTTTTGCATCATACTTGCTATAATAATGTTGTTGATTGTTGTGCACATGCTAGTGTTGTCAATAGGTATGTCTATTTTGTTGATCTGCATGTTGGTCATGGCCTCTCAATAAATATGGAACTAATATTTCATGATATGCAATGACATTACAATTAATACAAAAGTTGCAAATCAATCAGCATGTGAAAAAATGCCTCAGAACCACAAAACCTTTTGGTTCTAGTTTAAGTTGAATATATAACTGGCAAATTATTGTCCCAGGCAGCAAGGCAAAATGCTGAAGCTTCCTCATTAATGATACATTGATCAGTTCTTACCTGACCTTACACCTGGAAGAACCGTTCTGCATTCTTTTTTCCATGCTTTTCGGCATGCATGTCCAAGTTTATGTCCATTATAGTATAACAAAATCATAAGTCATTTCATTTGCATCCATTTGTATTACTGGAACAGCTTCTGCAAAGTACAGAGTCAACCTTTAGTCTGTTGTCACACATTTGTTTCCTTGTGTGACATTCCTTTAACAAGTCTTTAATTATTGACATTTCTTTTACACTGGGGAACTTAAGTACTTGTAAATTCCCTACTTTCAGGCAAATGTATTCAGAAAAGGGGCAGCACCAGGAAGTTGATTCAGAAGTGAGAAGGGCAGCCTGATTGTCTCATGGGATGGGGGTGGGGAAAGGGACTATTGACCGAACAGAATATGTCGCCTATACCAACATGTCTGGAATAAAGTGGGGGAGGAGTTCCCACCTTTGGTGCAGCAGGCTGAAATACTAGAAATGAAGGGGAAATGGGAGGGTGGGGTTGAAAAGGGTAGCATTAACTTTTTCTAATGTGCTTAAAAAGTATAAGAATATATCAAGAATGGTCTACATATGAGGAAACCTGAGATATCCCTACCAAAGCAGCAACATCCAATTAAACTTGAGATATCCCTACCAAAGCAGCAACATCGAATTAAACCTGAGATATCCCTACCAAAGCAGCAACATCGAATTAAACCTGAGATATCCCTACCAAAGTAGCAACATCCAATTAAACCTGAGATATCCCTACCAAAGCAGCAATATCCAATTAAACCTGAGATATCCCTACCAAAGCAGCAACATCGAATTAAACCTGAGATATCCCTACCAAAGCAGCAACATCTAGTTAAACCTGAGATATCCCTACCAAAGCAGCAACATCCAATTAAACCTGAGATATCCCTACCAAAGCAGCAATATCCAATTAAACCTGAGATATCCCTACCAAAGCAGCAACATCGAATTAAACCTGAGATATCCCTACCAAAGCAGCAACATCCAATTAAACCTGAGATATCCCTACCAAAGCAGCAACATCGAATTAAACCTGAGATATCCCTACCAAAGCAGCAACATCCAATTAAACCTGAGATATCCCTACCAAAGCAGCAACATCCAATTAAACCTGAGATATCCCTACCAAAGCAGCAACATCTAGTTAAACCTGAGATATCCCTACCAAAGTAGCAATATCCAATTAAACTTGAGATATCCCTACCAAAGCAGCAACATCGAATTAAACCTGAGATATCCCTACCAAAGCAGCAACATCGAATTAAACCTGAGATATCCCTACCAAAGCAGCAACATCTAGTTAAACCTGAGATATCCCTACCAAAGCAGCAACATCGAATTAAACCTGAGATATCCCTACCAAAGCAGCAACATCCAATTAAACCTGAGATATCCCTACCAAAGCAGTAACATCTAGTTAAACCTGAGATATCCCTACCAAAGCAGCAACATCCAATTAAACCTGAGATATCCCTACCAAAGTAGCAACATTGAATTAAACCTGAGATATCCCTACCAAAGCAGCAACATCTAGTTAAACCTGAGATATCCCTACCAAAGCAGCAACATCCAATTAAACCTGAGATATCCCTACCAAAGCAGCAACATTCAATTAAACCTGAGATATCCCTACCAAAGCAGCAACATCCAATTAAACCTGAGATATCCCTACCAAAGTAGCAACATCCAATTAAACCTGAGATATCCCTACCAAAGCAGCAACATCGAATTAAACCTGAGATATCCCTACCAAAGCAGCAACATCCAATTAAACCTGAGATATCCCTACCAAAGCAGCAACATCTAGTTAAACCTGAGATATCCCTACCAAAGCAGCAACATCCAATTAAACCTGAGATATCCCTACCAAAGCAGCAACATCGAATTAAACCTGAGATATCCCTACCAAAGCAGCAACATCTAGTTAAACCTGAGATATTCCTATCAAAGTAGCAACATCCAATTAAACCTGAGATATCCCTACCAAAGTAGCAACATTGAATTAAACCTGAGATATCCCTACCAAAGCAGCAACATCGAATTAAACCTGAGATATCCCTACCAAAGCAGCAATATCCAATTAAACCTGAGATATCCCTATTAAAGCAGCAACATTGAATTAAACCTGAGATATCCCTACCAAAGCAGCAATATCCAATTAAACCTGAGATATCCCTACCAAAGCAGCAACATCCAATTAAACCTGAGATATCCCTACCAAAGCAGCAACATCCAATTAAACCTGAGATATCCCTACCAAAGCAGCAACATCCAATTAAACCTGAGATATCCCTACCAAAGCAGCAACATCCAATTAAACCTGAGATATCCCTACCAAAGCAGCAACATCCAATTAAACCTGAGATATCCCTACCAAAGCAGCAATATCCAATTAAACCTGAGATATCCCTACCAAAGCAGCAACATTCAATTAAACCTGAGATATCCCTACCAAAGCAGCAACATTCAATTAAACCTGAGATATCCCTACCAAAGCAGCAACATCTAGTTAAACCTGAGATATCCCTACCAAAGCAGCAACATCCAATTAAACCTGAGATATCCCTACCAAAGCAGCAATATCCAATTAAACCTGAGATATCCCTACCAAAGCAGCAACATCTAGTTAAACCTGAGATATCCCTACCAAAGCAGCAACATCCAATTAAACCTGAGATATCCCTACCAAAGCAGCAACATCCAATTAAACCTGAGATATCCCTACCAAAGCAGCAACATCGAATTAAACCTGAGATATCCCTACCAAAGCAGCAACATCCAATTAAACCTGAGATATCCCTACCAAAGCAGCAACATCTAGTTAAACCTGAGATATCCCTACCAAAGTAGCAACATTGAATTAAACCTGAGATATCCCTACCAAAGCAGCAACATCCAATTAAACCTGAGATATCCCTACCAAAGCAGCAACATCGAATTAAACCTGAGATATCCCTACCAAAGCAGCAACATCGAATTAAACCTGAGATATCCCTACCAAAGCAGCAACATCTAGTTAAACCTGAGATATCCCTACCAAAGTAGCAACATTCAATTCAACCTGAGATATCCCTACCAAAGTAGCAACATCCAATTCCCCACACCTCTAAGCATACAAAACATATTGATACCACAGTAACCACCCTTTGTATTTCACATTCTGATTCCAACTGGAAAGTGGCATTATCAACGATTTTTAAGACGCTCAGTCTTCATTGAAGTTTTTTATCATAATGGTTTTCAGGACAAACATGCTTGACAAACATTCTTTGTAATAAAAACAAATTTGATGGTACCCTTCAGTTTGTGATACAACTTACAAATGAACATAAACAAAAAAAGAGAAACGACAAGTGATTAAAAGTACATCATGTTATCTATTCTTTCCTGTCATTTACTCAAATTCCATTTAAAAAGAGAGGTGATAAAAATGATATATTTGATTAGGAATTCAATATAAAAAAGAAACAAAGTTATTCAGCTTATTTTGAATGATATGATGGCAATGTTTAATATCATTTTTCCACTGTTGAAAAAAAATATTGGTAATGGTGTTTAGTCTGGTTGCATTGCTAAGCACTTGAATCTGAAGCACTTCAATACAGATTAAACAATTTATTCAAACTCAGATAATCATCCAAACTTTAAGCCGTAAAACAAGAAACTCACTGTTAACAAAAAACTTTAAAAATCTCATTGTCGTGTGTAATCAATGAAATATTTTTGTGAAATATGACAGTATTACTACATTGATCATATAATTCATAAAAATATACATTGTGTATTTTACCCACTATTTCACTTTCAATGGTACTGAAAATTATTTAAATAACATGTTCACTTGAAAACAATAACATTTTTGCCTTAAATATCTCATCTAAAGGTATTAATACCAGTTTAGAAGAACTTGAAAAAGTACAAGTAAAAGTACTTTTTACAAAGAAATGGAACAACAACCTCTCAAAAAATTAGGAATGCTTGATCTAGTGAATTAAAAGTTTCACTCCGAATGCCCCAATGTCCACCTTGATGATAAGAAGTTATGGAAGTGTATAAGTATTTAAACATTATAAATAGAATGCACAGGGCCTAGACCTTAATATGCAGCAGATCAGATCACATGAATCCTTGTCCTTACTTCCAAAGGAAGGATGGGTACATGTAGTTGTACATTTTGCAATTATTTTCTAGTCTTAGACATGATTTTTTAAGATTGTGCCATGTTCTGATGGGCGCAACATCGCGAATTAGGTATGTATCGAATACATATAATGTCATCTACATGAGTCTAGCTTTTAAATGCAATAATTAGTGTTGGCTGAGTCAGGAACACGGCAAATATGGACCACTTTTTGTACCCTATAAATTTTATTATAATGAATTAAGATAAATAAAAAAATATTATTGAAAATAAACCTTTCGTAAAAAACTTACATTTACCTTACCATCTTTGACAAATTTGCATCCCATGTGACTGTATTACACAAATTACATCACGCTGCATGGTGGTCGGTGTTTTGCGAAAAATTGATTTTCAAAGCTAGTGTGATTTCCTTGCTAAGAGAACCCAGTCACATTAGTGACCTAATTTACAGGGGTCTGCAGACTGACTGGCATGCCAATATGTGTTGAAAACATCAAAATATTCCAAGACGCGTCAATTGACTTGCTAATATTCCATTTCTGCATCGTTTTAAAGTGTATTAAAACCATGGATCATTATTTTTAACAACTTTTTTTAGCCTTACTGGTAATTTGAAGACTTAATTTAGCCCCCTTCTCAAGTTCTGTAACATTTCTTGCATATTTTTGGTGAGCGTGCAAAGCATAATGCAATGGCGATTTCGCCTGTCCGGCTGTCCATCCGGCTGGCTGGCCGGCTGTTTGTCCCGCTGTCCGGCCGGCTGTCCAGCCAGCTGTTCGTCCGGCCGTCTGTCTGGCCGTCCGTCCGGCCGGCCATCTGGCCGGCCGTCCAACTGTCCATCCGGCCGTCCGTCCAACTGTCCGTCCAACTGTCCGTCCACAGTTTTTTTAGAATTTCTCAGAAAATGTTAAAGTTTTTTGAGAACTCCTCAGAAAATGTTAAAGTTTTTTTAGAGTTCCTCACAAAAAGTTAAAAGTTTCTTTAGATATCCTTATGGAAGGTTAGAATTTTCTTGCAAAATGTTAAAAGTTTTCAGAGACAGTTAAGACAGATTGAAGACAAGTTTCCTCAAAAGTCTACAAAACATTTGATATTTCCTTAGAAGATAACTGTAAAATGATATAATTTTCCAATATTTTTTAGAGATCCTCAAGCGTCTCTCTCGTAGCACTGGAGATTTAAAATCCTTAAAGAAAAGAAAAATATTTGAGCACCAACGGTTGTATCAGACATGATTATTAAAGTCCGCCTTTATTATTGTGGTTATTTGCATAAAGTTGCTACAGTATATAAACTAACCAGACTTTTTTTATATTAAGTATGCTCAGTCAAGGAGTGTGACAGGATGTGACTGCATATGGACGGATGCCATATGGGACATGCATGGGGGCCATGCGTGACATTATGATATAATATATACCATGGGCTATATCAGGCATAATTATTTGACTCCTGCTTGGTTTTTTTTATTCAACAAGTCATATGCATAGAAGTTATTATATGAAGTGACACTTTTATACATAGTATGCTCAATCAGGGACTGATAGCTAGGATGAAACTTCTTATAGAGCCTATGGGATGTCATGTGGGACATGGGGTGGGATGCCATGTGGGACATGGGGTGGGATGCCATGTGGGACATGGGGTGGGATGCCATGTGGGACATGGGGTAGGATGCTATGTGGAACAGGGTGGAATGCCATGTAGGACATGGGGTGGGATGTCATCTGTTACATAGGGTAGGAGGCTATGTGGGACATAGGTAGGAGGCCATGGAGACATGGGATGTGATGCCATGTAGGACATAAAGTAGGATATCATTGGGACATGGGAAGGGATACCACATGGAACATATGGTGGATCCATATGGTGGGATGCAAATGTGGGACATCAGGTGGAAGCCACTGATGTGGGACATGAGGTGGGATGCCATGTGGGACATGAGGTGGGAAGCCACTGATGCGGGACATGGGGTGGGATGCCATGTGGGACATGAGTTGGAAAGCCACTGATGCGGGACATGAGATGCCATGTGGGACATGGGATGCCATGTGGGACATAGGATGCCATGTGGGACATGGGATGCCATGTGGGACATGAGGTGGGAAGCCACTGATGCGGGACATGGGATGCCATGTGGGACATGGGATGCCATGTGGGACATGGGATGCCATGTGGGACATGGGATGCCATGTGGGACATGGGATGCCATGTGGGACATGGGATGCCATATGGGTCATGGGATGCCATGTGGGACATGGGATGCCATGTGGAACACGGGATACCATGTGGGACACGGGATGCCATGTGGGACACGGGATGCCATGTGGGACATGGGATGCCATGTGGGACACGGGATGCCATGTGGGACACGGGATGCCCTGTGGGACACGGGATGCCATGTGGGACACGGGATGCCATGTGGGACACGGGATGCCTAGTGGGACACGGGATGCCTAGTGGGACATGTGATAACTGCTGGGACATGGGATAATTGCTGGGACATGGGATAACTGCTGGGACATGGGGTAACTGCTGGGACATGGGATAACTGCTGGAACATGGGATAACTGCTGGGACATGGGATAACTGTTGGGACATGGGATAACTGCTGGGACATGGGATAAGTGCTGGGACATGGTATAACTGCTGGAACATGGGATAAGTGCTGGGACATGGCATAAGTGCTGGGACATGGGATAAGTGCTGGGACTTGGGATAACTGCTGGGACATGGGATAACTGCTGGGACATGGGATAACTGCTGGGACATGGGATAACTGCTGGGACATGGGATAAGTGCTGGGACATGGGATAACTGCTGGGACATGGGATAACTGCTGGGACATGGCATAAGTGCTGGGACATGGCATAAGTGCTGGGACATGGGATAAGTGCTGGGACATGGGATAAGTGCTGGGACATGGGATAACTGCTGGGACATGAGGGCCCTCACTTTTTTGTGTACTCATAGAACTGCTGGTACGAGGGCCCTAACTTTGTGTGTACTCATAGAACTACTGGTACGAGGGCCCTAACTTTGTGTGTACTCATAGAACTGCTGGTATGAGGGCCCTCATTTTGTGTGTACTCAAAGAATCGTTGGTACGAGGGCCCTTTGTGTGTACTCATAGGACTACTTGTACGAGGGTTCTTTGTGTGTACTCTTAGGACTGTTGTTGCGAGGGCCCTTTAATAGAAGTGCTGTTACGGGGGCCCTTACTTTAATAGAACTGCTGTTACGAGGGCCCTTACTTTGTGTTTACTCATAGAAGTACTGTTACGAGGGCCCTTACTATGTGTGTACTCAGAGCTGCTGGTACGAGGGCCCTTATTATGTGTATACTCATAGAGCTGCTGGTACGAGGGCCCCCACTTTTCAGCCTACAGCTCCTTTAAACCATCAAAACACCCTGGCCAATATTAATCCTATTGGAAACTGCCCATTTGATTTCTTTCTTTATCTATTTTTTGAGGAATAATTATGCAAATAATGCCAAACTGTTTCTATATCTTGCATAGGCATTGTTTCAATATAATGCACATCTAAAATACATTACGTCCCTTTTTCTACACATGGTTTGAAGCTGGGTGTGGTGGTCTCCTTGCTAATCAACATTAATGTTAGGATGCACACTTTAGTCACTGACCAGTTTTTCGTGTGGGTATTTCTTTAGCCTGTCATGTAAGAAACTTCCAAGGAGTTGCCCACCCATGCGTATTGTGAGATGGCATAAATGGCCCTCAATAGCTTTAAGTGGTAGAGGTATTGTATTTTGAACATGGCTTTATTGGTAACAACTCTTTTTCTTTTCATACAGTTTATCCCACACTCCTACATGTGGTGTCTTCCCCTAAGCACAAACAGCAAACACATTTACTCCCCAAGGGAGCCACAGTTCAACTAGCATCTACAGGTAACATCCTCCAGAACTCCCAAGTGGTAAGTACGAAGGAGTTAGTTCTCACTATATGCACTGATATTTTTAGAGGAAAGTCGGTAGGGTTGGCAAATATTCCGTTTTGTGTTTAAAGGTGTACCAACACCCATGAGAAGCTTTTGCAGAAGAACCTTTGAATTCATGCTGGTGATCTAATCTTTCAAATGTTTTGCATGTAAAGTATGGTGTAGCAGTATTAACAACCTGGATCTCAAAGCTTTATTCTTGTAAATGTCCAGTTTTAGCCTGCGGGCTGTAGTTGTTGGGATTGCATTGTCTGGTTTACATCACTACAGTATCTATGTACTGGGTTTACATCAAAACGTTCAAAATTACTGAATAAGTGAAGCAAAATGTTGCATCTAGCTGTCATAAAACCACAAAGTTTGCATTAAGTACTGCCAACTCTTTTAGTCAAGTACATTTTCCCAGCAAAGAGATCATATTGTATGAAGAAAGACACATTATGCTATGAATTACCCACAATTCAAAATTCCTTTGAATATATCCATTCAAAGTTCATAACATGAATAAAGCGCAAATTTTACATTACTATTCACCTAAACAGTTTTAAAGTGATTCTGTACATTTGACAGAAATCACTGAAAAATGAGTAGCATTAATACCCAATCGCAACCAGTAAGATTGATCGGGTGTGCCATTGATACTCAATCACAACCAATAAGATTGATTGGGTGTACCATTATTACCCAACCAGTGGTAGTCTTTGTTCAGTTCTTTTCACATTCATATTCAAAATAAAAACTAAAAAATCAATATGAGTTCAATTTTCGGTGTGAAGAATTTGGAAAATTGCAAATCATGGAAAGTATAATTGTGAAGGTGCATTAATTGCTGATATAACATTGTGTCTGCGGTTCTAGCTAGACAAGTTTGAGTGCTGGGCTCCAGTGATAATCCAAGGTGACCTCCTAGACCCCCCTCCCATGAACTGTTCAAATTTAGTCCACTTCTAGTGACAAATTAATCGGAATGGTAGAAGGATTTACAAAATATTTTTTTTATGTACAATGGATATTGCCGGAAACTCTTCTCTCAATTCCCATTGTTATTCATCTTGCCCAAACGTTTCACCGCTTTTATTTTCGTCCCGGTATAGTTCGAAGAAAGCCATGCGGCACAAGTTCCTATGAACTACGCAACAACTTTTATGAATATAAAATCCCCCACAAATAAAAAGAATATCGATCAGTCCGTTATAATGTTAAGTGCATATGGGGTTTATAGCAAATGTGATTGGTTACTTACATTTGGACCGGTCTATAAGCACGCCTTGGGCCTTTGGGGGTGTAATTTTTACTTTCTTAAAGTTTGTTTGTATGGCAAGTGACGGACTTGGCAAGCTGCCAGCAGTGATTCACAAGTATTAAAACATGAACCTGAACTGTGTGCATGTACGTGCGTTTATGAAAAGAACTTCGTGTATGGGTGATTTGATGATAATACAGTATGTACATTCAATCGCGTTAGATTCCTATAGTTCAGTTGTTTTGATCGGAATTTAATGTGCGTAATGTACCTTATCTTATGTGTGTAAATCAGCGGATGACATAAATAGAGCGAGATTAAAAGGAGATCTGTTTAAACACTTAATTATTTAACCGAATTAAACTTTTGAGTGCTGGGCGGAAGAGTGAATCTTAGAGCCGAGTGGTGGGCCGGAATTGCAAGTCCTGGGCAGGCTCGCCCACCGCCACCCACCGTAGCGAGAACCCTGATTGTGTCATCGGTATTAAATCAGCTCAACATCTGTATTTCTTTCACAATTGAGACAGCAGAGAAGTCTGCCCACTTAAACATCACATATAGGCAGTTTGGCATTATTTGCATAATTATTCCTCAAAGGATAAATAAATAAAGAAATCAAATGGACATTTTCCTAAATGATTGATATTGGCCAAAGTGTTTTGGTGGTTTAAAGGAGCACTAGACCGAAAAGTTAGGGCCCTCGTACCAGCAGCTCTATGAGTACACACAACGTAAGGGCCCTTGTTTTGCGAATTTTACAAATATATTATCTACAACAGATTGATAAAGTTAATGCCTTTATAGTCCACAGATGACGTGAGGTCAAAGGTAACTTAAATATTCATATCAACCAGAAAATTGCTATACCGTTGCTTGCTAGATGCGCATTTGATTTTTGGGAACCCCTAAAAAGGAGCTCCCACTTTTTGGTGTAGTGCTTCTTTGAATAGGTTCCTTTGATAGATAGTTGGATAACATCAATAAACTTGTATGCTCCCATCACTAACCTTGATTACTCTCAGCCTACTCCGCTCTTACTTTTCTGTCACATATGTTCAACTGTTTGAACACTCAGAAATCAAACCAATTGTAAAACATATTTTACCATATATTGCCTATACACGTCAGTAGACCTTGTTAAAGTTGAAAATTAAAACATCACAGATTGAATGTTTTAAGTTGATATTGTGCATTGTGCAAGATTCAAATTCACTGACAGCTGGAAAAAAAAAGAAAGAAGAAGAAAAAACTCCCAATTGTGTTACTTTTTATGGGGATGTTTGACTGCTCCAGCTTTTCTTCTGTTTTCCTGACCGATCAAATTTGTACAAATTTCATGAAATGTATTTCTGATTTCAATTAGTGAAGAGAAAAATGGAAGCCCCACAGGCTTAGATTCCTTCCGATGAGCGTCAACTCTTATTCCATTGGCACATAATAGAGAATTTTAAATGTCAAATCACAGTAATTGTGTATACTACTGCAAGCAAAAGAGAGCTTGTGGCTGGCAGAAACTATTTGATCAGAATAAATAGCTACAGAGGCTCAAACTGAATTTTGAGATTTCAGTTGCCTTATATTTTCAAGTTATATTTTTTGGCTGTCAAAATCATTTGTTGCTTTCAGTGATAATGGAACATTTTAAAAGGTATATGGACAGGTAGAGACAATATTAGTTTAATTAATTTAAAATCCACTTAATGAACCTGAAGAAAGCAGTTTTTTAAAATCAAAATTGGTTGCAAATTGGCCATTTAACATTCTTTTAAAGAATTTTGTGCAAATATGGGCAGATATTTTTGTGTTAACTCTTCTGATGTATAAAAGGGACATACTGTAGTCTCTATTTTCTTATGTAAATCATTGTTCATACATCACATTTTTTCAATGTATTAAAAACATTCAAACTTTGATTACTCATAACTTGAAAAATATACATTCTATTTTCAAAATTGAAAGATTGAAGTAATATGAAATTTAATGCTTTTTTTGTTAGGTGGTTGAACGGAAAATCTCTGTCCATAGAGACCTTTAAGGTCTGTGAACAGGTGCAAAAGTATTCTCCAAAGGCAATACATTCTAAGAAATGTAGTGTTGATATTGCCCTAATTTAGTTTTCAAGTTAAAGCTGATCAAAGCTGGAGTGCTGATCGAAGCTGGAGTGCTGCTCAAAACTGGAGTGCTGATCCAGCCGGATTGCTGATCAAAGCCGGGGTGGGGTGGTGATCGAAGCCAGGGTGGGGTGGTGATCAAAGCCGCCGGGGTGGTGATCAAAGCCGCCGGGGTGGTGATCGAAGCCGCTGGAGTGCGGATCGAAGCCGCCGGAGTGCAAAAACCCGGAAACGCCGGAGTGTGGATGGAAAACGCTGGAGTGCGGATGGAAAACGCCGGAGTGCGGATGGAAAACTTTGGAGTGCGGATGGAAAACTTTGGAGTGCGGATGGAAAACGCCGGAGTGCGGATGGAAAACGGCGGAGTGTGGATGGAAAATGCTGGAGTGGGGATGGAAAATGTCGGAGTGCGGATGGAAAACGCCGGAATGCGGATGCGCAACGCCGGAGTGCGGATGCGCAACGCCGGAGTGCAGATGCGCAATGCCGGAGTGCTGTTGCGCAACGCCGGAGTGCTGATGCGCAACGCCTGAGTGCTGATGCGCAACGCCGGAGTGCTGATGCGCAACGTCGGAGTGCTGATGCGCAACGCCGGAGTGCTGATGCGCAGCGCCGGAGTGCTGACGCGCAGCGCCGGAGTGCAGATGTCAGTGCTGATGCGCAATGCCGTAGTGCTGATGCGCAACGTCGGAGTGCTGATGCGCAACGCCGGAGTGCTGATGCGCAGCGCCGGAGTGCTGATGCGCAACGTCGGAGTGCTGATGCGCAATGCCGGAGTGCTGATGCGCAGCGCCGGAGTGCTGATGCGCAACGCCGGAGTGCTGATGCGCAGCGCCGGAGTGCTGACGCGCAGCGCTGGAGTGCAGATGTCAGTGCTGATGCGCAATGCCGTAGTGCTGATGCGCAACGTCGGAGTGCTGATGCGCAACGCCGGAGTGCTGATGCGCAGCGCCGGAGTGCTGACGCGCAGCGCTGGAGTGCAGATGCGCAGTGCTGATGCGCAATGCCGGAGTGCTGATGCGCAATGCCGGAGTGCTGATACACTGATACATGGGAAAACAGCTCAATATCTGTATCTAGCTCTTTAAATTGCTTTTCTAATTTTTCATCCATGCACCTCCTCTCTCGATCCCAGCTTTTTGACTTTTAGTTCTTGTAGTTCTCTCATTCTCCCCCTGTTTTCTTTCCTTCCTACCTCTAGAATAATCTAACCTTTCAGGCACAATTTGACCCTGGTCGTGATGCCGTTAAGCCTTCATCAAACAAACAATCGGATGGCAAACTCTTCAACATGACTTGTCTCATAGCTAAAACCAAAATGAGATGTGTTCTTATCAGGAGATGCTCTTTGCAGATGATGTCGCCCTTGCATCCCACATGCAAGGTGGCCTTCAAGCTCTAATTTACAGGCTTTCAAATGCTTGCAAAAAAGACTTTGGTCTTACAATAAGCATCAAGAAAGAGGTTATGGGACTCAACTACAGTACAACACCATCAATGGATCGAACCTTGAAGCGGTCATCAACTTCAAATACCTGGGCTCCGCCGTCTCAAATAACCTTTCAAGTGACAACGAGTTCTACACATGTATCGACAAAGCTGCAACAGTGTTGGCCAAGCTGAAGAAAAGAGTCTGGCAAAACAACAACCTATCAGCAAACAACAAATTGAAAACTTACCTTGGTTAAGAACGGAAACTTAACTCTTTTCACATGTGCTGTCTCTGCTGTATCTTAAACATATCCTGGCAGGACAGAGTACCAAAAATCGAAATACTTAAAAAGGCAAAGACTGTGAGCCTATTCACAACCTTCAGCCAACATCAACTTTAATGGCTAGGCCATGTTAAGAGAATGGAGGAGGGCAATATATTAAAGAGCCTTTATTACCACTGCATGTAAATCGGCGCAAGAGGTGTTTTTTCCCATGCACCAGTAACAACAAGTTAAAGGGATTTATATCTTTTTTAACTTGCCGATAAGGACCGATAATTTGTTCCTTGATGCTATGTATCATATTTTTCAAAGTTTTTAAAGTTTGATTCTAAAAAAAAACGTCGCTATAAATAGCGTGGTGTAGAGAGGAGTAAAATTGCATGATCATTATGGAATAACATGATACAAAATGAAGATAAATTATCCCCATGCTATCAGTATCACTTACCAGGAAGCTGGTATATGATTCATAATTAGATTGCAAGAGAAAAACGACCATTCATTCCCTCAAAAAGTTTCTATTCCTTTCCGGTCTCATTTTCATGTGTAAAATATACTTTTAAACAACTGTCCAGGTCAAAATTGTTTAGATTGAAAAAGAACGAAGGATTTCATGTATTTTGTTTAAAAAAAATTTCTTCCGTTCCCTGTATTTATGTTTTACTTATAATAGCACTATCGATGGAATCTTCCATTTTAATCATGTATGTATGTAATAGACCCATGGCATGTGTGATTCGCTTGTGGGTACAAGCTCAAATGATTTGGTTAGTTCGAAGTAGAGGGAGTTTATATATCTTTTTAGCAGACCCTTTAGGTGATAGCCTCTGTTGGTATGCATAAATTAATAATATTATCTCTGCATTGCGCTCTGCATATCGTTTCACAAGTAGAAAGAACAAACAATGTTCTAATACAGATGTGTTTTGCCATTTTATCCGATTCTGACCAAAAATATTGCTTATCATTGTTAAATGTTTCAAATCAATGTAGAACTAAAAATCTTACCTGCAGAGTGCCGAAGAATTGATTTTACTTGGGTGTATGTGTGCGGCCTGTGTTGTAAAAATAAAATGTTTTCATGGCTCCTTGCTGAAACAAGGCTCGGTTTAAGTACGGAATATAATGTAATTCAGTTTAATTTTCAATCATAATGTATTCAAATCACGTAATGTATTATTGGTGTAGAGATTGCAGGTCATACAATTTTATTTTTTGATTTTGAGGAAAAGATTTAAATTTAGTGGGGAGTGGGACTTTATTTTTCATTATGGGAGATTTTTTTTTCTGTACACTCCAATTCGCACAATTTTGGTGAATACCATATAAGGCTATAGGGTGGGACCCACCTGTTGGTGGCTTAAGTATAATTGAAAATGCCACCGTGATGCACAAAGAGGGTCAATATAGATAGTATAAATGATTAGTGAAAAATAACAGAGAGGTATGCATGATTAATGATTTTTTTTTTTGTTGGTTGAACTTAAGTGCCATTGCCTGGCCATGGTTAATGTTTCAAAGAAATGTTGAGTATCAAGTGGGTGATGTGATCTCAACTGTAAGATTTTTCTGCTGTAGACTATATGCAAATCAGCAACTATTGTACTGCGTGATCAAGTATATGGTTGCTAGCATCGCATCTTAAGAATGATGCATTTGGAGGCTTAATTTGTATCTGTTTTTCAACTATCCGAAAAATTTCTTTTCTTTTTAACATGAAAGAAAATTGAAATCACTATGAACAGAAATTGTGAGCAAATTAGGGCATATTATATAGATGGCTGTCAACATGGCCTTTTTCATAACTTTTTTATGTGACTGGTTTGGGACATCAGAAACTGTTTAATGCCTTTCGGACCTAGACTGAAGTTCATTAATACATTTTATTGGTCAGCATAATGCGAACCTATGTAATGCCGATTTCGTCCGCTTGGCCGTCTGGCTATCCACTGTTTTGCCTGAGAATTTTTTCGAGAATTTCTCAGAAAATGTTAGTTTTTTTCAGAGTTCCTCAGAAAAAGTTAAAGTTTCTTCAGATATCCTCATGAAGGCTGGAATTTCCTTACTATTTGCTAAAGTTTTTCAGAGACTCTTAAGACTGGTTGAAGATTAGTTTCCTTAAAAAGTCTATAAAATATTTGATATTTTCTTCGAAGATAACTGTAAGATGATATAATTCCCCAAATCTTTCAAAGGTCATCAAGCGTCTCTCTCGTAGCACTGGAGGTTTAAAACCCTTAAACTTCTTCAAAATATTTGTGCATCAACGGTTGTATCAGGCATGATTATTAAACTCCGCCTTTATTATTTTGTTTATTCGCATAAAGTTGCTACAGTGTATGAACTGACCAAACTTTTTTACTTAATGTAGTATGCTCAGTCTGGGAGTGTTTTAGGATGTGACTGCATATGGACATAGGCAGGGATGCCTTATGGGACTTGGATGGGAGCTATGCGGGACAGGATAGAATAGATACCACGTGGTATGCACCAAGGATTATATGAGGCATGATTATTTGACTCCGCCTTTTTTTCTTATTCAACAAATCATTTGCATATAAGTTATTATACCTAACAGACTTTTATACATAGTGTGCTCAATCAGGGACTGTGATAGCTAGGACGAGA
This sequence comes from Chiridota heheva, assembly GCA_020152595.1. Lineage (NCBI taxonomy): Eukaryota > Metazoa > Echinodermata > Holothuroidea > Apodida > Chiridotidae > Chiridota > Chiridota heheva. Next base: position 798,230 of record JAIGNY010000132.1, read on the forward strand.
CTTATGGAACCTATGGAATGTCATATGGGACATGGGGTGGGATGCCATGTGGGACATGGGGTGGGCTGCTATGTGGACATGGGATGCCATGAGGATATATGGTGGGATGCCATGTAGGATGTATAGTGGAATGCCATGCAGGACATAGGGTGGAATGCCATGGGACAGGGATGTCATGTGGGACATGGGATGTCATGTGGGACATGGGATGTCATGTGGGACATGTGATGTCATGCGGGACATGGGATGTCATGCGGGACATGGGATGTCATGTGAGACATGGGATGTCATGGGATGAGACATGGGATGTCATGTGGGACATGGGGTGGGATGCCATGTTGTTGTTCAAACTTTATTTCAATCTTTTTGTAATATGTACAATAAATTCAATTAAATCGCACAGATTGTCAGTTATGTTGAAAAGAAAGAGGAGAACCTTTGGAAATTACTAAAAGCTTGTGATTAAAGGTTCCCATGTATAACAAGGGACATTAACTTTGAACATATATAATTAGGATAGAATTTAAACAAAAGGAAAGAAAAAGAGAAAGTTACATAACATATACTAGTGACAATACCAGCCTTCAAAATACACTTGGCTAACAATACAGATTATCAACAATATAGAAATGGTCCAAGTAGGATGATGGGAAGAATTCGAAATTGATCTGAGGAAATAGTTCTTAAGTTTGGATTTGAAGCAAGTAATGCTGGGGCAGCTTTTAACAGACATTGGTAATGAATTCCAAATGTGTACGCCTTGGTATTTTAAGTGGTACTGACTTTTAGTGAAGCGTAACAATGGGGGTCTAAGTTGGGTGGCATGTCTTGTATCATAGTTGTGAATTAAAGAGTTACTTATGAAGAAGTTAGCAAAAGTAGGCAGCATTAAGTTATTGTGAAACTGATACATAAAAACGGCATTTTGAAAATGAATAATGTCAAAGAAGGCAAGAATGTTGCTATCTTTAAATAAGGGGCTAGTGTGAGCGTACCTTGGAGAGTTTGTTAGAAACCTGATAACTCTTTTTTGTAAAATACATAATTTATGAAACTTAGTTTTATAATTAATACCCAATATTATACAGCAATACATGAGATAAGGTATGATAAACACATAATATAATCTATATAGAATATGAACAGGTGAAATATCTTTTAATCTACTGATGATACCAATACTCTTTGCTACTTCATTAGTAATTGAATCAATATAAGAGTTCCAAGACAAGCATTCATCATTAGTTACACCAAAAATTTTTTGTATTGTTAAAAATGGAAACTGGCATTCCATTTATAGAAATGCGTAAGTTTGAGGTGTCTACTCGCCATTGTTTGGGTCTAAATGAAATAACGGTGGATTTTTTTGAATTCAGATGTAGCTTATTTGTTTTAAACCATTCCACAACTTTAGGCATTTCAGTATTAACAGTTTCAATAATATTTTTGACATTAGCATGGGTGCAAATAGTGTTGGTATCATCTGCATACAAAGTAAAATCTAATTTAGAAGTACATCAAGATAAATCATTTACATTAATAATAAATAGTAAAGGGCCAAGTATTGACCCTTGGGGAACCCCTGTACTTATAGGAAGGAAATTAGAGCATGCGCCTGGAATTGATAGCATTGTACACTGTTGGACAGATAATCTACAAACCAATTTAAAGCAATACCTCGAACACCATATGTACTGAGTTTCTGTATGAGAATTGTATGATCTAGCATGTCAAACCCTTCGGATAAATCAAGAAATATTCCACATGCATATTCCCTATTGTCAAACGCATTTATAATCCGATCGGTGAAGCTTAAAAGAGCTTGAGATGTTGAGTGGCCTGGTAAAAAAATAAATTGATTGTGGGAAATAAGATCATATTTTTTCAAAGAAAGCATACAGTCTGTCAAATACAATTTTTTCTAATTTTTTTGGAGAAACATGGAAGAAGAGATATAGGTCTATAGTTACTTCTGTTTTTTGAGTCCCCAGCTTTAAAAACTGGTGTAACAGGAGCTATTTTAAGCTCAGATGGCACTAATCCCTAAACAAAAGAGCGATTGATAATATGAGACAGAGGTGAACAAATAAATGGAGCTGCTCATTTAATAGCTTTCGGGTCAATTTCATCAATACCAGGACTGCATGACTTTAAATTCTCAATACAATTATAAACTTCATGTGAATCGTTAGGTGATAGAAAAAAGTTATTCTTATTACCTACTGGTAGATAATGAGAAAATGACAAATTACTAGTTGTGATGTCCTTTGCAAGTTTGGGCCCAATGTTAACAAAATAAGAATTAAACAAATTTGATACAAATTGTGGATTGTTACTTTCAAAGTTATCATGAGAAAGGATTATTTCACTTCTATTTATGGACTTTTTCTTGATAAGTGTATTAATTAATTTCCAGGTGTTTTTTAAATTACTAGTTCACGGTTGTAAAAATTATACTTGGCAATGCGAATAACTTTAGTTAATGTGTTTTTAAAACGGACATACTTTGATTTATTTTCAACAGTTGGACTTTTTCTAAATTTCTTAAACAATTTATTTTTAGTTCGGCATGATTCCAAGATTCCAGGTAAACACCAGGATTTCTTGCAATGATACTTTTTCTTTTTCAGAGTTTTAGGAAAGCATTCATTATAACAAAAGAAAATGGTTTTGATGAAAAATTTATAAGCATCTTGACAGTTGGTCATATCATAGATAAGTTGCCAATCAACTTGGAAGAGACAATGAGAGAATTTCTGAATATTTTCTGTAGTGATGGGATGAAACGTTTTATCACTATTGTTTTTGTTTTTATTCTTATTTCTACACTTATCAGTTTTTGTTTTTATTCTTATTTCTACACTTATCAATACAATCAATTTTTGGTATCATGCAGAAAATAGGATAATGGTCAGAAATGTCAGTAATGATAATACCACTTTTAATAGGCTTATTAGCATTTGTAAATATATTATCAATTAAGGATGAAGTAGTAGATGATATTCTCGTAGATTTATCAATTAGTGGTCAAAAAAAGTAAGATGAGGACAGATCAATAAAATAACGAGCATCAGTGGAGTTATTTAACCCTGTGATGGACAAATCGAAGTTGAAATCACCCATTAAATATGAAGAGAAATTTACCTTTGAGATATTAGAAAGAAGTTCATCATAAGCATTAAGAAAAGTTGTAGCATTTATGGAATTTGGCGGATGATATATAGCACCCGCTAGAATATGTCCATCATTACAAAAGAGTTCAATTAAGATTGATTCAAAACATTCATCAATAATGTGGGACATGGGGTGGGATGCCACTAGTAACACAGAGTGACATAGGTTGGGATGCCTTGTGTGACATAGGGTAGGAGGCTATGGGGACATGGGATGTGATGTCATGTGGGACATAAGTAGGATGTCATTGGGACATTGGGAGCGATACCATGTGGAACATATGGTGGGATCCAATGTTGGACATAAGGTGGGATGCCATGTGGGACATCAGGTGGGAAGCCACTGATGCGGAATATAAGGTGGGATGCCATGGGGGACATAGGGAGAGATGCCATGTGGGACACAGGGAGGGATGCCATGTGGGACATTGGGATGGATGTCATATGGGACATAGGGAGGGATGTCATGTGGGACATTGGTTGGATTAATGTGGGACATATGGTGGAATGCTATGTGGGACATAATGTATGGTGGAATGCTATGTGGGACATGGGATGTCATGTGGGACATACTGTATAGTGGAATACTATGTGGGACGTGGGACATGGGGTGGGCTGTCATTTGGGACATGGAATGGGATCCATGTGGGACATAGGGTGGGATGCTCTGTGGGTCATTGGATGGGATGCCATGTGGGACATATGGTGGAGTGCAATGTGGGACAAGGGATGGGATGTCATGTGGGGCTTGGGATGGGATGCCATGTGGTATATATGGTGGAATGCCATGTGGGACAAGGGATGGGATGGGATGTCATTTGGGACATGGGGTGGGATGCCATGTGGGAGATCGGATGCCATGTGGGACATTGTGTAAGATGCCATTTTTATAATTGGCCGGGTCATATGATATGGGTGTCAATTTGCATGGGCATACGAACCATGACGGTATTTACTGTTCTAGTTTAACATTGCCTCAGTTATCATTTTCAACATTATTTACAGAAAATACTGTAATACAAACATCGTAAGCTGCTATCATATAACAGTGCATGTAGTGCCTGTAATGCACTTTATCTTCACGGCTTGTTTACATTACGGGTGAAAAACCGGTCTTCCGCTTAAAACCCCTTTTTGTTTTGAAAACTGACCAGTTTCACGTCAGGGCAAAACCTTGCACGCTTAGATTCAGACCCATAGGTCTGTCACACCTGCGCTTCAATTCTGCAAAATAGATATGCGCGAAGCATACATAAATGTAGACAACTGGGAAACCTCTTCTGCAAATCGTGCCCTTTGGAGACGTACCGTCCAGGAGGGGTACCCTGCGTGCGGAATCCAATAGGAATCTCACTCAAACCGAAAAGAGAAAATGCCAAAAGGCCAACACCACACAGCCTTCAGTTTTCATATGCAGTGACTGCAAGAGAGACTGCCACTCCAGGATTGGCCTCTTCAGCTACCTTAGGCTTCTTATCACCCATTTAGACAAAAAAAGGCCACAGAGAGAGACTTTATGAAAATCCTTTAAGGAACAGGATTGAAAATAATGGCTTAACAAAAAAGATACATTTGCACTACGAATTCACATTCAGTATTCAATCCTGAAAAGAAAAAAAAAGAAGAAAAAAAAAACTCAATTTTTGATAGGAGTGTATATGATAATTTAACTGTTTTTGATAGATTTAAAAATGATTGAGTTAATTTGACCTCTAAGACTTCCTTTTAATAAATATAAGAAGTATTTGTATGTACAGCAGATTATTGATTGCTACTGTGCACTTGCTAGGGGTGGGGAGTAGATGTGAGGCGGGAGTGAAACATATTTATCAAATACGGACGATGTTTTGATTGGAATACTAAAACTTATATTTATAGAAAATATTGGTTATTCTAAGTGTATGGTTTGTGAGTAAAAGGTACAGTAAGAATTAAATCAAAGTGCTCTTTTTTTGATGGACCATGAATTCTTGTTTGAATTAACAGGAGTCATTTGAAGTACATGTCATATACCAGGATTTGACAACTTTTAGTTTCAGTTTGCATTGGGGTTACTAATAATAGCTTTTCAATGGAAAAATCTTGTTGATTTTTGTGTGCTGTCAGAGTAGAGTGTATTATATTGAGCTAAACATATTGTGGCAAAATGAAAGTACATTCCAGTTTCAGATATCAGCGCAATTGCATACAGTTAAAATATTTCTAGGCCATTATATGAAATGCTATTGTCTTCAGATAGCAAAATGTGCAGATTTTAAATTTGGGTAAAAGTTAAGTAAATAAAAAAATAAAAAAATCTCAGCCAAGAAATAGACAATTTTAGGTTCTTTTTTTGTATATGAGAAATGTTTTTGCTCTGTTGAAAAGTATGGGTAGAAGATCCATTCAAATCACTGGCATAGAAACTTCACAAATACATATTTAGAAGGTTTTTAGAAATAAAAAGAAAATGTTATAAAGTATGGCACTGTATTTGGGGTTCACAGCTCAATATGTCCCCTTCACTTAACAATCGCAGTCTGCCATTGGTTTGCTGATGATAATGGTGTATACCGGTTGAATCACTCTTGTTGCTCACTTTATTGGCTGTTTTTCCCCATTGGTGTTTGCTGATGATAATGGTGTGTACTGGTTGAATCACTCTGTTGCTCACTATACTGGCTGTTCTTCCCCTGTTGGTTTATTGATAATTCTTACCCCCTGTTGGTAGTTTGCTGATGATAATGGTGTGTACCGCGTTGGTTAACTGATGATAATGGTGTGTACTGGTTGAATCACTCTGTTGCTCACTTTACTGGCTGTTTTTCCCCTGTTGGTTTACTGATGATAATGGTGTATACCGGTTGAATCACTTTGTTGCTCACTTTACTGGATGTTCTTTCCCCGTTAGTTTGCTGATAATAATGGTTTATACCGATTGAATCACTCTGTTGCTCACTATACTGGCTGGCTTTTCCCCTGTTGTTATACTGATGATAATGGTGTGTACCGGTTGAATCACTCTGTTGCTCACTTTACTAGCTGTTTTTACCCCGTTGTTTTACTGATGATAATGGTGTATACCAGTTGAATCACTCTGTTGCTCACTTTACTGGATGTTCTTCCCCTGTTAGTTTGCTGATGATAATGGTGTGTACCCGCGTTGGTTTACTGATGATAATGGTGTGTACTGGTTGAATCACTCTGTTGCTCACTTTACTGGCTGTTTTTCCCCTGTTGGTTTACTGATGATAATGGTGTATACCAGTTGAATCACTCTGTTGCTCACTATACTGGCTGTTCTTCTCTTGTTGGTTTACTGATGATAATGGTGTATACCGGTTGAATCACTCTGTTGCTCACTTTACTGGCTATTTTTCCTCCATTGGTTTACTGATGATAATGGTGTATACCGGTTGAATCACTTTGTTGCTCACTTTACTGGATGTTCTTTCCCCATTGGTGTTTGCTGATGGTAATGGTGTGTACTGGTTGAATCACTCTGTTGCTCACTATACTGGCTGTTCTTCCCCTGTTGGTATACTGATGATAATGGTGTGTACCGGTTGAATTACTCTGTTGCTCAATTTACTAGCTGTTCTTACCCCGTTGTTTTACTGATGATAATGGTGTATACCAGTTGAATCACTCTGTTGCTCACTTTACTGGATGTTCTTCCCCTGTTAGTTTGCTGATGATAATGGTGTGTACCCGCGTTGGTTAACTGATGATAATGGTGTGTACTGGTTGAATCACTCTGTTGCTCACTTTACTGGCTGTTTTTCCCCTGTTGGTTTACTGATGATAATGGTGTATACCGGTTGAATCACTTTGTTGCTCACTATACTGGCTGTTCTTCCCTTGTTGGTTTACTGATGATAATGGTGTGTACAGGTTGAATCACTCTGTTGCTCACTTTACTGGCTGTTTTTTCCCCGTTGGTTTGCTGATGATAATGGTGTATACCAGTTGAATCACTCTGTTGCTCACTTTACTGGATGTTCTTCCCCCCGTTGTTTTACTGATGATAATGGTGTATACCAGTTGAATCACTCTGTTGCTCACTTTACTGGATGTTCTTCCCCTGTTAGTTTGCTGATGATAATGGTGTGTACCCGCGTTGGTTTACTGATGATAATGGTGTGTACTGGTTGAATCGCTCTGTTGCTCACTTTACTCGATGTTTTTCCCCCGTTGTTTTACTGATGATAATGGTGTATACCAGTTGAATCACTCTGTTGCTCACTTTACTGGATGTTCTTCCCCTGTTAGTTTGCTGATGATAATAGTGTGTACCCGCGTTGGTTTACTGATGATAATGGTGTGTACTGGCTGAATCACTCTGTTGCTCACTTTACTGGCTGTTTTTCCCCTGTTGGTTTACTGATGATAATGGTGTATACCGGTTGAATCACTCTGTTGCTCACTATACTGGCTGTTCTTCCCTTGTTGGTTTACTGATGATAATGGTGTGTACAGGTTGAATCACTTAACTGGCTGTTTTTTGCTCAGTTAAACTGTGTTTCTCTTTACTGGCTGTTTTTACCCTGGTTTGCTGATGATAATGGTGTTTTTCTGTTGCTCACCCGTTGGTTTGCTGATGATAGTGGTGTATACCAGTTAAATCTCTGTGTTGCTCTCTTTACTGGCTGTTTTTTACCCGTTGGTTTGCTGATGATAGTGGTGTATACCACTTGAATCACTCTGTTGCTCACTTTACTGGCTGTTCTTTCTCAGTTGGTTTGCTGATGTTAATGGTGTACACCAGTTTATTCACTCTGTTGTTGCTCACTTTACTGGCCATTCTTTACTTAAGTTTACTTTAGTTTTGCAAAATTTTCCAATATTTGAAATGGCCTACAGTACGTATTTTAGGAAAGTGAATTTACCACTCACAATACAGTGATGCGACTTGGAATTCCCATTTGTTAAAATCCTGTTTGTTCTCTGTGCGATATAAATCTGGATATAGGAATACAAGTATAAAAAAGATGTTTGAAACATGAATAAATAATTCAGGAAGCTAGGTAGATCCTGAATGGGTCATATCTGTCGGGGCGATACAATTATGTTGAAATGATTGACTTCTTTAGTTTGGATCAAGTAGAAATGAAATGAACATGGATGCAGGATAGGATTCATAAAAAAATGCATATTTTGTGTATTCATAAATTTCACCTAATCACAGCAACCACTGGTACATTTCTAGTTCTTTTTTTTTCCTTTCCTTTTTTTTATTTTTACTTTCATATTTTGCCAGGAACTGCTTTAAAGTGCAAGGTTTAGGGATTCTTGAAAAGAGCTCTTGCTAAAAAAATAATAACTGCTTTTATTTCAGCCTGGGAAGAAATGTCTGGTTTATACCTTGATTGTTTCTATCATAGGTGATATCGTTGCAATTACTCTCCACAGAGTTTGTACTTTGGTGCTAAAAGTGACATTACCAGTGTAGATCAGTTTTACTGATGCCAGAAGTGACATCACCAGTGTGCATCAGTTTTACTAGTGCCAAAAGTGACATCACCAGTGTGCATCAGTTTTACTAGTGCCAAAAGTGACATCACCAGTGTGCATCAGTTTTACTGGTGCCAAAAGTGACATCACCAATGTGCATCAGTTTTACTGGTGCCAAAAGTGACATCACCAGTGTGCATCAGTTTTACTGGTGCCAAAAGTGACATCACCAGTGTGCATTAGTTTTACTGGTGTCAAAAGTGACATCACCAGTGTGCATCACTTTTACTGGTGCCAAAAGTGACATCACCAGTGTGCATCAGTTTTACTGATGCCAAAAGTGACATCACCAGTATGCATCAGTTTACTGGTGCCAAAAGTGACATCACCGTGTGCATCAGTTTTACTGATGCCAAAAGTGACATCACCAGTGTGCATCAGTTTACTGGTGCCGAAAGTGCATCACCAGTGTGCATCAGTTTTACTGGTGCCAAAAGTAACATTACCAGTGTGCATCAGTTTTACTGATGCCAAAAGTGACATCACCAGTGTGCATTAGTTTTACTAGTGCCAAAAGTGACATCACCAGTGTGCATCAGTTTTACTAGTGCCAAAAGTGACATCTCCAGTGTGCATCAGTTTTACTGATGCCAAAAATGACATCACCAGTGTGCATCAGTTTTACTAGTGCTAAAAGTGACATCTCCAGTATGCATCAGTTTTACTGTTGCCAAGCAACAAGATTCCTTCTTTGTAGTGTAAAAATATGTTAATAAATTAGAAGAGTTACTTATTTAGAAGATTATTTTGCAAGAACTTTATTTGTATACGTATAGCAGTGGTCTTTAGCAGATAACAGTGGATCTGATTTGTGCTTCTCTTTAACAGCAAATAATTTCAGCACCCCAGAAGCAAGGAACAACATTTTTACAAGCTCTCTCTCCAGCAACACCACAGGTTATATCTACATCAGGCATCCTATCAACATGGGGAAAGTAAGTAGTTGACTAGTGGAGTTAAACTTCAGATCAATGACAAGAGCTTAAAGAACTAGTGACTCATGGATGTACCATTAGCAAGATCAAATTCACTTAAAACTTGATCATTTTGATAGCATTTTTTTAATTTTCAGGCCTAATTAATCGAGGAAAAATGCAAACTTGTGATGCTATGTTAAAGGACAGTTACTCTGTTATAGTACTATGAATAATTAGCAAACTTTACTAAACATGTAATTGCCCAAATTTAGGAGCGTTTAGTGATTAATTACGATTAGTACCAAAAGTATCGAAACTTTCCATAAGTACAAAAAATTACCTTAAAACGGTGCTAAGTAAAAATTATCGTGCAACTCAGTATGGAAAAAGTATACAAAAAAAAAGGCTGGAATTCTGATTTCAAAGTCATAAAAAGATTATTTCTACAGTATTCAAAATCTCTTTCATATGAAATATGAATGAAAATTTGGTTTAGAAATGACTGAATAGTTCCTTTCAAAGTCATGTAGTCCCGATCTCGTGCAACTTTTTGCCGTTTTGGCTGTGCTAATATCATGCATCATACATAAATATACCTTGCCATATAAAATTCAAATCAAATTCTGAATCTGTCAAGACTGCAAGATGGCCGCTTTCTCCGCGGAGCAGGTTACAACTCCGCTCTGTTTAAACCTTTTTTTTTCTAGTTTATTTTGTGACATTTTTTCGTTTTTGGTTCCGATGCGATAGCATAAGGAACCTACGTAGTCATGCTGGCGTGTGTATGTATGTATGTATGTATGTATGTATGTGTGTATGTATGTATGTATGTATGTGTGTGTGTGTGTATGTATGTATGTATGTATGCATGTATGTATGTATGTATGTATGTATGTATGTATGTATGTCTGTGTATATGTAAGTGTATGTATGTATTTACTTTCAAGTTATACCTTACCTTCCATGCTATAAATATGCAATCTGGTCCAATGACCTGATTCTAACGCACTTCTAACTGACCTTAAAAACATGGTTTCAGCCCAGCCCTGACCTCCATAATACCTCTAATATCTCTCACTTCTTTTCAGCGCCTTACTTTCACAATATCGCTGGAAATGGCCAAAAATTTTTTTTAATTTTTCACCTTTTCCTAACAATTTTCACCTTTTCCTAACAATTTTCTTCCTTGCAGTTCTCAACCATGCAGGTTTTTAAGCTGTTTAGCATTTCCTTCTAGCCTTTTCAAGTCATCTGAGGTAAGACAATGTAGCCATGGGACCGGCATATCTTCGGTATGACTCAAAAGACTTTTCCCATTAAGCTTACACTTAAGTTAGAGTGTTTTAACTTTCATCTGTACAAAATGAGTAGCTAGAAGGAGAGTCCACTCTCGCGGCAGGTGTTTTTAGTCCCTAGGGCACATGGGGTGTCTGTTTAGAGGACCCCATTTCTTTCGGTTTGAGTGTTTTTCCACAAGGACAGCCTAGCGTTGTACAGTGCAGTGTATTAACATGTTAGGATGTCTTCAGTACAGGTTCTCGTATGCATTAGGCCAACTTCTTCTTTCAATGTTGGTGCATGCGCAAGAGGTCGACGTCACCACAGGGTGAATGAGGAGTCAGCTTCAGCCAGCTCCAAGGAGCTACACTTATTACAAGAGAGCCTATATATTATTTTACGTTACCATACATTTCGTGAGTCCATAGTTCTTGTATATAATTAAGACAATGTTTATAATTTATGAGCTTGATTTATGGGGTTCTAATGAGACCTTGAGGGGATCTCCCTGGCATACCTTTTTCAAGAGAATTCACCGTTTCTTTTTATCTCACAGACACCAAGTGGTTTGTGTTTTCTACACTACCCCTGCGCATTTAAAGTTTTTACATTAATTTTCTCAGGTTTAAAAACTTTTCAGGTATAAGCTTATCTGATTATTTTTTCTGGTGTACTAAATTGCTGTGGCTTGCCTCACACTGTTTGACTCGTCTTCCGCAATTTCGTCTCGCCCGCACAAGGGTCGTAATTAAGTACATCCCCCGTAGTGGAGCTTTGGTGTAAGTATATATATTTTTACTTCCAAATGCCAGAGGCGATATATATATATATATATATATATATCTATATACATATATAAAAATAAATCATTATAGTCTGTCAGAGTTTTCTGCTTATGCCACGATCCATGGCTCGATATAAGCTGCAGAGGTCTGAGGCAGTAGTCTACTTTGTTAGCTTATATTGACTTACCCCCCGGAGGTTCCCGATGCGACGCTACTGAGTTGGATGGATCGCGGGCAGAGGTCTGTCGGACGTAAGTTATTTCTGAGACTATTCTGATCAGCTAAATGGAGTCTTTAGATGTAGCTTAGAATAAACTACACAATACTAGCACCCAATGTCTTGATGATACTGAGTCAGTGAGGCGCAGGTAGTGGTGGGTAACTCCTTTTTACACAGCTGTGGACCACGGTTTCACATAGGGACCGGTAAGGCCACAAGAGGTGGCGCCCTAAGTGAGTTACAAGTAATTTTACGGCTCGCAGTAGAGCCATTGGATTACTTTCACGGGTCCATACCCGCACGGCTCCGGTGATTGGCTCCGTATGGGTCCTTACGGCTCCACGGCTTGGTTTCACGGGTCTGTGATACGGCCCTATGGGTCCATTGTCGGCTTCATACGGCTCCATAAACAAGTTTTACAGCTCCATTGCACGGCTCCGTACGCGTCCATATGGCTCCGTACCCTGGCTTTATGGGTCCATATGGCTCCGGAGAACGGGTCCTTACAGCTTTTTTGTTTTTTGAACGGGATAATGTACAACGTATGATGAATCCAGAAATAGACCCACTAGCTATGAAGCTATGTGGTTAGGTGATAAAAGAACAATCTCACAAGAAGTATAGCATTACGAGAGTTATTTCTTCTTTTTACTGTAGCCATTAGCTACGCAGTTCCACGGCCATGTGAACTGCCTTAGTAAGATTTTTCGCGTTGAACGTAACGGGTCAACAAAATTTTCACCAGTATCCTGGACACGGAGGACAAGTCCCCAAGTGTCGATTTCCCACCATGCGTCACATGTAAGTGCTTTTTTAAGTTAGGCTCTGGAGACACCCATTTCATGTGGTACGCATGGAGATTATGCTGTGAGTCCAACCCGTGTACTCTCTGTAGCAACTGGGATCAAGCTGCATGGTCGGAGCATAGACTCCACGGAGACCAGCACTTTTAAAGAGTGGCCGAGAGGGCGGAGAAGTGATGGTCAGACAGACCCTCATCGTCTTCTCCCCTTCACCACCGCTCAAGTCCAAGCTGCGGCACTCTCCCGCCTGGGAGGCGAGGCTGCCGCCTACGCTCAGCTCGATGACGAGCGCCTGCAGCTGAGAACAGTCACGCGTACAACTTTTCACCGGATGATGTGGCACAGCCCAGCACTTTCTGGGCTTCCGTCCCCCTGGTACTGACCTCTCCTCGCTCTCCTCTTCCTTGCCTTCCCCTGAGCCCAGGCAGAGGCAAAGGAAGTGACATTGGGGAAAACCCCTGGAGGATTCCTCCTTCATAGACACACTCAAGCAGGCACTTAAAACTTTGGTGTCCCAGGCGATGGAGTAGAGGCTGCCACCTTCTGGGTACCGGATGAGGTCCTCTTCCTGCCACCCCCTCCGGTGGACCCCCTGTTACAAGAGGAGCAGGTCCCCCAGTTCCTAGATTTCCTAGCATGGAAGATTAAGCTGGATGTAGTAGATGCACCTCTCGTAGAGACTGGCACACAGTCTCAGCACAGACTACTCACTACAGTCCAAAGGGAAACTAAGCCAGCAGCTAAGCAATTCCCCATTGATGCATCCCTGGTGACCAGGGTACAGCATTGGGCCAGGACTCCCGCCAAGGACTGGTCGGCCTACAACAAAGAGGTTGGCTAGGCCACTCGTGTCCAGCCAGCTGCCTACCAGGCACTCATTGGAAGGAGTATGGCAACTCCTCCGCGAGGGGCACCCCAGCAGTGTCTGGCTCTGCAGCCAGGACCAAAAAGTTTCTTGAACCTGCGGTCCAGCGGAGGGAAGAGTCCCGCGTAGCTGCTGACCGGGCCATACGACTGGGCTTTAAGTACCAAGCTCTCGCTGTATGGGTGACTGAGGGGTTGGACTCTGTCCTGTGCAGGCATCTGCTGGGTCAACGTCATCTCAACGATCACACCTTTAACAGTCGACCAACTCGCCCAAGTCTCTACAAAAGGTGGTCATTGAGAGGCGCGAGAATGTTCTCCTTCTCCTTGGACTCTCTGAAGCTACACAAGCGGACCTTTGGCGGTTGCCAACAGAAGTCCCAGACCCCTTCGCAGATTGCTTCCGAGACGTCCTGTCGTTCCAGGCTGGCCAACAGAACGATCTTAGGAAGACTAAGAAGCTGTTGGCGAAGGTAAAGCCTTTGTCTTATCCACCCACATGTTGCCGGCCTCCAGCCTCTGTAAGGGGCTGGGGTGTGGCTACCCATCGGCAGATTCCGTATCGTCGTCATATGATGGCAGTAAGGTCCGACACAGCTTCTTTTTCTCGCCAGGAGTCCACTTCATAGATCAGCAGAGTGAACGTGGCAGAGAGCGGTCAACATTCCTTCTCCTCTTCATGCAGAACGGGGTCACTTCTTCACGAGGGTCTGGGAAAGGGCATGGGGCAGCACTTTTGACCCACCCCTGATGCCCCCGCTGATAGGTGGTCAGGTCGAAGAGGGGGGGGGGGGGAATTCTCCAAGGCATGGGAGAAAGTCACCACAGACAAGTGGGTGCTGAGATCCATTCGTCAAGGCTATCGTCTGGAGTTCACAACCCCCCACCTCAGGGGATTTTTTGCCCCACCCCCACACCTCGATTGGGCAACCACATGGAGTTGTTGAGGACAAAGATCTGAGAGCTATTGGCAAAGAACGCCATTACCCTCATCTTGAATCCGGCCAGGAATCCGTAATATCCAGACTCCCATTTTTCTGGGAGCAGCCCTGGATTTCACACAAGGTTGTATACGGCCGACAGAGGAACGAATCCTAGTCATGAAGGCGGGAGCTGACGTCCTCCTCTCATAACCAGCGTCGCCGGCGAGAGCATGGCTGGTATTCTTAGGATACCTAGCCAGCCTAATAGATGTAGTCCCAATGTGCTGCTTTTACCTGTGGGATCTACAATTTCATCTACTGGATCATTTCGTCTCATCCAGGAGAGACCTTAGTGTTCCCATCCCTTGTACACAGGCAGTGGTTCCCCACATTTTGTGATGGTGCCTCCACTCAACCTGTCACCGGAAGGTATTCCAACCTGCCAGACCTTCAGTATCAGTGGTGACGGACACAGGCACGAGATCCAGGAGACTTTCGATCCTTGCCAAGTCCCTTCTGTCTTGGTGCATGGCAAACACTATCAATTTTCAGGCGGTCCACCTGACGGGCAAGGAGAACATGATTGCCTCCAAGGAGCCCCCACAGAATTGGCCCTCCTTCCGCAGTTGGTCAATGCGATCTGGTTGACTTTTGGTCTCCCGGACGTAGATCTGCTTGCGCCCGTGGACAACCACAAGCTACCAACGTTTTGCACTCTGACCTCCATCCCGAGAGTCTGGAGAGCTGACGCATTCACGATCAGGTGGACCCACTTCGTGGGCTATGCTTTCCCACCGTTCGCGCTGGTATCGAGAGTACTGGGCAAGGTGACGTACGATCATTGTTACATGCTGCTTCTTGTAGCTCCCAATTGGCCTGGCCAACTGTGGTTCCCTCCGCTGCTCAATCTTATCGCAGGTTTCTCGTACGAGCTTCCGGTCAGTGATGACTTGGTCTCAATCCCCGGCTCTGGCAAACTACACCACAAACCACAATCCAAGAGCACTCCATTTGACTGTGTGGCCTTTATCCATGAATCCCTTGTGTCGTAAGGCCTTTCAGAGGAAGCTGCCCAAGTGGCAACCCAAAGTCGGACACCATCCACTTTGGGGATGTATTGTTCCAGACTTAGAATGTTTCGAGAGTAGTGCCAGAATAGATTGGTGTCTCTGCATACGGCGCCTCTTGGTGATGTAGCGGATTTCTTGTTGGGTAAGTTTAATCTGAATAAATCCATCAATACAGTAAAGGGGTTTTGGACAGCCATAGCAGCTATCCACCAGGGGAGCTTTCCAGATGGGGCGACCGTCACCGACACGCGGCCTCTGGAAAGATTACTTAAAGGAGTGTTCTCACAAAGACCTCTAGTTCGGAACCTTGCTCCCCCGTGCGACATGCAAGTGGTTCTCGAGACACTATCACGGTCTCCGTTTAAGCAGCTGTCCGAGTGTCTACTTAAAGAATCGATGATCATAACCATTTTTCTACTCTCCACTGCTTCTTTTGCTCAAAGAAGGCCATATTCGTTTCGAATTTGGGGGCATACGGCTCATGCGTGGCCCAGCTTTCTTGGCCAAGAATCAAACTTTAGAGTTTCTACCGGAACCAATATTCCTTCCGTCACTCTCTACTTTTTTCTGTAACATCAGAGGATAGGGCCTGGTGCCCTGTTCGATGTCTCAAACACTGTATTAAATGTACACAATCCTTACGGAACGACTTTAAAGCCTTATTCGTGTCTTTGCAAAATCCGCATGGCGCTGTTTCACGTGGTACGATTTCGTGATGGATTGTTCAGGCAATCACATTCAAGAAATCCGCGTTGTTCACGTTAAGGCACATCAGGTGTGAGGCATAGCTACATCACTTGGGCTATTTGGTGGGGTTCCCCTCAGCGAGATTCTTCGCGCTGCAGTGTGGAAAACACCAGCCCCCTTCGTCTCTGCATATCTGAAGGATATACCAGACTACTGAGGCTGGGTTGCAAGGGCCACTTTTTTCAGGAGAGGACCATCCCTTTCTCGAGGTGAAGATTCTTGTATTTCTTATTCACGTTCTCTCTTTTGTTACGATTCTTCTGTTAATTTATAAACGTCTTAATTGTTTACTAATGAATTTCAACTTCTGTTTGATTCGTTTATTTTGCTAACGAAATATTTTTGCCATTGTTCAGGCCCTTTTTTATTTTGTTTACTTTTACCAACGAAGCTTTGCCGTTGTTTAGGCAATTGTTGGTTCATTGTTTTATTAACAAAATTTTGCTGGGCTTAGGCACTTTCTATTTCATTTATTTTTTACTAACAAAATTCTGCCACTGTTCTGGCAATTTCTGTCTAGTTTAATTATCAGACGGTTTTGTTCCCCTCATGTTCAAGTAAACCACCCTGTCCTCTGGCGAACCTTGTAAGTTTTCGCCATGACCTATTGTGCATTGTTTACAGTTTGACTCTGTTCACTAACAGCTTCTGTTAACTTGGGTTTTCAGGTGACTAACCCATGTTCTGTCGACGTCTTGCCTTGGTTATTACTAGCAGGTTGTTTCCTGTTCCTTTGTTATAACTAGGAGTGGTTTACTATTTTATAGTAATTCCTATTCAGAGGTTTGTCGTCCTTAAGAGGATAAGGAATCTAGTCCTTTAAGTAGGATAAAACTAGTGCGAGTATTAGGACCAGCCTTTTGAAAATTGGGCTTCGACCTGAATTCCCTTTTTTTTGATCTTCGGTTGCAATCTGATTGCATATTTATAG
Source organism: Chiridota heheva (assembly GCA_020152595.1). Lineage (NCBI taxonomy): Eukaryota > Metazoa > Echinodermata > Holothuroidea > Apodida > Chiridotidae > Chiridota > Chiridota heheva. Next base: position 815,434 of record JAIGNY010000132.1, read on the forward strand.
CATGGAAGGTAAGGTATAACTTGAAGTAAATTTACCCCGCTAAGCGTAGCGGGGATATTTATGAGAGTTATACTTACCTTCCATGCATCCCGGCCCGCCTCCCCTCTAATTTAGGCCTTGGTGGAATATTAAGTGATGGATATTAGAGGTATTATGGAGGTCAGGGTTGGGTTGATAACTATGTTTTTAAGGTCGATTAGAAGTGCATTAGAATCAGGTCATTGGACCAGATTGCATATTTATAGCATGGAAGGTAAGTATAGCTCTAGTAAATATCCCCGCTAAGCATGCTCAGCGGGTTAAATGTATGTATATATGTATGTATGTATATATGTATGTATGTATGTATGTACAATTTATTTGACTCATCAGATAAAATTTACATGGTCAGTTTTACAGCTTGTATAACAGGATTTTGATCGAGAGAGATTAAAACCTAATGTTATTGTTACACTTTTTATTGTAAATTCATGGTGTATTCTAGAAACTTTTCTGTGAAATCAAAGCAAGAAATTTTGTGTGTTGTTTGAATGGTATTGATTTTCAATGGCAAGGATGAACAACAAAAACGTTTCATTCTAAGTACTTTTTTTGTAACCTTGATTTCACATTAGAGCTGTGAACGTTTAGGGATTTTAGTAAACGTGTACACGCCAAAAAAAGCGAGCGTGTATCGTGTACACGCATTTAGTACCGTAATTTTCAGAAACACACCAAAATTGCTCCAAAACTACGAGGCGAAGTAAAAAAAATCACGCAACCAGTATGGCAAAAGTACTGACTCCATTGCCCAAATAGATGCTGAGTTTTGCTTTCTAAATCGTAAAAAGTTTACTTCTACAGTATAAATATGCAGAAAATATGCATGGAAATTCAGTTTAGAAAGAACAGATAACTTCCTTTCAATGTCATTTAAACTCAACATCGCGTAACTTTTATGTCCTATTCGCTACGGCTTTCAAAGTTCTTCTGTGAAAATCTTGCATACTAGGCCTATGATATACCTCGCCGTAAAACACAAAACTACACCACCACCACCAGGAAGTTCTGAAATATCAGTCCTCTCGAAAAAATGGCTGCCATCTTTGCGACGCATGCAGAATTTCAGCTCTGTTAAAACCCTTTTCTTTTTGTTTATTATGCAATATTTTTTCTTTCTTGCAAAATTAATTTGACTCAACAGGTAATATTTACATGTAAACGTACTGATTGTCACAATTCAAGTATTTTTTAGGTATTTTTTGGTCGATTTAACAGCTTGTAAAACGGGCCTTGATTGCGTGGGATTTAAAGCCTTATGGCCTAACGTTAGGCCTATTGTTAGTTTCACTGTTTACTGCTGCACATTCGCGGTGCATTTTACAAGTTAGATTACTCAGATTTCGGCGAAATCAAAGTGCTTAATATATCCATATTGGTGATTACTGCGCATTTGTGATTCGCACATTTAAAAAAGGATTATGCTTATCGGGTTTACAGTTTGTAAAAAGTCATTGATTGGAATTTTGTCAGCCGAATGTGTGTGTGATTTGAATCATGAATATTGATTTTCAACGGCAAGACACTATGATGTATGAAAAATGATTACTCGCAATGAAGTATTTAGTAAACGTTTACAAGATTTGCAAGCGTGTAGCGTGTACACGCTAAATGGTCACAGCTCTATTTCACATGCGATCATTTAGCGATTAATCGCTTAACATTTACAGCACTTATGTGGAGATACATATGCAGTGCAATATACAATGAAATGTTTCTGATTGGTTAAATCAACGCAATCAATAATCGCTGCAGATCACTCATTAAATCCAATTTACTTGTGCTGGTTTCTTGTGTAAGAGATTCCCTCTTTAAGTACTTATCCATTTTCTTGTGTAAATCTATTGTTTCGTCATTAGTTAATATATTTCTTCATTTTCCATTCCAATACTAACAGTTATCGTAAGAAATTGCATTTCAACAGTAAAGGGCACAGTTAAGCCCCAAACTCTTGTTGTGACTATTACAGAACATGTTTGACATTTAAAAGGAGTTGAAATTTGTTACAGTCAACCTTGTCTAAGCTGGCACAGAAAAATTATTTTTTGAGTCACTGAAAGGCTGTTTTGTTTTTGAATGCAAAAACATTTCTTTTTGATGGACACCAGAGCTGCAATGCAAGGTAGATTGAGCTCCATGGTTGTAGAAAACAAAAGTTGAAAATATGGTCGGAATTAATCAGGTTTTTGCAGAAATGTAAAGTTTTTGTCAGTTCATGCATTATTACAAAAGATAATGTATGTATGGCAAACAATCTTTTCCCAAAGAATGTAAGGTTTTTACAACAGGAAGTAGTGTACCATTCAAGTTATTTAAACCATTCTTTTCCTACTAAGTCAATATTTCCTTTGCCTAACCCTTGTACTTTTGTAACACAAGACTGCAAAAATGAAACCAAAATGCCATTTACTGTAGTGTATTACTGCCATGGTATTTCTTCTATGATGTGATGTGGATTGTGGAAAAACAAGACAAAATAACATTTTTGCAAAATGCCTACATCAGTTCATTCTAAAAAAGGCACAAAGGTCAAGTGTTATGTATTATTGGGTTCATTTTTGTTTGTCCCTGAAGTCCCTGTAATATTTCAATATGGTATTACAGCATATGCAAATATCATCGAACTACATAACATAATAATCCTCTCGCACCTGTAAAAATTTCTAAAATGATAAAATGATTTAACAGTAATTGATTATACTTTGGTATTTTTAAAGGATGCTCTGGATTATGCATTTATTTGATCACTTACTTTACATTTTACAGAACTTTCCCTATTTTCATCTATTTAACTTGTTCAGTTTGATGATCCCGATGTCAATATCATCATCTGTGTCTTCCTGCTTATTATCTATTGTACTTTATGACTATCCTTGGCATAGTTATTGTCATCAAAAGTTTGATTATCATCATGGCATCTTTGTCTCCATCATCTGTATTATCATCATTGTCACCATTTTTGTCACCATTATCATAGTCCTGATTGTTATTGTCATCACCCTGACCATCATCATCATCATCATCATCATCGTAGTCGGCATCATCATCGTAGTCGGCATCATCATAAACGTCATCAACATTGTCACCATCATCATTGTCACCATTTTTCTCACCATTATCGTAGTCATTATCATCACTCTGACCATCATAGCTGTTATCATTATTATTTTAAGCATCACCACCATCATCATTACCATTGTCATCATTTCTGCCACCATCATCATTACCATTGTCATCATTTCTACCACCATCATCATTACAATTTTCATCATTTCTACCACCATCATCATTATTACCATTGTCATCATTTCTTCCACCATCATTTCTACTACCATCACCATTACCATTGTCATCATTTTTACTACCATCATCATTACTATTGTCATCATTTCTACCATCACCATCATCATTACCATTGTCATCATTTCTACCGACATCATACCATTGTCATCACTTTACCACCATCATCATTACCATTTTCATCATCTCTACCACCATCATCATTACCATTTTCATCATTTCTACCACCATCATACCATTGTCATCATTTTACCACCATCATCATTGCCATTTTCATCATTTCTACCACCATCATCATTACCATTTTCATCATTTCTACCACCATTATCATAATCATGGTAATTATTTGAACAGTATATGTTTGTATTTAATTGTTCTTTGCTCATACTTTTTGGTTTATTTTAATTTTAGGGGGCTTAAGAGAGCTGGAGAGCCAACAGAACTTGATTTCAGTAGTGGGTAAGTGACTTGGCATGTATTGTGAGTAAGCTGAAGTTGTTGAATATTGTTCTTTGAGTACCTCCATCATCTTATGAGCTCCCTACAGTACACTACTGAACTTATAGTAGCTTGTGTGAAGGATAAGCTCTCTTGGATGCTTGGCAAAAGTTTGAATGTATATGAAATTTTTATTCCAATTTACAAAGATAGTACACTACATTGACAATGCCAGTAACGTTTCTTAGCAAGGCCAAAAGTCAGTCACTTTAATTTTCCAGAAATAGTAAGAGAAGCACAAAATGCGAGTTTCTACTAGGATTGCATCCAGAAATTTATGTAGATGTAGAGTTTGAGAAAGGTTGAATGGCCTATAGTAAGGGTAAATGCATTAGAGCTGTCAAAATCTCTTTTTGGTTTATGAGGAAAGTTTTATTTTTGGACAAATTGAGTGAAAGTTTGGCTCTTTTCGAAACTAATTCTCTAAAAATTGAGCAATATATATATATATATATATATATATATATATATATATATATATATATATATATTTATATATATATATATATATATATGAATATATATATATATACACACTCACACGATATATATACTTATATATATATATATATATACATGTATACATACATACATACATCCCCCACCCCCTCCCACACACACACACACAAGGATACAGCAGCCTAGATATTATTTTGTCATAAAAGGTAATTCCTAAAAATATCATGCCATCATCAATCAACACTTATATCTTAAATGGAATCAAAGATTGATGAATGAAAGTGTGAAGCCAATTGAAAGATAACGTTGTTCATTTCAGTGGAAGCAGTACAGGTAAGAGGAAAAGGCGAGAGAAGGAAGGCAAGGGTCTCAGACACTTTTCTATGAAGGTATGCGAGAAGGTTCAAGCCAAAGGTATCACTTCCTATAATGAAGTCGCAGATGAACTTGTGAGGGAGTTTACCACCACTTCACCAATGCACCATTCCCACTTATCACTTAACGAACAAGTAAGTTATTATGGAAGAACACACAATACATGGTCAGAGACAGAAGATCAATTGGTAGAATTAAGCTGAAAGGTTTACTTCATTGGTCACATAAGAGGGCAGCAGAACTGAAGAAAGTACTCCAATGTTCAGGAGATCGTGATTTAAAAAAATTGTAACAAATTTTCATAAAGATGACTTGTGTAGAAAGTCTAAGGTAGAAAACTGACATGATACCTGACATGCGTAATGCATCTCACTTGTAGTTTGTGTGTCATAGATATTTGAAATGCAACATTTAGTTTATAGTGGGGCGGTTGAAAGTTCATCCTTGTTTTACAAGTCTGCATGCTATAATGTTCAATTTGGATTGTGACATTTTGTTGTAATGATCCATGTTATAAACATGCTGCAAGTGGGTTTTCCCCATTGGAACATGAGCTGGGTCTCTTTTTTGTATGTTGTATTGTAGGCTATGTTTACAAAGAATACTTTCATTCTGGATCCTATCCTGCTTTCATTTGATACATGCTTGACATGCCATTATTTAACAAACTCTTAAGGGTCTAACATAGCTACAAGATCCAGTCATATTATGGACATCTTTAAAAGTGTTCTGTTTTATTTCATATTCAAAAGATAGTATGGAAGTATGGAAATAGTATACTAAGTTTTTGATTAATGACTGATCAAAAATTGAAAGAATGAAAAGAAAAAAGCTGAAAAGCTTTAAACAATGCTTTATATTTATTTTGTTCATTTCAGTCTTTAAATGAAGAGAATGTCTTTTGATCTTAGTTTTCAATCAGTGTTGAACTTAGATTTCAATTGGGGCTGAACTTAGACTGCAATCGGGTTGTACGTAAGATCTAAAACTCTTGTTAAATAAACTTTCCTGCCAGCAATTATAGTACATGATAAAAAAAGCTATTCATTGTTTTAAGCAAATGACTGAATGGGCAGATGTATTTGAATCAATTGGTTTAGAAACCTGATTCAAATCATGTAAGTCAGCTCAAATACATTCTTATCACTTTCAAAGACTTCTATTAAGAAAATAATTCAATCAAGATTTTGAATGTTTGCATTTATCTTTTAACTTGGAACTTAATATGCTATTATCTTCATTTAAGACTGCCCTTTGGTTATGCTGTTTTCAGATGGCAGGCCTGCCTAGACCTAACGACCACTCTTCCACACATCTTTGGTCCCTTTGGTTATGCTGTTTTCAGATGGTAGGCCTGCCTAGACCTAACTACCACTCTTCCACACATCTTTGATCCCTTTGGTTATGCTGTTTTCAGATGGTAGGCCTGCCTAGACCTAACTACCTCTGTTCCACACATCTTTGATCTCTTTGGTCATGCTGTTTTCAGATCGCAGGCCTGCCTAGACCTCTAACTACCACTGTTCCACACATCTTTGATCTCTTTGGTCATGCTGTTTTCAGATCGCAGGCCTGCCTAGACCTCTAACTACCACTGTTCCACACATCTTTGATCTCTTTGGTCATGCTGTTTTCAGATGGCAGGCCTGCCTAGACCTCTAACTACCACTGTTCCACACATCTTTGATCTCTTGGTCATGCTGTTTTCAGATGGCAGGCCTACCTAGACCTCTAACTACCACTCTTCCACACATCTTTGATGTATGTATATCTTTTAAGTGGTTATGGAAATTCTTTGTAAATTCATTTCTTGAAATGGAAGGTTAACCATGTATATTTTCAGTTGTTAGGAATAATAAGAAACATTGTTTTGGTGGTTAATGGTTAACCTTGCAGCATAAGATGATGCCAACATTACTGTGTGACAACAGTTATAACATGCTATGTAAATGATTTACATGATATGATTAAACACAACATTATGTGAAATTCATGTATTGTGGGGGTGGCATTGCTTATAAAACTTTCAGTTTCTCTTTTGTTTGAATGATTGGCGATACTGTAATTCCCTCATCTTTTAATATCTTGATTCTCAGAAAGGTGAACTAAAAAAATTCCTAAAGGATTGCAACTGATTTAATCAATTCTAGTATACAAAGAAAGATGTTGTCAAATGATTTGGGTTTTATGACATTGCAAATTGTTTTTCTTCAGGTTTATGTAGATGATGATATTAAGAATAATTGATGTTGCGATGTCACACTGATAATTGATGTCGCAATGTCACACTGATAATTGATGTCGCAATGTCACCGATATTTGATGTTGCAATGTCACACCGATAATTGATGTTGCAATGTCACACCGATAATTGACGTTGCAATGTCACACCGATAATTGATGTTGCAATGTCACACCGATAATTGGTGGTGTTGCAATGTCACACCGATAATTGGTGTTGCAATGTCACACCGATAATTGATGTTGCAATGTCACACCGATAATTGGTGTTGCAATGTCACACTGATAATTGATGTTGCAATGTCACACTGATAATTAATGTTGCAATGTCACATTGATAATTGATGTTGCAATGTCACATTGATAATTGATGTTGCAATGTCACACTGATAATTGATGTTGCAATGTCACACTGATAATTGTTGTTGCAATGTCACACTGATAATTGATGTTGCAATGTCACACTGATAATTGATGTTGCAATGTCACACTGATAATTGATGTTGCAATGTCACACTGATAATTGATGTTGCAATGTCACACTGATAATTGATGTTGCAATGTCACACCGATAATTGATGTTGCAATGTCACACCGATAATTGATGTTGCAATGTCACACTGATAATTGATGTTGCAATGTCACACTGATAATTGATGTTGCAATGTCACACTGATAATTGATGATTTGTTGTGAAACACAATAGGTCAAACTTTATTAACCCTTACTCTCCCAGCATCACGGTGACCGTGACGCTTACGATACCTTTTCCAAAAAAACATTTGAGTACCTTCCTAAAATCCTATAGAGCTGCAAATAAGTTCATTCAAACCAGATTGAATAGATCTGTCATAATATGGTTATTTTATTGGGGGGTTAGATTAAAAAAAATTGAGTAAAATCGTTACAAAAAAGTGCATTTAAAAAAAAAATGTGAAGCAAAAAAAAAAGAAAATTACGACGAATGTCATACATGAATATTTTTTCAATTTTTTTTTCTTCAGGTAAAGTATAAAGATAGTTTGAATTGTTGGTGTTACACGATTTTTACTTGTACTTGGTCAATGTATGTGTTTTTTTTAAGAAAATATGCCAAAATTTGTGATTTTGGGCCATTTTTGACCTTTTTTTATCAAAAAAATCATAAAAACCGGCCCAAATATTGTATTGGAATTTTTAAAATCTCTACGGGTAGAGGAGAAATAGATCGTTCAGATGAACTATTACAATAACAGGTGCACCCCCTCTACATGCCTAAAAGGTCTGATGATGACGTCAATTCGCGTCTTTTTTTTTCTTCGCACATTCGATACAACAAAATGGCGAGATACAACGTTGAACGTGCCTTCCGACTCCTATGTTTTCTTCAGAATAATGATGATTCAGAGGGGTCGAAATAGCTTATTCTATTTTTGGAACCTTGGGAGAGTAAGGGTTAAAATGATACTCAGTATCTCTGTTTAGAACTGAAGTATATAACTCATGTAACCAGGCAAGAGATCAAGTTATTTATTTTTTAATCCAGCTCATCTTTTAGAGATGTTCTGGCAGCATTGATCTTCCAAAATTGTTCATTAGATTGAAAAGTCTTTAGCAGTGAAATAAGAGATCTTGGCCAAGGAAGACACTGACATTCTTTTTGACTTCATTTCAAGAATTGGGGGATAATACAACACTTTTCAAGTCCACAAGAGATTAAAGTAGATCCTTACCACTTATAGGAACAAAATTAGAATTTGCAAATGATAATTCAGTTCAACCATAAAAATAATGCCCCCTGGTGGTAGCTAATGAATTAATATCTTTATAGAAGATTAATATTTTTGTCTCCTCTCTTCCTCAAGCAACAACAATATGACCAGAAGAACATCAGGCGGAGAGTTTACGATGCCTTAAATGTCCTCATGGCCATGAACATCATATCAAAAGAAAAGAAGGAGATTCGCTGGATCGGACTCCCGACAAATTCAAGGCAAGAATGCGATAAACTGGAAAGAGAAAAGAGGAATAGGTTGGACAGGATAAAACAGAAAAGAGCCCAGTTGCATGAATTAATACTTCAAGTGAGTTATCTCTATGATTGCATTTGGCTGAAAACGGATGTACTGGTGGTGGTAAAGGAGGGGGAATGATAGAAGGGGATAGCAGAGGAGAGGAGAGGATGGCAAAGAATGTAGAATAGGACTGATTGTTTCCTTGCCCCTGTGCAGGGGACAATGGACTAGTGTGGTTGTTGCCAACGGGTGTGGCTGTTTACTAGCTTGAGGGCAATTGTTGTTTGGTTAAGAAGGGGTTACACTATCATATAGGGGATTCAAGTAGAAGATTTTTCCACAGCAAAACAGACATATGCGCCTGACATTGAAGGCAGAAGTGTGTCATCTACGTCACTTGCTTTTCATCCAGCCTTTGGGAAAAGACACCGTCTATTGGATAAGGACGTTAAATGACGGTCCTGAGTAGGACAGTCACCCACTGCCTGGTTCTCTGTCAACACTATTTGAGAGAAGAGAAGCATGAAAATACGGTGTTCATTCACTTCCCGTCATGGCCCAGTCAAGCCCAAGTTCGAGTGCGCCGACTCATCTGGCAGTAGGAGAACTTAACCGGTGGCAATTGGGTTCAGCACTTTGAGGCTCTGGCAAAAGGCACTATATAAATCTTAAGCCATCTCATTCCAATTGCATCCCGTAATGCTTGTTAAGTAAGAATAAAGAAGCTGAATAATCATTTTATTGGGGAGATTGGTTACTGAAATTGGCTAGTATTGATTTCTGGTAATCTTAGATGTTTTTAAAGTGAGTAAACATTTAGGGAATGCATACCATTTGTGGTTACTAGTTGTAATTTTCATTGTGGTTTTCCTTTGTTGAATTGATCTGAAAACAGTTTAAATATTTACCTGTAATTAAGTCTTTTGGCAAACCAAAAGTGAAAGCCTTCTATCTATTGCAGGTTTATTCAAAATGTGGCGTATATGAGAAAACACTTGTCCTGCCACGCCTTTCAGTCTTGGAACATGGTTGGTGTCTTCTTGTCAAGGCCCTTTCCCTTCATTTTTGGAAGAAAAAAAAAATAGATTATCATTATAAGTGTCAAAATATTGATAGTGTTCTTAGTGATCCTTTAGTTGAAGCATTTGGAGTAATAAAGGTGTAAAAAAGGTTGACTATTCCTCAGCCACTCTTGGTATTTCTTCCTTAGCCACTCTTGGTATTTCTTTCTCAGCCACTCTTGGTATTTCTTCCTGAGCCACTCTTGGTATTTCTTTCTCAGCCACTCTTGGTATTTCTTTCTCAGCCACCCTTAGTATTTCTTCCTCAGCCACCCTTAGTATTTCTTTCTCGGCCACTCTTGGTATTTCTTCCTGAGCCACTTGGTATTTCTTCCTGAGCAATTCTTGGTATTTCTTCCTGAGCCACTTGGTATTTCTTCCTGAGCAATTCTTGGTATTTCTTCCTGAGCTACTCTTGGTATTTCTTTTTAAGCCACTCTTGGTTTTTCTTCCTGAGCCACTCTTGGTATTTCTTACTCAGGCACTCTTGGTATTTCTCCCTGAGCCACTCTTGGTACTTCTGCCACCTTTGGTATTTCTTTCTAAACCACTCTTGGTATTTCTTCCTGAGTTACTCTTGGTATTTCTTTTTAAGCCACTCTTGGTATTTCTTCCTGAGCCACTCTTGGTATTTCTTCCTCAGGCACTCTTGGTATTTCTTCCTCATGCACTCTTGGTATTTCTCTCTCAGCCACTCTTGGTATTTTTTTTATCAGCCACCCTTAGTATTTCTTCCTCAGCCACCCTTAGTATTTCTTCCTCAGCCACTCTTGGTATTTCTTCCTGAGCCACTCACTATTGATATTTCTTCCTGAGCCACTCTTGGTATTTCTTACTCAGGCACTCTTGGTATTTCTTTCTCAGCCACCTTTGGTATTTCTCCCTGAGCCACTCTTGGTATTTCTGCCACCTTTGGTATTTCTTCCTAAACCACACTTGGTATTTCTTTCTCAGCCACTCTTGGTATTTCTGCCTGACCCACTCTTGGTATATCTTCCTCAGACACGTTTGGTATTTCTTCCTCAGCCACTTGGTATTTCTTCCTCAGCCACCCTTGGTATTTCTTTCTGAGCCACTCTTGGTATTTCTTCCTCAGGCACTCTTGGTATTTCTTTTTCAGCCACTCTTGGTATTTCTTCCTGACTCACTCTTGGTATTTCTTCCTCAGGCACTCTTGGTATTTCTTCCTCAGCCACTTGGTATTTCTTTCTCAGCCACTCTTGGTATTTCTTTCTGAGCCACTCTTGGTATTTCTTCCTCAGCCACTTTCAAGGTATTTCTTCCTCAGCCACTTTTCAAGATATTTCTTCCTCAGCCACTGTTCAAGGTATTTCTTTCTGAGCCACTCTTGGTATTTCTTCCTGAGCCACTCTTGGTATTTCTTCCTCATCCACTCTTAGTATTTCTTCTCTTGTTGTGAGTGTTTTAAAGATATATAAGAGAGGACTTCAAAGGAAACAAAAAGCTAATAAAAACATTCAAAAAACGTATTTCTTTTAAGTTCAAGTTTAAGGTTTGGTTTCATTTGTGCAAAAACGACTGAAATCAGACTAGTTGTGACATCACATCTCAAATTCCTCAAAGTCTTTATGTATTCCATCGTATTTTGTCCTGCCCAGGAAAGTAGTAAAACAGATACTAGGAAGGGTAATTATAATTTACTACATGAAGGTTAGTGGAAAATTAATTCAAACAGTAAAAAGCTAAATAAGAAACTAAACTTGAATATCTCCTTAGTGGAATAAGATTGTTAAATGCTCTAAAATCCTCTTTCATATAAGATAAACTTGCTTGAGCACTGAACTAATCCTTGAAGAAATTCCCTTCAGAAGTTCAAGTTTAAAGCTTTATGCTGTGAATTCTGTGGCTTAAGAGTCACTGAGATATTATGCATATTAGTGAAACAACTTATAGTAAAACACATGTGAACTATATTTTAAAGAAATTTTGAAGGAAAAAAAAAATCAAACGAAAGGACAATTAAAGTTGATTTGATAGATTAACAATTATGTAGATATTAATTGTGTGATGTCACTCTTGTGGTTTCTTGCATCATTCATAAAAAACCAACATGCATTGAAGCTCCACATCCCCTGAATGGAACGAAATTGGGAGTAGCAAGGCTCCTGTAGAAAACATTTAAAGTCAGCTTGGTAACACCAAGTTATTGTCCTAGGTAGCGCCTCATACGGCAGACATACAGCTATACTACTTTTCCAACAGAATCCTCTCTCCTCACCAAAGCGGCTTCCGAAAACGTCGCAATACCCTAGACCAGTTAATTACGCTCGACACCGCTATCCGGGAATCCTTTGCAAAAAAAGGAACACCTCATTGCCATATTTGTTGACCTCGAGAAAACTTTCGACACCACTTAAAAATACTGCATTACCCGCAAACTTCACACCATCGGCCTCAGAGGCCATCTCTCCATCTTTATTCAAAACTTCTTCTCACCCAGGCAGTTCCAAGTTTGTATTGGCCACTTCCTCTCCAACCAGTACCCCCAAGAAGAGAACATCCTTAAAGGCAGCATCCTCTCTCCCACTCTCTTCAACCTGAGTATTAATGACATCGCGGATAACTTTGGCTCCAACATCAAACGTACCTTCTACATGAAAGACTTCACCATCTTCTACTCCTCCCCTAGCTTTCCTATTGTTGAAAATTGGCTCCAAATCAGTCTCAACCAGCTACAAGTCTGGAGCAATAATAATGGTTTTAAATTCTCCAAAGACAAGACAGTCTTGCATGCACTTTTGTCATTTCAACAACCTCCACCCCAACCCGAACTTTGTGCTCAATGGCAATCGCATCCCTAAAGTTGAACACACAAAGTTCCTGGGTCTAACTCTAGACCCCAAACTCACCTACAAGCAACACATCACCAACCTGAAACTAAAGTGCAACACCTCCCTCAACATCCTCCGACTCCTCTCCAACATCACTTGGGGTGCGAACCGCTATTTTCTCCTCAAAATTTTCAGCCTCACCATTCGTGCCAAGCTTGACTACAGCAATATTGTCTACTGTGTCGCTCACAACTCATACCTCAACCACATCAACACCATCCAAAATGAAGCCCTCAGGCTTTGTCTAGGTGCCTACAGGACCTCCCCAATCACCAGCCTTCATGTTGAAGCCAACGAACCCCCCTTTCTACTTAGATGTAGAAAGCTTAGCCTCTCCTATGTTTTTAGAGTCCTCACCAACACCCAGAACCCTGTTTACATCCTCATTAGGTACCCCAATTTCTCCACCCTCTTTGATAGGACTAAAACCCTATCCCCTCCCTTCAGCTTACGCATTAAATCAGACCTCTTCCATCTCGGCATCAACCCCGCCACTCTCGGCACCTTCTCCTGGCCCACTTTTCCTCCTTGGGCCACCCCCCTCCCTTCTGTCCATTTGGGCCTCTCCACTCATCACAAAACCCAAACCCACCCTAACCTTTTCATCAATCTCCACAACCAAATCAAAGACCAACTCTCAAATTACACCTCCATCTATACTGATAACTCCAAGAAGGCAACATGACAGCTGCTGCTGCTGTCATCAGAGACATCACCCTCAGCAGCAGACTTCCCGACTCATCCATCTTTTTAGTCAAGACTAAGGCCATTCTCCTCGCCCTCAACTTTATTGAGTACTCTCCGCTCAGCCACTTTGCCATTTTCTCCGACTCAAAGGCTGTTCTTACTTTTTTACTGAATCTTAAATGCGATAACCTCACATGCCACCTCCTCCTCCGGAAACTCCTTTCTCCCACCCATTTGCAGGAAAAGTATTCTTTTCGTCTGGATACCCAGCCATGTTGGCATCCCTGGCAATGACAGGGCTGATGCAGCCGCTAAGCTTGCCCTCAACCTCCTCCCTACCCCTTTTCCTAAAACCCTCTCTGACATCAAAACACTTATCGCTTTCCTTGTTCGTGACCACTGGCAAACCTTATGGAACTCCCAAATTGATAACAAACTCCATGTCATCCAGCCCACAATTCCGATCAAATCTACCATCAACAACCTTTCTCGTATCGACAACGTTCATATTACCTGTCTTAGAATTGATCACACCCACCTTACTTACTCCCACCTCCTTATTGGCACCCCCAACCCCTCTGCAACAATTGCCATTGCACCCTCACAATCCATCACGTTCTCCTTGCTTGCCCCCTGTACAACCTTCCCAGAGCTTCCCTCGCTCCCCACAACTCAATTGCTGAGTTCTTTCTAAAAAATCCTCCGGATAGAATTATCTCTTTTCTTCATCATGCTTCCCTCTACAACCATATTTAATTCTCCTCTTCCACCCCCTCTCTACTTTGTTTTTGTTTCAACCATGCACCTCCCCTTTCGATCACAGCTTTCTGACCTTTTGTTCTTGAATTTCTCTCATTCTCCCCCTGTTTCCTTTCCTTTCTACCTCTAAAATGATCTGACTTCTCAGGCCTAATTTGACCCTCGTTGTCGTGGTGCAGTTAAGCTCTCATCAAACAAACAAACAAACTCACTGCAATAATCTCATTCAGCTAAATAATGGAATTTTACAGTATAGTGCTCACATCATAAGATGGAAGCCGTAACATACATGTGTGCATGGAATCTGTGTAATGCTTTTGTACCAAAACGAATGATAGCAATTATGGATTTGAAAAGAGATGATTGTTTGTTTAGTAAACGTGGGTTTCCTCACAAGTCTCTCTTTATTGGCCTTCATCTTGCCAGGTAGACATGTCTTCTATTGGCCTTCATCTTGCCAGGTAGACATGTCTTCTATTGGCCTTCATCTTGCCAGGTAGACATGTCTTCTATTGGCCTTCATCTTGCCAGGTAGACATGTCTTCTATTGGCCTTCATCTTGCCAGGTAGACATGTCTTCTATTGGCCTTCACCTTGCCAGGTAGACATGTATTCTATTGGCCTTCACCTTGCCAGGTAGACATGTATTCTATTGGCCTTCATCTTGCCAGGTAGACATGTCTTCCTTCTTGCCAGGTAGACATGTCTTCCTTCTTGCCAGGTAGCCATGTCTTCCTTCTTGCCAGGTAGACATGTCTTCTATTGGCCTTCATCTTGCCAGGTAGACATGTCTTCTATTGGCCTTCATCTTGCCAGGTAGACATGTCTTCTATTGGCCTTCATCTTGCCAGGTAGACATGTCTTCTATTGGCCTTAACCTTGCCAGGTAGACATGTCTTCTATTGGCCTTCACCTTGCCAGGTAGACATGTATTCTATTGGCCTTCATCTTGCCAGGTAGACATGTCTTCCTTCTTGCCAGGTAGACATGTCTTCCTTCTTGCCAGGTAGCCATGTCTTCCTTCTTGCCAGGTAGACATGTCTTCTATTGGCCTTTTTCTTGTTAGGTAGACATGTCTTCTATTGGCTTTCATCTTGCCAGGTAGACATGTCTTCTATTGGCCTTCATCTTGCCAGGTAGACATGTCTTCTATTGGCCTTCATCTTGCCAGGTTGACATGTCTTCTATAGGCCTTCACCTTGCCAGGTAGACATGTCTTCTATTGGCCTTCATCTTGCCAGGTAGACATGTCTTCCTTCTTGCCAGGCAGACATGTCTTCCTTCTTGCCAGGTAGCTATGTCTTCCTTCTTGCTAGGTAGACATGTCTTCTATTGGCCTTCTTCTTGCCAGGTAGACATGTCTTCTATTGGCTTTCATCTTGCCAGGTAGACATGTCTTCTATTGGCCTTCATCTTGCCAGGTAGACATGTCTTCTATTGGCCTTCATCTTGCTAGGTAGACATGTCTTCTATTGGCCTTCATCTTGCCAGGTAGACATGTCTTCTATTGGCCTTCACCTTGCCAGGTAGACATGTCTTTTATTAGCCTTCATCTTGCCAGGTAGACATGTCTTCCACTGGCCTTCACCATGTCAGGTAGACATGTCTTCTATTGGCCTTCATCTTGCCAGGTAGACATGTCTTCTATTGGCCTTCATCTTGCCAGGTAGACATGTCTTCTATTGGACTTCATATTGCCAGGTAGACAAGTCTTCTATTGGCCTTCATCTTGCCAGGTAGACAAGTCTTCTATTGGTCTTCACCATGCCAGGTAGACATGTCTTCTATTGGCCTTCATCTTGCCAGGTAGACATGTCTTCTATTGGCTTTCATCTTGCCAGGTAGACATGTCTTCTATTGGCCTTCATTTTGTTAGGTAGACATGTCTTCTACTGGCCTTCACCATGCCAGGTAGACATGTTTTCTATTGGCCTTCATCTTGCCAGGTAGACATGTCTTCTATTGGCCTTCATCTTGCCAGGTAGACATGTCTTCTATTGGACTTCATATTGCCAGGTAGACAAGTCTTCTATTGGCCTTCATCTTGCCAGGTAGACAAGTCTTCTATCGGTCTTCACCATGCCAGGTAGACTTGTCTTCTATTGGCCTTCTTCTTGCCAGGTAGACATGTCTTCCATTGACTTTCATCTTGCCAGGTAGACATATCTTCTATTGGCCTTCATCTTGCTAGGTAGACATGTCTTCTATTGGCCTTCATCTTGCCAGGTAGACATGTCTTCTATTGGACTTCATATTGCCAGGTAGACAAGTCTTCTATTGGCCTTCATCTTGCCAGGTAGACAAGTCTTCCTTCTTGCCAGGTAGAGATGTCTTCCTTCTTGCCAGGTAGCTATGTCTTCCTTCTTGCCAGGTAGACATGTCTTCTATTGGCCTTCTTCTTGCCAGGTAGACATGTCTTCTATTGGCTTTCATCTTGCCAGGTAGACATGTCTTCTACTGGCCTTCACCATGCTAGGTAGACATGTCTTCTATTGGCCTTTATCTTGCCAGGTAGACATGTCTTCTATTGGCCTTCATCTTGCCAGGTAGATATGTCTTCTATTGGCCTTCATCTTGCCAGGTAGACATGTCTTCTATTGGACTTCATATTGCCAGGTAGACAAGTCTTCTATTGGCCTTCATCTTGCCAGGTAGACAAGTCTTCTATTGGTCTTCACCATGCCAGGTAGACATGTCTTCTATTGGCCTTCATCTTACCAGGTAGACATGTCTTCTATTGGCCTTCATCTTGCCAGGTAGACATGTCTTCTATTGGCCTTCATCTTGCCAGGTAGACATGTCTTCTATTGGCCTTCATCTTGCCAGGTAGACATGTCTTCTATTGGCCTTCACCTTGCCAGGTAGACATGTCTTCTATTGGCCTTCATCTTGCCAGGTAGACATGTCTTTTATTGGCCTTCATCTTGCCAGGTAGACATGTCTTCTATTGGCCTTTATCTTGCCAGGTAAACATGTCTTCTATTGGCCTTCATCTTGCCAGGTAGACATGTCTTTATTCAAATTATTGTAACTTCTTCATGTGAAATTGAGTGATGACATGAAAGCATTTTCTTTTCTTTTAATGATTAGACAGTAAATATCTTATGGCTTGGCTTCCTCACTGCTCTCATTAAAGCGGTGTATGTTTTCTTTTCTTTACAGCAAATAGCTTTCAAGAATCTTGTACAGAGGAATAAGAAGTTAGAAGAGGAGGGTCAGGGTCCTCCAACCAGTAATTCCGCCATACATCTGCCTTATATCATTGTAAATACTAGCAAGAAAACTGTAATTGATTGTAGCATCTCAAATGACAAGTAAGACACCAAAACTGTTTTCTTTGAGTTGTTGTGCAATTATGAGCAATACAATAAAAACTGTGGATATGCCATTGTTTGTTAAGGTAGTGAAGTGTAGCCATCATTTACTTTCTCTGGTGCCTTATGCAGTATACTGTGATATATCCCTTCCACTCGAAGTAGATTTATTATTCACTTTGTATTCTAAGTAAATTAGAATAAAAGATAAATTTAAGGAAGCTTTCTTTCAAATTGGGCATGATTGTCGTGATATTGGAAAATGCAACTTTGAATTCAATTATTTGTGAACGACCAAATCACACAGATTTAGAAATTATTAAATACTTATAGCATTTACCAATGTGCTTTGTAGAAGAGATATTTATTAACGATTTGAAGTAGTTTGAATAATTAATTTTGCAGTAATTTAGCACTGGGCGGCAATACAGCATGTACACCCTCAGAATGTCTGGGGTCTCTTTAGGGAAGCACATGAGAGTTGGCAGTGATGAATTTGGGATATTTTTTTATTTGTCTTGCTATTACAAATTTGTTTTAAGTTTTATATGTGATATGTCTATTCTGATTGCCTACTTAGGAGAATAAGGTATTTCTAGAAAGTTTTAAAACCTTGTGCAAAAGGAAGAACTTTGTTGGCATCATATGATAAAAGTGAATGGTGAATTTACAAGTAAATGTTTTGTATTTATTATGACAGAAATGTTATACAAAAATATCAGACAATTCATATGGCATCATTTTCTTTCTTGCAGATTTGAATATCTTTTTAATTTCGACAACACCTTTGAAATTCACGATGACATTGAGGTGTTGAAGCGAATGGGTATGGCCTTTGGTTTGGAGAAAGGCCAGTGTGATTCCAAAGATCTAGAGAAAGCTAAATCAATGCTGCCAAAAGCACTAGAAAGCTATGTCACAGGTAAGGGGGTTTGTTTGTGCCTGGAACTTAAAGGATACATGTATTGATCAAGCAAGCTCATGATAACGGGGGAAGGTGGCAGTCACAAATCTTTTACTGAAGGCCATATTCATGTTTACAGTTCAAATAGATCTTTGTATCAAAAATCACAGCCTCTGTGTATTGTAGCCACGTTGTGCATTGTGGCCACGTTGTGCACTGTGGCCACGTTGTGCACTGTGGCCACGTTGTGCACTGTGGCCACGTTTTGCACTGTGGCCACGTTGTGCACACTGTGGCCACGTTGTGCACACTGTGGCCACGTTGTGCACACTGTGGCCACGCCAGCACGCCTTGGCCACGCCAGCACGCTGTGGCCACGCCAGCACGCTGTGGCCACCTTGTGCACGCTGTGGCCACCTGGTGCACACTGTGGCCACCTTGTGCGCTGTGGCCACGTTTTGCGCTGTGGCCACGCTGTGCGCTGTGGCCACGCTGTGCGCTGTGGCCACGCTGTGCGCTGTGGCCACGCTGTGCGCTGTGGCCACGCTGCGCTATTGTACGCCACGCCACGCGCTGTGGCCACGCTGTGGCCACGCTGTGGCCACGCTGTGCGCTGTGGCCACGCTGTGGCCACGCTGTGCGCTGTGGCCACGCTGTGCGCTGTGGCCACGCTGTGCGCTGTGGCCACGCTGTGCGCTGTGGCCACGCTGTGCGCTGTGGCCACGCTGTCAAATGAGGCCAGGCTTAAACATCTGCTTGTTGGAAGTAACCCATCTTGTTCTGAAAAAGTAGGTCAGCCAAAATTGTTTTTGGGCCAAATTGAAGCTTTTCATATCTTTTATAGAAAATAAAGCATTATCATTTCAGATAAAAATGAAATCTAAATATTTGAGTAGGTAGCAATTTTGTTTGGTGAGGTACAAACAATGTTTTAAAGATGGCTTGAGTGAGAAATAGCAGAGTAGCTTTGATTCACCATCAAGAAATTTTAAAAAAGAAAAAAAATAATTTAAAAGTTAAATCATTTTTATGAATAAGGGGGGGAGTTCAACATTATTCTTCCATGATAGACTTTGTAAATAAGTTGTTTTCAAGCAATACCTGACATTATCAATAGTTTATCTCTTGAACAACAAGATATCAAAGGAGAATTATTTTACCATACAAGAAAGACTGACTTGGTTGGTATACAGAATAAAACATGGACAGCTAATACTGTCGTTTGCCTTGTGCAGTACCTTGTCTTTTTCTCTTAGAGAAAGAGTTTGGAATGGTGTGCTCCATCTATCGCGTCCCGATGACAGGACGTCGTAATCTTTGCATAGTAGTTAACATGTTGGCAGTCTTGTCAATTAATTATTTGTGTGTGTCATCTGCAACCAAGCAAAGTCAGTTCTAGGATACTTGGGTTATTTATCTGAATTGGCTGATTGATTGCAACCAAGCAAAGTCAGTTCTAAGATACTTAGGTTATCTGAATAGGTTGATTGATTGCAACCAAGCAAAGTTAGTTCTAGGATACTTGGGCTATCTGAATTTCCTGATTGATGCAGTGTTTACATCTTATTCCAATGATAATATCAGCTTTACAGATGAATAGAAACTAATAGTAAAATGTCTTTTTTTTTTCACAGCCATGGCAACACAAAGCAAAGAAGCATTTTCTAGTTCTTCCATAGTTGCGGGTCCGAGTGGTATCGTAACGCACGGTGGTGCTCAGTCCAGATCATCCTTTCAGCCAGGAGATCCCCAGTTATCACCATTAGCAGTTCCACTTTCCCAAGCAGATGTAGAGGTTTGTCTTTATTTTAATCTTTATGCAGCCTGCCAAACTAATGAAACATGCTCTCTTTAACCCATTCTGGGCCTTCTCTTTAGTAAAATTATTTGGTATTATTGAAAGGAGATGGATTTGAGCATAGTCAATACACTGTTCACTTTGAACTGCTTCAGATGTATTGGTACGATAAAAAAAGCATCTTCATTCTATCATCAAGCTATGAGTGGCAAACATCAGAAATGATTGGCAGTTTCATTCAGTTTCACCTAACATTTTGCTAATCATATAAAGTCTAATCATATTTTGTTCTTAACACCAAATGAGACGATTCTTTTTTTTGTCAGGCAATGCAAAAGTGGCCCATGTAGGAGCTGTTCCGATATTGTTGTATAGATCTTTAAAAGGTCGTCATCTGCTATAATCATGTTTTCTCTTCCTAGGTTGCCATGGCAACAGCCGCTGCAGACTTCTCTGCTTCTCAAGAGTCTAGTCTTGGTTCATTTTCTGATGCGGGCCCGTCTCGAGGAGCAACTGACACGCCCTCATCCCTCATGGAAAGCGATTCTGATGATGAAGAGAGTTCGAGATCAGTGTACAGCCTGGATACATAATTTATGCCTTGATAAGTTAAGTCGTGTTGGCATATGACATGTGACCTATTTACCGCTGCATTGTAACGTGATTGGTTTAGAAACAAACCATCATCAGTCCTGCTAGAATGAAATATTGGTGAGTGCTGCCGTCTAGTGCTCTACAACTGATCTTATTGGTGGATACCCATGTTTGGAGGGAACATTGTATGTTTGCTAATGTGCAAAAGCCTTATTTTATGTGTGCTAATTTGTGCATCAAGTATTGTTAATTGTTTACTACAAATTTGCAGACAAATTTGCAGAACTTTGAAAGATTTCACGAGTGTGTTGAAAGATTTCACGAGTGTGTTGATAGATTTCACGAGTGTGTTGAGAGATTTTACGAGTGTGTTGAGAGATTTTAGAGTGTGTTAAGAGATTTCACGAGTGTGTTGAGAGATCTTAGAGTGTGTTGAGAGATTTCACGAGTATTGAAAGATTTCACGAGTGTCTTGAGAGTTTTCACGAGTGTCTTGAGAGATTTTACGAGTGTTGAGAGATTTCACGAGTGTGTTGAGAGATTTTACGAGTGTGTTGAGAGATTGCACGAGTGCGTTGGAAGATTTTACGAGTGTGTTAAAAGATTTCACGAGTGTGTTGAAACCAATGCAGCATAGTGATGTCATAGTTGCGCTTCCAAAAAAGACAATTTGTATTGACAAAAATTTAATTATTTTGCTCTTATTAAAAATATTAGGTATGTGAACAGATAGGAGAGGCATGCTCTTGTAAACTATATGTTATACTCCATCTCAATAATTGGACAAAATATTGTTCCTGTAATTTTAAAAAGAAGTGACAGGGAATAAAGTACTTGATAAGCGTCATCTTTGGATGCTAGCAAATCACAAGGTCCTGATAATCTTCACCCATGTGTTAAAGAGTTAGCCCATGTCCTAGCCAAGCCAATCAGCATTATATTTAACAAGTCACTTCATTCAATGGAAATTCCTGACATGTGGAAACTAGCCAACATTTCTGCCATCTACAAAAATGGTAACCTGCAACAACCAGACAATTATAGACCTGTGAGTCTCACTAGTGTAGTTTGCAGGATTTTATAATCTATCCTCCGAGAGCATATAATGGATTATCTTTTACATAATTATCTGATCTGTGACCAACAATTTGGTTTATGAAAGGCTGTCCAACCACTCTCCAACTTCTGAATGCTGTGGATTCTTGGTCAGCAGCTGCCAATAGCAAGATACCAGTTGATATTGTACTAATGGATTTCAAGAAAGCTTTTGACAGTCCCTTATAAGCGACTACTGACTAAACTCTGTGGCCCCTTGTTTGGCTGGTTGAAGTCCTTTCTCTCCAATCGTTTGCAAAGAGTGAGTGTCAACGGGTGCTTCTCGTCTTGGAATGACATTCTCTAGGTTAGCGTTTTAGGACCAGTACTCTTTGTTATACATATAAACGACCTGCCACTTAACATGGGATCCAGTGTTCTCCTATTTGCTGATGACACCAAAATATTCAGGCCTATTCATACTAATAGGGATTATCAATTACTACAGGATGATCCCTACTCACTCCAAAATTGGTCTGATCTTTGGCTGGTGAGATTTCACCCTAAGAAGTGCCAGGTTCTTTCTATCAACTTAAGTTACCAGTTTCCCTATCACATGGTGGATGATAGTATTAATTCAATCGTTCTTATCTCATGTTTGCAATGCTAAAGATCTAGGTGCATTGGTTGACTCTCGGCTCTCTTTTGATGGTCACATCAATTCCAAAGTCAAGAAAGCCAACAGCATTCTCAGCCTAATCTGATGCACTTATACTGATGAAGATAATCCGATCATCCTTTTCAAATCACTTGAGACCACACCTAATACCATATGGCATCCTTTCAAAAAGAAGCACTTGGTTGCAAAAGAAAATGTTCAGCGACATGCAACCAAGTTAGTCTCTGTATTTAATGATTTCTTCTACCAAGATCGTTTGCAGACTCAAGTTACCCACTCTTTCCTTCAGAAGACTTACAGAAGACATGATTGAAGTCTTTAATGGTTAATATGATCCTAGAGTGTCCTCCATTCTCAATCTCCACACTGTCACTGCTACACGCGGCCATCAAGCTCTTGATACCTAGAGCCATCACAGAATTGCATCGTAACTTCTTTAGCCATTGGAACTCCTTAAGTCACACTGTCATTACAGCACCAAGCATCGAATAGCTTTAAGAACTGTCTAGACAATTTCTGAAGCTCAGAGACTTCACAGTTTGACCATGAAGCTGCCCTATATTAATTAGTTCAATGCCAGCACAGAGCTGGAACTTGAGGTTTTGCAACCTGTATCCAGTATCATCATATAATAAGTAATAAAGAATTATATTAACATTGCCTTGGAAGTTCAGCTATGACATTACACTGTTGAATTAATGCACCAGTCACTTTACAACACACTGGGAATAACTACTACACAGAATAAGATAACTGCATCATTTATTCCTGTAATTGCCCTCTGTCATATAAATCTACATGAAATTCACGAGAATATGAATTCCTTCAAGATTGACCGAACAACAATTTGGTGTGTTTAATTCAGTGTTAGCAGAATCCTAGGATTCAGTATTAGCAGAATCCTAGGATTCCATTCGAACTGGTGGGTGGGAGGACCCTGCCTATGCCAATATTTATGTAATGCTTAGCATTTTGTTTCTTGTAAATTGTAGTGTAGTGGTTGTATGGTCACATGTTAATAGGTCTGGCTAATAAATTTGTAAATACGAAGACAATTTTGTAGAAAGGAAAGAAATTTTATTCTTCTGCAGATCTTTATACTTAGAACTGATAGTGTGTCTGGCTGGTTGTCTGAACATGTATTTCATATTTTTTTCCGCGACAGACAACAGTAAAAAATAAAACATTGATTTAAGAATTAAGGTTGGATTCATTCCATTTTCAGGTAGTAAGTTAAAAGCTCATTTTTCTTTATGCAAATTTTTTCGAGACTGAAGACAAGGACATTAATATGCATTCTTTGATGACAATGGTTTACTTTCTTGTTGAGTAAAAGATATCAATGCTAAGGGTCAAAGGTTGTTTCTGCCATTTTAAAAAGTCGTCAAAGACTTGGTTACTTGGTGTCTTGCATCATTAAACTTACTTATATTTAGATCTGCCTTTTTGTTTCTTAAAATTGATGTATGAGGATATTTTAAATGGGTTTGTTTATAAGTTGGTTGTTTTGGGCTGAGCTGGCTACAGACACATGTAATACACTAAGAACCAAAAAGCTCAAACAATGCAATTATTTAAGTATACTTCTGTTTGTGTTGTTGGATAGAGCTATAAAATGCTACAAAAATTGGTTTGAATGAAGTGTGAAAACATTGTCATTGGTAAATATTTTCAGTGTAGTGATAGGTAAGGAAGGATAAGTGTAAAATTAAAATATATACTGAATGCAGGTGAAGGAAAATTGTCTTACTGCTATTTTAAAGTTTGCGCAGGAAAATGTTGAGGGTGCCTAGTCCGTGAATGATTTTCGCATTGAAAAAAGCAAGTAACATAATTTATGTACTTTGTTGGCATGAAAAAATTTCAAAGAGCATATAGATAAGAAAATTTACATGGAATACAAATCGACTTGAGCAAGTGAAAAATTTAAAATGCAGTAAGATATATGAAATATCATAGGTTAGTGAGATCATGTTTTTTCCTCTTTTGGACATACTTTTAATAAGATACTCTTCCGTACAGAGATCCATACAATGTAAAAATAAGATTTTATGAAAGGGATGTTTTCCTTTTTCGTAGTCTGAAATATTGCTCAAGCTTTGGAAGTTTGGATATTAAACTTAAAAAAAAAAATCAAAAAAAAAAATCCATTTTAACAAAATCATTTTTTTATGTATTCTATGTAAATAATGATTCTGTTCATTGAATGAGGTGAACAGTGTATAATACGGGTTTTAAAAGCTAGAATTTCTGTGCAGCTTAATATTTACTAATAAATCTACAGATGATCCAGATGTAGAATATGTAAAGAAGATTGTTTGTTCCCCCACCCCCAATGAAGAAGATCGGTTGGCCCCACCCCCAATGATGAAGATTGGTTGGCCCCATCTCCACTAAAGAAGATTGGTTGCCCCCAATGAAAAAAATAGTTAGCCCCACCCCAATGAAAAGATTGGTTGGCACCACCCCAATGATGAAGATTAGTTGGCCCCACCCCAATGAAGAAGATTAATTGGCCCCACCCCCAATGAAGAAGATTGGTTGTCTCCCAACCACAATGAAGAAGATTAGTTGTCCCCTACCTACAATAAAAAAGATTGGTTGTCCCCCAGCCAGAATGAAGAAAATTGGTTGTTTAGGAATCAAATGCTTTCATTAAAGTATTTTGTTAAATGGAGTAAATGTCAGGACTTGTTTATAAATAACATGTTTTTAGAATTTAGTCCCTGTCATGTTTGATCTACTACTTATTGCAGCTTGTATCAGGTCTGTGTCAAAATGACTGAAATCAGTCATTGCTATAAATCAGGCATTGACGATCCTTTTTAAACTTAGGAAGCCTGAAACAAAAATGAATTTGTTTCAAGTAATGCAACTTTTTGATGATTTTCAATAGATTTAACCCGTATTTATCAGTTTTCCACAAGAGTCTAAATATTTTATACATTATTAAGTGATGCAAATTGTTAACCAAAGTCCACATTATACATGAAACCTAAGGTTATATCAAAATTGTGTCTTTCGAGCCTCAGTTGGTGTTGGAAGCATAAGGAAACATGGAAAACTTATCAAAATCATAAAAGTTCTCTTTTTCAGTCAGTGACTGAAATTGAAAGAATTACATAAATCAGTCATAACTTAAAAGAATTGTTTATGAAATTTAAAGAATTGTGCCCAAATTTACACCTGAATAGGATATTTAACTCTGGGTGTCCAATCCTTCATTTTCATCATTACTTGTTGTAACAAGATTTTCTATTGTTTTAAATTGAAATTATTGTACTAAGCTTTTGATACAAATTTGGAGCTGTGGGTAACTGGTTCTATAACTCTAGTGTTTTGTGCAGTTAAAGTGGAGAGCATAGCTATAATATAACTGAAGTGTGTTGTGATGGCCAGGAGGATGGCGAGTGTAAATTGGGTACTAAAAAGAAGGAATTCCATTGGTTTTATTCATTATTTTCTGTGTTTATCCCTGTAAAGTTTGGTGTTGATGTGAAGGGTGTACCAGTAATATACACCTGTAAGTTTAAAAGCTTGCCTGGATTTTAGAGAATCATGACTATGTATGCATTTGAGAACATCAGCCTTCTGGATAACATATCAGTTCAGTGTGTAAATAAATTGGAAGATTGCAGTTTTGAAATAAAATTTTCTCTACCATTAAATCATGTTTATTGGTATCTTTGTTGTAATTGTTCATGTTGTACAAAACTAATTCTTAGTAGGTGTGAAAACTATTGAAATATAACCCTTTCTAGCCGAACATGGAATGCCATTCTCAAAAGAGTCCACAGTGTTTGCAGACTTGCCCTAAATGAGCAGAAGTCTATCGCTGGATTTTGTGTTTAAAAAAGCCACATGATGATATCAGCATTATCCATCACAAATTGGGTGTTAATATTGTTTTCATCCAAAATACTTTTCTTCTGAAGCAATTTTGATAATCCACTTAATGCAGCAGATTTGTTCTCTTTTATGAAAGCCCATGGACATTTGGCTGAACTCATAACATGTTTAAGAACCCTTGATCAAGCCCCACCTCCAAACCCCCTCTCACTTCCCAGGCTAGTAGTCGCCCAAGTCCACTTCCCAGGCCTAGTAGTCGCCCAAGTCCACTTCCCAGGCCTAGTAGTCGCCCAAGTCCACTTCCCAGGCCTAGTAGTCGCCCAAGTCCACTTCCCAGGCCTAGTAGTCGCCCAAGTCCACTTCCCAGGCCTAGTAGCCGCCCAAGTCCACTTCCCAGGCTTAGTAGTCGCCCAAGTCCACTTCACAGTTGCCCAAGTCCACTTCCCAGCCGCTTAAGTCAACTTCCCAGGCCTAGTAGTCGCCTAAGTCCACTTTCCAGGCCTAGTAGTCGCTTAAGTCCAGGGGTATAGGAAGCAAGCAGGGGCATACGGAGGGGTGGGGCATGTACCATTTTTTGAAGAGAAAAGATTCCACGGCTTTTCTTTGGGAAATCTTCAATTTTCGGGAATTTTCCTTATCAGGAAATTTGTTTCAATTTACGCTCCAATTTCCTTCATTTTTGGGAAATTTGTTTTTCAATTTTTTGATAATTCTAATTTTCAATAAGTTTCTATCAATTTTCGGGAAATTTCCTTCATTCTTTTTAAAAAATTGTTCATTTTCGTACAATTTCCTTCATTTTCAGGAGTTTTTCTTCAATTTTCGAGAAGTTTCTATTAATTTCCTTCATTTTTGTAAAATTTGCTGTTATTTTCGTCTTTCATTTTCATGAAATATGCTACAATTTCCGTGCAATTTGTACTGAGGTTTGTTGGGGCAAATAATCAAATCTTGTCAAATACTTTCCTACACCGCTGCATCCAGTTTACTTCAATTTTTTTGCAAATTCCTTCATTTTCGGGAAATTTTGTTTTTTTAATTTTCAAAAAGTTTTTCCATCAATTTTCGGGAATTTTTCTTTAATTTTTGTGAAAAATCGTGTTCATTTTCGTTAAAAATGCTACAATTTTCGTGCAATTTGTACTGAGGTTTGTTGAGACAAATTATCAAATCTGGCCCTCAATGATCAAAAACTGGCCCCCAATGTCAGAAACTTTCCCACGCTGCTGCGTCCAGGGTTGAACTTAAAAGATCAATGGACAACAGCTTGAGCTTAATTGGTAGAAAAGCTATAAACCATGAAAATGGTTTCAATTGCTT
Organism: Chiridota heheva; assembly: GCA_020152595.1. Classification (NCBI taxonomy): domain Eukaryota; kingdom Metazoa; phylum Echinodermata; class Holothuroidea; order Apodida; family Chiridotidae; genus Chiridota; species Chiridota heheva. The sequence goes on from JAIGNY010000132.1 coordinate 843,192, forward strand.
AAATGTTGACCATGATGCAGCATTTTGAATTTGAATGCCTTATTATAATAAATTATGCAAATTTTATTTACAAAGAGAAAACGTATGAATTTAAAAAAAAAGATGTTAACTTATTGTTTTTCAATGCTTTACCGTGATTGGAAGCAGTTGAATATAAACAAGAGGATTGAAATCTTCACCATCCTCCAACTTCAATCAAACCAGTGACTGGAATTCATGACAAATTTAAAGAATTTTACATATTACAACTTTTGCATACATTAAAAATGATTCCAAGTTTGGTCATCATCACTGCTTTGACCACTTACAGCTCTTTCTGCTGTCCATGTACCTTTAAAAACCAAATATCGATATAAACAGAAGTAAGACATGTTATTAGTTGTACTTGAGATTTAAATTTAATTCTAAAACTAAAATCAAACATTTACTGAGCTATTAAATAAAAGCTGAGCATATTTAAATCTGTAATCCTGGAAAAATGATTCAAGTAATATGCCACTGTAATATGTTGGCTCTTCTAAGGTATTGCAAGATTATCAAAATAGAATATTGATTAACTCTAAGAATCATTCAGTGATCTCAGTGGCTTCTTTGCCTCTTGACATCGCTTTCAGGAACTATAAATTTGACTGAATTTGGATCAAGAAGTTGCTCCTGAGCAGCTCTGATGATTTCTTGCCGTCTCTTGGTGAGAAGATACTCCCTGTCAACGAGCTCTTCATCTTCCTCATCTTTTGGTGAAAGGTCAAAGAAAATCCCATTCTGTTAAAAAGAGAAAATGTTTCCTATGAAGGCAAACTTGAACACTTTGCCACAATTGTGATGTATGGCACATTTCACTTTGGATGTCGTCTGTCACAATGCTTAGAGGAGAGACTCCACTTCCAGCACTAAAGCTTTCCATCTTGATTCTACCGCACCTTCACGCGTCCCTACATAATTACATGAGGTTGCACAATAGACCAGCTTCAGTGTACAAATTGATTTGGAGATGAGCAGATGTCTCTCTCTCTTTGCAGTAATATATAATCACTAAACTCACTTTTAACAGTAATATATGATCACTAAACTTACTCTTAACAGTAATATATGATTACTAAACTCACTTTTAACAGTAATATATGATCACTAAACTTACTCTTAACAATATGATCACTAAACTTACTATTAACAGTTATATATGATCAATAAACTTACTCTTAACAGTAATATATGTTTACTAAACTTACTCTTAACAGTAATATATGATCACTTAACTTACTCTTAACAGTAATATATGATCACTAAACTTACTCTTAACAGTAATATATGATCACTAAACCTACTCTTAACAGTAATATATGATCACTAAACTTACTCTTAACAGTTATATATGATCACTAATCTTACTCTGAACAGTAATATATGATCACTAAACTTACTCTTAACAGTATAATGTATGATCACTAAACTTACTCTTAACAGTAATATAAGATCACTAAACTTACTCTTAACAGTAATATATGATCATTAAACTTACTCTTAAGAGTATTATATGTTCACTAAACTTACTCTTAACAGTAATATAAGATCACTAAACCTACTCTTAACAGTAATATATGATCACTAAACTTACTCTTAACAGTAATATATGATCACTAAACCTACTCTTAACAGTAATATATGATCACTAAACCTACTCTTAACAGTAATACATGACCAGTAAACTTACTCTTAACAGTAATATAAGATCACTAAACTTACTCTAAACAGTAATATATGTTCACTAAACTTACTCTTAACAGTAATATATGATTACTAAACCTACTCTTAATAGTAATATATGATCACTAAACTTACCCTTAACAGTAATATATGATCACTAAACTTACTCTTAACACTAATACATAATCACTAAACTTGCTCTTAACAGTAATATGATCACTAAACTTACTCTTAACAGTAATATATGATCACTAAATTTACTCTTAACAGTATATGATCACTAAACTTACACTAATCAGTAATATATAAACACAAAACTTAGCTCTTAACAGTAATATATGATTACTAAACTTACAGTAATACATGACCACTAAACTTACTCTTAACAGTAATATAAGATCACTAAACTTACTCTAAACAGTTATATATGTTCACTAAACTTACTCTTAACAGTAATATATGATCACTAAACTTACTCTTAACAGTAATATATGATCACTAAACCTACTCTTAACAGTAATACATGACCACTAAACTTACTCTTAACAGTAATATAAGATCACTAAACTTACTCTAAACAGTAATATATGTTCACTAAACTTACTCTTAACAGTATTATATGATTACTAAACTTACTCTTAATAGTAATATATGATCACTAAACTTACTCTTAACAGTAATATATGATCACTAAACTTACTCTTAACAGTAATACATAATCACTAAACTTGCTCTTAACAGTAATATGATCACTAAACTTACTCTTAACAGTAATATATGATCACTAAATTTACTCTTAACAGTATATGATCACTAAACTTACACTTATCAGTAATATATACACACTAAACTTAGCTCTTAACAGTAATATATGTTCACTAAACTTACTCTTAACAGTAATATATGATCACTAAACCTACTCTTAACAGTAGTATATGATTACTAAACTTACTCTTATCAGTAATATATGATCACTAAACTTACTCTTAACAGTAATATATGATCACTAAACTTACTCTTAACAGTAATATATGTTCACTGAACTTACTCTTAACAGTAATATATGATCACTAAACCTACTCTTAACAGTAATACATGACCACTAAACTTACTCTTAACAGTATACATAGGAAAATCTCAGTTTTAAGATCTTTATGAAAACGAAACCATTTTACCTTTTTCTTTGCCATAAATGATTAAGATCGAAGTCAGATGCTTACAGCCGTCTTCACACAAGCTTTACACCAGCTTTTGCCTCTGTGAATGTGGAGTTACAAAAAGTTTTCAGCAGTACATGTCAAAGGTCACATAGTGACATCATCGCTATAACCGCAATGTTTAACCATAGATGCCCGGGGTTAGTACTGACACTGCTTAAAACCTTGTTGCGCAAATTTTAGACTTCATATTACACATCATTCCACAAGAGTAAATTTGCTTCAAAGGACATTCATACTCCTTGGGAGATGCTGGGTTCATTGAACAGCTTACTGTTCATTAAGACACATGGTTCATTCAACAGCTTGTATGGTGTTGACCAGGTCACACTTTTGTGGTTTTGGGAAATAAAGAAAAAGATAACTTTTACTTCGACTGGCCCTGCTCTTTATGAGGGCTGGTCGAAGTGTTCCTGGTTTTAAGCAAAGCCATTTCTAATGTCTGAATGTTCCAGACAATTTTCTTCGGGACTCTTTTAGAGACGATCTATACTATTTCTTGATGTAACGGTATAGAAGGGTCCAGGGCGCGAAGCCTCCGGAAGCCCTGAATATTTCTTGATTTTGATGTCTTAAAATCAAACACAAACTTGAAAAATTCACTTGATGAAAAGAACTTGAATTGATAACTATACCAGATAATGTCAAAATATACTCAAATATGCATAAGTAGGGAGCTGTCATCAGGGCAAGTCCGAGAAGAAATTTATCTCTGGCATTCTTGTGAGGCCCAGGAGGCGAAGCCCCGGAAAGTCACAGAAATTTAGTATTTACAAAGGTTAATTCTGATCAAAGTTTATGCTGCAAATGACATACTTTGTTGCAAGTACCAACAACGAATTTTACGTGAAGGTGCAGAGGGCGAAACCCTCAGAATTAGCTGTCAGAAATCCAGTATACAAGCTTATTTCTGATCAATAATGCTGCAAATGACTATTTTATTACTTTATGTTGCATATGGCACATGTTTCAATACCAAAATTTCATGCTTCAAAGTTTCCAAGTTTTCGCCTGTTGGGGGACTGCGAACCATGACTAAAAGTATGTAGTTCCCGGTGACGGGGTAGCATTTATTTATTCAAGTTCCCCCAACGCTCACTTTCAGTTTGAAAATTAAGTAAGTATAGCTCTTTCAAGTTTTGTAAAGTCGTTACGTTTTAATCATATTGTGTCTTAAAATGCTGACAATGAGTTGCAGGGGTTGCCTAGTGTAATGAGGCGACCTTTGCTCCTTTCCTGCAGCCCACTTTGTTGGTGAGAATTTCGGCCCAGTTTATTCGTCGAATGTTAACACTTATCATTGAATATGAAAGTCAAAATGTTGACTCTTATGCATTATATGGGAGATAACTTAAGCGAAACATGTTTACATTTGTCAGTTGGTACATGCCGTTTCTGGGAGTGTTAATTTACCCCGTTTCAGAATAAATGATACTCAGGGGCAATTGATGCCATACAAATGCATTAACCCATGGTAGTAGGTAACTAGTTTTTATACAAATGGGGAAGTTTTTAATAAACAAAGGGAAAAGAAGCAAAAATATATATGAAAGTCAAAGTGGGGAAACGTTTTTACCAAAAAAGTTATCATTTTCTTGGAGTGTTGCAGTAATGTTAATAACTTGAAATAAGTCGGAAGACAAAAAAACATACATATTATTTCCGCACTATCCAATCTTATAACATTTTAGTTCAACCCTCTAGTAGTTAAAGAAGGGTTCCTCTCACTTATCCAACGTAATTTTTTCTGTATCTATATTATAGTTGTACTCGTACTCGTGCTTTTGTACTCGCGCGTGCTCGTACTCAGGAAATGAAAATATGAAGTACTCGTACTCGTACTCATGGCTTTTGGACTAGTAACCGTATTCATGTCCTTGTACTCGTACTCGTAATCGAGAAAATGTACTCGACTACAAGTCTGGTAACCCTAATAAGGATTATTTAAGTGGATTTTAACATTATAATTTATATTTGTTTTCATAATATCACTGAAATTTTCCGCTTCGCACATGAACCCCAATTTTGCTCGTTTTCGTTTAATTTTCAGGGGAACTTTTCTTCTGCCTGTTAAGAAATGGTTACCTAGATTTTAAGAACAGAATTTAAATTTGTCTTCTTTTTATCGAATAGAATTTCAAACTTTTTGTTAATTTTCAGCCATTTTGTGGCAATACAAACAAACAAGATTCAGAGCTTCCGGGGGGGCTTCACCCCTAGGTCCTTATTATAAGGTTTCGCCCCTGGACGTCGCCAGGAGACCTTAGACGGGTACTTGCTGTTTCGTAGTTCCGTGTTTGGTACTTGACTGTGCTTCCAAGCCAAAGTGTCTGGCGATTCCGCTGGTACGGGGTCTGTTCCAAAGTGTTCTATACTGTGTGATTGTAGACATTGTATTTCGTTTATAGATAAATAGGGATTTTTCTGTGCCCACAAGCCAAAATACCTGGCGATGCCGCTGATTGTGAGGGGGTGGGGGCGGAGGGAGGGGAGGGGGTATGTTCCCAATTGTTCTACATTATGTGTGATTGTAGGCACGTGTATATCGTTTTGTTTTTATATCGCAAATTTTCGTCGGAATTTTTTTTTTTCTTTACAGCCTCCTTGCGCTCGAAGTCTAGTTAAGCCCCTGGATGTAGGGGTCCAGGGGCTGATTACCCTAGGTATATTCGAGGCCGACTAGGATGCTTTGGGGCCGCGTTATCAAATGACTGAAGAGGGCTCAGGGTATAAGAATGCTAAAGTGTCATAATTGAAATGATAAGTTGATTGTTACATATAAGTTCGACGTAACAAACATCTGAACATACAGACATAGGTCTAGTTAAAATGTGTTTATTCGACTGTTCCCTGTGAGTGTGAAGGGAGGGGCCAGGGGCATAGCCTAAGGGGTGTGGGGTTTTAAGAGGTGCAGGGGCTCAGTGCTGAAGGAGCCATGCTTGTTCGTATTCCAAAGGTACCGGGTTCGATTCCCGTCGTGAGCACTGCATTGTGTCTTGAGCAAGACACTTTACTATACTTGCTTCAGTCCACCCAGCTGTGACAAATGAGTACCAGTTCTGCTAGGGAGTTAATCTGCAATGGACTGGCGTCCCGTCCAGAGAGTGTCATTTACTCTCATCCGATTGCGCCATGGAAACCGGGGATAAGCACCGGCCTTCATGAACCTAATATGTCTCGGATGGAATTAGCTACAGCTATAATATTTTTCGTCGGGCAAAAAACATGGTTGTGAAGGCAAAACGGTACGGTAGGAAAATTGATATTGTAATATTTTTGTTTTGTTTCTTCTCAAAACGACAAAATATTTGTGAATTTTTTGTGTAAATTATCATAGTTACTTATATTATTTTCTAGTCATAAAAGGCCTGGGGAGAAAGGAAGGGGTAGGGGGGGGGGGGGCACCGACAATTGTCTGGCAGATCTGGGGCATGTCGGCTGTACTATTTTAATAAATCTTAGGAATTGCCTTCTCAGTTAGATATAAGAATCATGTTCTTATGCTGACAACATAAGACTCGGGCAGTGAACACGATCTTAGTTGGTCAGATAATTGTGTACAATGTCGGAATATACTGTTCAAATTAGAAATATATCTTAATCATGCCCATTTCGGCTTTATAATAATCATGCCCTCCCGACTCGGCATGATGCTGACAACATCATACTTCGGCACTGACCTTAGTCGGGCACAGATGCGCCTGCGGGCGGCCGCCTCCTGTCGGACATCGATCCCATCGAAGTCGGGCAGGGAATCATGTCCGACTCGGCTAGAAATTGGGGTCATATTTTTTTCTCTCGCCATGTTGACAACTTGTTTCTTGGGCACCGATTTTAGTCGGGCAAAGACGGTCGGATGCACTGTTTCAATTAGAGATATAATTTCTTAATTAAGCGTGATTTGGCTATAACAGTCATGTCCTCCCAACTCGACATGATGCTGACAAATTGACATGATTCTCTGGTCACCAATCTTAGTCGGATAGGGATGTGAAATATATTATATGCAATCAGGCAGTGGCGTAGCCAGCTTCCAAAAAATCTTAACTTTTTATGTCAAAAGTGGGGGATCCGAGGGACCTTGGTAACGTTATTTCTGAAAATGAGGAGGGGGAGTCAGGACCTCTCTATATCACTTGACTTTGTCATAAGCTGATATATCGAAAATACAAGAGATCTATGGGTTTTATGGCATGTATGGGGATTCTTACCCGGCGAATTGGCTATCCAGCTAGATATCAGAATCAGGTCTACACAACCTGACATGATGCTGAATCACGGGTTGGTCAACATAAACGTTCGTATACGAAAGAAACCCCTCACACACATTTAAAATCTTGATCTCGAATGACGGGGGCGGACTGGGACTGGTTTGAAGTTATTCTTAAGCAGTTCAATAGATTATTTTTCCCTGAAGACGGGAAAATCTCAGACGCCATTTTCAAGACTACCCATGGTGCCTCTAACGAAACAGCGTAACGCTATGGCACAAAAATTGTATGGATTCCAGAAATTCCATAGGTCAATATAATTTTTGCATTTTCAAAATCTATACCTGTCAATCTACAAATTATCCACTTCCCAAATGGACAACCACCATTTTAAGAAATATTTAATGACAAACTTACAAATTCTGGCCTGTTTTCGCTGGGGATTATCGAAGTAACGCTGACACCATCCAATACCAAACAAGAAAGAGAATGGGCCATTGCACGTATGCACACAAGGTAGCCTGGTCACTTCGCACATACAATGACCGCATATAAACTGATTAAAAACCGTAGGTCAAAGCACTTGCATAAGAAATCCGAAAGTTACATAATTTACATAGGTTTTCCCCTCTTCGGGGGAAAATTATTTTTCTCCTGAAGAGGGGAATCTACCGAACTGATAAGGATCCTCATGCAGTCATGAGCTAAATCAGTTTTGATGATAGGCGGGATTAGGGTCCGGGTCGTGTTTTGGTGTATTGTGGGAGCATTTTCTTCCAATTTCGATCCATTTCTTTTGTACAGTTCTATTTTTTCTTGTATCTTGGTGTGATTTCATGATTTTGCCCTTTCTCCCGCACTATCTGTGGGCAATTTTTGTTGTGTGCTTTATCCCACACTTTCAAATCCCGCCCATGGTTCTGCTGATGCATTTTTTGCCTTTAATGGCTCACCATTTTCAAGAAGGGAAAGATTGTTTTGACCCATGAAGATTTTTTTCTTTTGCAAAACTTTTACCAAGTTAATTTGTGGTTCGCAATAATTGCTAAAAACTACCAGCACAATATGCAGGTAAATATTTTTCTTGTCTTTTCACGCTTTTGGGACGTCACCGTTTTTACAGTTATTATAATGTATAGTTATTATAATACTTATATTTTGCTTGAACCTGTTTAGAAATTCTTGCCACTGGTGTGTCTTGATTTTCAGCCATTTTGCATTTCGGGGCACCAAAAAAAAGAAATGTACAGCGTATATATACCTCCCCCTTGTTACCTTACATGTGCTTCACCATTAGACCCCACTTTTGGGCATTATCTCAATTTTAGGGAAAATGTCTGTTTGCCTAAATATGTTAACGGGCAAGGTTAACCTAAAGCTTACCTTAGTCTGTTAAATTTTATCGTCAGAGTTTTCTTTTTTTCATCGAATGAATTTCTCTTCATACGTTGTGTTTCAATTTAAACAATCTAAGGGCATCACAAGTGTATTAATGCTTCATGGAGCTTCTCCCCTTTAGCACAACCAGGGTTACGCTCCTAGATCACGCTGGAGCCCTTAAACGGACCACGAACCTTACACCGTTACACGTACGCTACATAAGTACATGAGCACAACCGCCCCTCTCTCCACTAACCCCCCCCCCCTTCCCCCTCCGCCATCCATGCCCGAGCGAAAAACTCGTTACAGTTTTCTTCTTTTCATTACTTGAATTTTTGGTCGTAGTGTTTCATTTTAAACAATTTGGGGGCTTTAAACCTTACTCTACCACACGGCGGTATTATATCTTTGACTCCGCCTCCTGAGCGCATTTAAAAAAAAATGCTGGTAGAGTAAGGGTTAAGGAACCCGCGACACGTGTGCCAACTCGATAATATATGTAGCCAGCATGATCCCGGTGGGCGGACCAGCGGGTCACTGAAGCGTAACGAGCCTGACTCTGGTTGGAAGACAAGGACCTTTCAATAAAATGCCCCTGATTAAAGAGTGAAAAAGAAAAAAAAAAAAAAAAAACCTTTACCCTTACTAGGGCTTCGGCGCTGGATCACACCGGGCCCTTAAACGGGTCAAGTGACCCCACGCCGTTACGCTTACGCTATGTGAGCAATGCTGACTCTGGATGCTCCCCCTCCCTCCCCCTCCCAGCGGCCCAGCCAAAAACCCTGGTGACGCCACTGCTCAAAATTAACTGTTTATTCACAGAAAGACAGATTGAATGCGATATTTTATAGGTTTTAGAGAAAAATGTCACCATACACCCCCCCCCCCTCACCCATCCCCCTTCTTCACTGAGTAAGATGGTCCCGTACGGCCATACTGTACTGTTTGAACTGTTAAATCAAAAATATATTTTAATCATGCCCCATGACCTGATGACTGAGCTGGATATCAAAATCATGTCCTCCCAACTCGGCACAAGCTGTCATGCATGATTGTCGGGTCACCAATCTTAATCTGGCAAGAATGTTAAATGTCAGATAACAGCGGACATGGTGTAGCCAACTCCAAAAAGTTGGGAGTTGGGGAACCGTGAATATTGACAATTTGATGACAATGTTCATTAAAGTGGGGGACGGCGATATAAATTAATAAATTTTGGCCAGTTTTGGGGAACATTTGTCTAGTTTTGGGGTCATTTTGGCTTTCTACGCCGCTAAAAACTGGGACATGATTATACCCCGCCGCGACCACACATGTTTAAAATCCTGAGCCCGATGACTTGGACCATTTTCTAATTTCAGGGCATCAAAAACAAGACATTTTTAGAGCTTGCGGTGGCTCCTCCCTCTGGACTCCTAACAGCAGAACAGGGCGCGCTTCGCCGATGAATCCCACAATTCGTCCCTATTTCCGAGTAGTTACGAAAATAACCTTTAGAGAATTGAGTATGAAATTCAATTCCGCTTAGTGACGAATGTTTTTGAAGCTTAAATATATTAAATTTGACAAAAACAGTAATATTAAGTTCATATTTGAAAAGATTCAATGTATTATTTCTTCTTCTCAGTGATATATTAATTTACACGATGTGTTTTTTAAATAATTTGTTTTTCGCATCAAACATTTCCACACATTCGTCACTATACGGAATAAGTTTTGAAAATGACATTCGTCACTATACGGAATAAGTTTTGAAAATGACATTCGTCACTATACGGAATAAGTTTTGAAAATGACATTCGTCACTATGCTTTTTTACATTCGTCACTATGCGGAAAAACTGAAAGAGGGACGAATGCTACCTGATTTTTTTTTTTATTGTCAGGAAATTTTTTTCCTCTGCTTGTTTATCTGTTTATGGTTTAGAAATGGTAACCAAATGCTTATCACAATAGATTGCAACATGATAAATAAGAATTGTTTTTCTCTTTTCGGCATTTAAATTTTCGAGCTTTGTGTTGTTTTGTAGCCATTTTCCGACATGAAAAACAAGAAATCTTATGAGCTTTCGAGCTTGGGCCCTGGACCACTGCTAGGGTTTCGTCAAGGAACTTTTATCTGAATTTTCTCAATTTTCAGGGGAACTTGAATTTTTTCTGTGTCTAGAAATGGTAGTAGCCCAAACGCTAGTTTTCCTTCATTTGGCCCACGAGCCAGTATTCCTCCATTTGGCCCACGGCTTACTTTTTGCATGGCCCTCACTTTTTCAAAAATTGTGGTTCTTGTGTCCTCAATATCGATTCATTCATTTAAGTCCGATTTGCAAGTATTTTTGTGCACATTATCTTTTTATGCATGGAAACACTGAAACCATGTTTATGAAATTTATGCCATTTCTTAAACGTGTAGGAAATATATAAACAGAGTATACAAGTTGTCCATTATCGTATGCTCCACGGAAACACTGAAACAATGTTTATGAAATTTAGGTTTTATCATAAACACGTAAGAAATATACAAATCGAGTTTACAAATTATCCGTTGCCGGATATTAACGGAAACGCTAAATACATGTTTAGGTAGTTTAAGTTAGTTCGTACACGTAAAGTAATTATACAAATGGGACTTGATAAACTTTCCGTTATCGGATACTTCACGGAAGTATTCATAACATGTTAATCAAATATAAGTTACAATGGAAACGTAGCTTAAATTTCTTTTGCATGTTTCCAGAATATACGCTCGTTGAAATCCTGCTTAAATATACTGACCATGTTTAACAAATTTAAATTATCCTGTAAACATGGTGTAAATTTATGAGAAAATGTTCATGATGTTTCTGCCAGCGAAAATGTAACGGATATTTGGTAACATATTGTAAACGCATCGTGAAATTACCTACCATGATGTTAACAATCTTTCCGGTTACAGATACGCATCATAAACAAGAAACTTTTGTAAACTTGGTTTTTAAGATGTAAACGTTTACCAGAAACTTCAAGTAAACATACATCAGTCAATGTTTCATGTAATAGAAACAGCAATTTTGGTGCTGTGAAAGACTCTATACCCTTCTTTATGCCGACACACCTAAAGCTCCCTGTAGTCCCCATTAACGCACTGAAAAATAGCTTCCTCAAAATATGACAGGCATGGAATCGTTTATTGTGAGCTTTAGGTGTGTCGGGATAAAGAAGGGTATAAAGTCTTTACAAATCATTAAACAAATCCTGATTTTGTAATCCAGTGGTCACGTGGAATGCGTTTTCTCACGATATTACAACGTCCTCACGTCATTACATTACATACCTGCAAAACTTTGAGTAATCACGTTACAGTAAGCCTAATTAAGAGTAAGACATGTAAATTGTTAGATAAGAAGTTGGGCGTTATCGAATATCAAAGTTACTGTTACGTGAGGCTAAAGTTCTCTGATATTTAAGTTAGGCCTAATCTGTCCATACCGTCTCGTAAGAATTAATTACGAAATTGTAGTTTTGATGCTAAATTAGGCTTCCAGAATGAAATAACAGTTCTTTTTGAGTGAAATATGTTACGGTTTTCGATAAGTCAAAAAGGTTTTTAGATGCAAAATTTGCCTTATCAATCACCTAAGAATTTACGTTTTCTATTGACTTGTCATGCTTGTTGACTGATGCGTGTGTTTACAAAATTGCCGCCGGTTGACGTCATTTTGCGTTTGGTGGATGCCATGCATAATATTGTAACGGTCATTGTTTTCATTCGTATTGCTCTTACTTGATTTTGTGTGAAAGTTTACCTCCGTGTCAGACATGTTCTTACTGCTTGATTTTTGGCTGTTACAGGTTGTTAAAATGCTCTTCATGGGTTCAAAATTCCTAAACTGACCAGGTCTATTGTCACTGGTTGGACGACACACTTCTTAGCCTGTAATTCTATTGTTCTCATCTGTCTTTAGTGTTTACCGACTTCGACCCCTCGGTTATGGCTGGTATTTCATGAAGCAGCAACATAGACTTAACCCAGTGTTTACCATCTGGGAACTTTACAAGCGCAGGTAAATTGGTGGGCACATCATATCACAGTGCGGGAAACTTTACATACGCAAACTACGCATATTGTGCTCGATTGTTTAATAGTAACATCAATGTTAAATGGGTTATTTTGACCTTATTTGATCATTAATTTTGCACAAAACGCTTGAATTTAGTCAATAATTTTTACGCAGAATAGTAGTGGGGAGTAATCCATACAGCTGGCTGTGATTCTAACTGAAAATTTCTTGTTTCGCAAGTAAACAAAGCTCCATCTTGAACTTTGTACAAGTTTTTTTTTTAACCAAGGCCAGTATTTTTAGCGTTCACGCATGAAAATACGGATTCGATTAATCGGTTATCAATTGCTGGGAAAACTCTTTCGGCGATTGTAATCTGAGGCCTAATTTAACAAATTAATCAAATTTTGTCAAACTCAAAAGATATAGGCCGTAAATCAGAGTAGGACCAGAATCGGTAAAAAGGAAACAAAACTGCAGATATGATTTATAGCCAGTAGGCTTACCTACTAATTTGAACCATAAACCCACTGAAGTTAGGCCATCCAAAATTAAAGAAAGCATCACTGAGCTGAATAATAGTTAATTACACATGACCACATGAAGGTAGATATCAATTGAGTGAATGTTCATTTCATATTTAAATAAATTCTATGTCTTTATCTGGTTATGTATGTGATTTATATCAAATGTAGATGTGGATGGATTTGATCTGGGATTTGTATATACTTTTTGGTAGGGTGGACCTTGTGGGTGTTTTCTCAACTAAGCAAACAGGGCCACTGAATTAAGGTTCTTTTTACACTATTTTGAACGATATAAGATGATGCCTATATAGGATGACCACAAATTGTAGATATAAATACCAAGAAATGTTGTACTTTTTGAAAAGTTTAATATTCATGCTAGGCTACATGAAGGGGGTGGTTTTGACGGCACTGTGACATAATGCAAATAGATCATTTTAATGACTGCAAATACCTGCTGAAGTTCATACACTTTTTTTAATATTCCCTATCACCACCGAAAGTACATTAAACATCAAGCTTCACGAGGAGATAAGATTGAAATAAAGTATTGTATGTTCATACTCACATAGTACTATCATCAAAACTTGGAAAGTGGACATCTTCTTTAGATGTCTCAAATTTTATCATACGTTTTATAGTATGGTTTGTTACTTTTGCTGTAGTTATCTTTTTGCCAATGTTTTTATTGTTTGATTTTATATTTGCAATTATATATTTTAACAAGGCCTCACCTTAAAGAGGCGATATCGTCATATGTGCACAATATTTAGAATTCCTTTCAAATTTTTTGATTGGTTGAAATTTTGCTGCACGATTCGTTGTCTCGTATTGCAAGGTACTTAATTATTTGAAACGATTCTGAAGGCCACCGTACGATACGGCACAGATGGTTGCGGCGACCGAAACCACCTTTTTTTTCAAATCATGTTGTGAGTTCGAGCCCCGGTAGAATTGTTTGTTTTGACTTTTGCTTTCATCTTCTTCTTCTTTTTTCTCAGTAGTTTTCATTTGGTGACTATCAGTGTAGTATTATAATACTAAAATTTCACTTTCGCCTTCCGACAAAAACGCATTGAAAAAAACAAATAAGTTTCTCGTCACAGTAACGTAATGCGCTGTGTATGTAATTCTGCACACACAACGTACATGCTAGTGTCTGGCTGTACTGTGTGGTACAAACAGACAGAGGATCGGATCTTGCCTCCACAAGTGGAAGTGACGTCAAAATATAGTATCCCCCCATTTTTACTGTATTTTACTAAGACGAGCCTCTCTCTTTAACTAGTGAGATAAACAACTCACTCAGTAGGCACTGCTTGCAAGGCAATACTTGCATATTCTTGTGTATAGCAGCCATGTAGTGGATATAGTGTATACTACAGTCAGATGAAGTTATGCAGCTTTAAGCTGAATGATTAGAATACAAATTAAAAAAACACATGTATGGTCTATTCATCACATCATAAGATCATATTCTCAGACTATATGCATGATTATCCAAATGTGATTTTTCTTCATGCTTAAATTAGGCCTACCTTTTATGCAACTTGATAGTGTAGATGTGTACATAAACTTTTGAGTATTAAATTAAAGTGTATGAAATGTGTAGTAACAGTGCATCTATGCATACTTTTCTTTTGCATACACTAGTAATTCACTAAATAGGTGAACTTTGTGTACATGCTTGAAGACCAAATTTACATCAAAAATGTGAAACACTTTTAGGACAATTATTATCTATGTAAGAAGCTAAATATTGCTATATTTATATGTTTATCATCTACCTGCATGCATGTAAAGCTCAATATTCATGAAATATTATCAAATGAGAAAATCAAAATTTTCTTGAATAACTTTTACAAAGAGTTGTGCAAACACTTTTTCTAATAAAGTAAAATGAAAGTAGGCCTGTACAAAATTTCCATGGCAAATTTGACTTTCACAGGTCTGCCATCCCTCTTTAGGAGAAATACTAAAAAGTGTTTACATCACATATGATATATAACTTAAGCAATCACTATTTTGTTTTTAGTTTTTAGGAATAAAATGTGCCCACAATTCTCAATCCTGGCAGAAAATTGTAAAGTCGTTTTCAATGTAATTGGCCAAACTACTGGTCGTATTCCAAATAAGACTGACCTTTGCCACATCCATTGTCAATATTTGTATATCATGGGCCTATTTTGACTAACTTGGCCTAAACACAATTTCATTGCATCCCAAATGTGGTCGGTCAATAAAAAGTTAAATATGAGCATTTCGATACTGCTGGTCAGATGAAAGGCTACATGTAGTGTTACAACTTACAAAGATCAGTAGACAGACCTAATTTTTAGAGCTAAAAAATAATAGTGGGCTAGGTACAGAAACATATGTTACTGAGATAGGCCTAAATGTAGTGAGATAAACACTTCACTCAGTAGGCACTACTTGCAAGGCAATACTTGTCATTTAATAGCTATAGTGTATACTAGTCAGATGTTATCTGACTAGCCTAAATGTAGTCAAAACATGAGTGGGTACCATGCACAAAACAATAATGCTTAAGTTAAATTAAGCTAAGGTTTATAATTTAACTGCAGGGCCAATAATGCAGTACCATATTTGCATTGTGTTGTTTAATTTATTCACTGGGCCTAGTTTGAATTGAATTGTAGAACGAAAGTTTATACCCAAATCACGCATACCTTTTAACGTATTAAGGCATATATTTTTCTAACTTCGAGGCCTAAATACCTCTGCCCTATCTATCTAAGTTATATTCTAATTTTTTGCCAATAGGCTATTTGTTAGTATTAGTATTACGTTTGTGTTGAATTTAATGCCATGCACAAATTGAATACTGTGTAGGCCTAGGCCTGTTATTAACCAAGGCCTTTAAAGAGGAATTTAGTCGAAATCTATGAACGAAATCTACACTTGTTGTCATTTCATTTTTTCAGCAAAATGAAGTACATTAACGTCACAGTAAGCCTAATTAAGGCATGTAGCTTGTAACGATAAGACAGTTAGTGTAACTGTGGTGTAGCGGTTATTATACCTGTCTACAGACCACAAGGCCCCGGGTTCAATCCTGGGGTGGGTAGACACGCCAGTGCACCACAACTGGTTATCAAAGGCCGTGGACATTGACTTGGTTGTCGATGTTATGTCGTCCGTACGTCGTACCTGTGTTCTCGTCCGGGTCGTATTAAGCGTTTCGTGATAGCATTTGTACTATCATAACCGAACACGCAGGCGACGACCCCGTCATTGTAATTGTGTCTTCAACTCTCTCTCTGTAAGAAGTCCGGTGTTATCGGATATCGGCTCTAACGTTAGCTCCTTGGCAAAAGTTCGTTAACATTTTTTTGTCGTGGCCCTCAGAACGCGACAGGTGTAGTATTGTAAATTCCATGCTCAAAAACCGCCATCATTTAAATTGAGAAGTATATTTTAAATTTGATTAACTTAAGAGAATATTGACTTCAAATTAAGTGTTATTTATTGAAGGTTGTATCTTAATGGTTACTATGCTACATTCAATTCCAGCAATCTTAATTATAGAAATGACGTTGTTTTTATTCGCAAAATTCATGTAAATTGGCAACGTTGAGGAATGTAGACGAAAACTTCCGGTGCCAATCCAATAATTTAATAGCCAGGCCAAAAAAGGGATATGAAGAACGGTATTATTTAGACATTTTTACCGTTTCAGAAACATAATAGAAAATATCTATTACACCAAAATATTTTGTGAACAGTCACAAAGAGATAGTGAAGGAAAATAATATCATTTGAATTGAACGAGGCTAGTCTCACCGGATGTAGTGAGATAAACACCTCACTCGGTAGCCTGAGGCACTACATGCTAGGCAATACTTGCATACTTGTATAGCAGCCATGAAATGGCTATAGCGTATAATACGGTCAGAATGTGGATTACATCGGATGCGGTTCTAAAACTTAAACAGCGAAGTTAAGAAATTGTTGAGATTAAGAAATTGTTAATGTCCATCACTACAATCTTGCAGCCTGTCAAATTCGGCGTGGTTAGAATTTATTTCAGGAGAACCAAGTTGCAGAGCGGCTTTATTTATTGTATCTATTCTATTTTATAATGAATAAATTAAAACCTACATAATTTTGTTCTCTTTCTTTAAAGTTCGTGTCTAGCTTTTCGTTTCTGAAGGGGCTTAAGCTCCCCCCCCCGTCCGAAGAAAAAAAAAAAAACATTGCATAAAACACTTCCCTGAGAATTTCTCGAATTGACAGCTTGCTTTACTAGAAAGTGAAGAATTTTCCTGGAAATTGAGGAATATTTCTCCAGAAATTAAAGATTTCACCAAAGACATGAAAGAGCTTTAAGCTCTTTGATTTCACGAAAATAGAGGAAATTTCCTCCAAAATGAAGGAGATTTCCTGAAAATTGACAAGATTTCCTTAAACTTCATGAAATTCAGCAGAAGTTGATGATTTTTTAGGTGGACGGAGAAACCTCTCCCTCTTAAGACACGCCACTGCTTTCTTTATTACTATCCATACAAAAAAAAATGAAATGCCACAACAGCCCTTTTTTAAAGGGTGTTCTTGTAAGTTAGGCCTATTATCTCATAAGAATTGATTTAATAATTGTGGTTTTGACGCCAAATTAGGCTTCCAGGATGAAATAACAGTTCCTTTTTGAGTGAAAAAAGTCAAAAAGCAAAAAGCATTTTAGAGGCAAAATTTGCCTTGAATTAATGACCGAGAATTTAGTTTAGGCCCTATTCACGTTTTCTGTTGACTCGCTGCATGCCTTGTATGTACGATTTGGTTGTTTGCACTGCGCTTTGCCTAACAAAATTTGGTTTGTTTACAAAATTGCCGCCGGATGACGTCATTTTGCGTTCGGCGGATTAGGTCAATAGACCTTTTCAAACCAAGTTTAGCTGAACGTGATTTCTTCAGTACTTCGACGTGACCGATCGAAAGCTGGGGAACTTTTCCTTTGTTTTCCAACCAATCAGGTGCAGGTTTGAGGGAAAAATGTAAGCAGCAATACCCGCGCGCATTTCCTAAAACGCTTAAAAACATTTGTTTATAGGCTTGGTCTTATACCGTGCGTGAATTGTGCAGACGGCCAAGATTCCTCCAGTATTTTATTAGTCAATAAGATTCCTCCAGTATACGATTGGTCCATTATAGACACGTGAATCTCAGCCATGTGACTTTATTTAGATTGATTATCCGGAAATTGCCGAGCCACTAGACTTAATCCCGAAGTAAGGAATCTCTCTTATGATTCTAGGTTGCGAAATCTTGGTTTGACCATGCTTAAGTTGAGAAGAGTACGTGGCGATATGATTCAGGTTTCTAAATTCCTAACTGATAGTGATGTTTTGACTTCCTGTTATTTCTTGCATGTTTCAGCTAATCCTCATGTAACACATGGTAACAGTTTGAAGTTGACCAAAGAGTTCTCACGGATGAATATTCGGCGTTTTAGCTTTTCGCAAAGAGTTGTTAATGAGTGGAATGGTTTGCCTGAGTGGGTAGTTAGCTCCAATTCTGTTCACAATTCCCAAGTGAACATTGATAAGTTCTTTACTAACTCTGGGCGTCTTTGATTTTTTTTTTGTGGTGGTGGTGGTGGTGGTGTTAGTTTGGGCTTTATATGGGGTGACTAACCCTTCTAAGCCCGTAATCTTGTTATGTTATGATTCGGATTTGAAAAGGTCTATAGCCCATAATAATAGGCCTAGGGGCGTCTTTTATATGACGTCAATACTATTACTTCAATAGGTTAGGTAAGGTTTGGGTAAGTGTATGATGTCATACGAAGGACACTCAGTACTACAGCTGCCAGGATCTTCAGCCGGGTGTCCTTCGTATGACGTCATACCCTACCTAACCTAATCCAAAGACGTATTTGACGTCATAAAAAAAGACACCCATTTAAAGATTCTATCAAATGCGTTTAAGACTCTGTCAGCTGCTAAACGCGCTTACTTGGAATACAAATTTTCCTTAGAATTTGAAAGAAATTAAGCACTTTTCAGCTTATATTCGCTTTAGCATTAGATAAAGTATACGAATCAACGATGCCAAAAAATAAAGGAAGTGGAACAAAGGCAGCTGGCAAGAAGGGAAAATCGGGTAAAGCACTTACTATCCGTTATTGGTAGATACTATAAGTAACATACTGTCTTACAGTAACACTAACATACTAGTTTCGCGATACAACATTGGCTCTAGATTAGCTAGTAAGTACGAATATTCATACTCCCAACTCATTCGCTCTTATTTAGTGTACAAACGATCAGACTTAAATACTTTTAAAAAAAATCGCGCTTAAGCAAAGTCAATGGGCTTCAACGCACAGGCGTTCTTAGCATTTTGGCAACCTATAATAGCCTAGCTACTTAAGTTACAATTACATGTATTATAACAAGGTAGGTCACCTCGTACCGCGACTTTCGAACCGTATTCACTTGGTCGGAAATGTGACCTGAGGTCATCAGACCGACCACATAGCAACCATGTGCATTCAGCCCACATTGGAGTGAAAACAAAGCGATCAGCTGTGTTTGTTTACATGCAATTTCGTACCGCAGACAGTAAATGCATACGGACTTGCCCATGTGTATCGCGCAAAGGTTTGTTTTCACTCCAGCAAATGACGGCATCTTCCAGATGTGACTTGGCACCATCCAAGTGAATATGAAAATTCCTTTTTTTGACTACTCGCGAATCTTAATTACATTTTTTTTTACGCCGGAGACTTCCTTCTTCATTTGAGAGCCACAGTATTTGTTATTTTTTTCCAAAGGGATGTACAAACAATGAAATTTCTACCACATTACAGTCATGACAATGTAAATGCCTGACAATTTGCTGCAAACCAAAGAAATGTTGCGATGACGTCATAAAGAAGCAGCACTTCAATGACGTCATCGCAACATTTCTGTGGTTTGAAGCAAATTGTCGGGCATTTACACTGTTATGACTGTAATGGGGTAGAAAATTCATCATTTGTACATCTCCTCGGTTAAAATAACAAATACTGTGGCTCTTAAACGAAGAAGGGAGTCTTGGGCAAATGTGAGTTGCGTAAAAAAAATGTAATTAAGATTCGCAAGTGGTCAAAAAAAAGGAATTTTTTATACGGTTCAAAAGTCACGGTAGGAGGTGACCTAGCTTCTTATATATATGTAATAAGTATGTAGGTTGCTATAATGCTAGGAACACCTGTGCTTCAACGTGTTTTCAAAAAAAGTTTCAACTTTATTTTCGGTATGAAGACTTCAATATTTTAACATGAAAATAAGCACACGGAAACTTGAATTTGGTTTTACACCCAATAAATATCGTAATAACTCAATTGCTTTCCTAAAAGGAAAACAATTTTTTGCAGATACTCTAGAGGTAAATAGCAAAAATCATTAATCAATTTTCAAGAAAAGAAAAAAAAAGAAACTTGTTCGCTGAAAGTGGCCATTTTGAAGAATGACTTAATTTGAAGAAAACGGAAGTCTTTTAGAAACTATGGTAACTCAAAGTAGACTTACATTGATAATTAATTTCATATCACTCACAGAGTCGTACAACACCTTACATATGCCATTAACAGTTACCGTAGACACTGTATTAACTTTCCTGGTTCCTGATTGGCTGTTGTCACATGTTGATGTCTTTTGACAATCTGTACAGTCACTTTAACGAAAACTTCTCTAAAAACTTGCATGTGGATTGGTGACAAAACAATTTTTGTTGTCGAAATTACCATTATCACAGTTGTATTTGTATGGATCGTGTGGAAGTAAACTATCTTTAGGCAGACATTCATACGATTGCCATGTGAATAGAGAATTTCAATTGTAAGTATTTTGTTACGAAAAGTGGCTCTCAATTCTCACCCAATGTTGGGTGAGACTTCATATACTTAACTATTACAAAAAGTGTATAGGCCTACAGTAGGCTGAGATCATAATTTCCTCTGACTGTGTGATAAGGCCTAATAACAAACAAAAGCAAAAAGCAAAAAATGAATCTCAGACTAGGCCTAGATTAGTATGAATCTTCATAGGCCTACTCCAACTGCTTCGCTCTGAATCTCTGATTTATAGTATGAATGATTACATACATAAAAAATTTACACACTTAAGAAGCAAAGTCAATGGGCTTCAACGTGTTTAAAAAAAAAAAAAATGCTCAGAAACTTTAGGTAATTTGATTTTCGATATGAAGACTTCCTTATTTTACCCTAAAAATTAGCACGCGGAAACTTGAATTTGTTTTACACATTGTGAATATCTTAATAACTCAATTACAATCCTAAAAGGATGCACTTTTTTCATTAAAAAATAAAATTACAACACATTTTCTGTGATCATCTTGACAAAAATGTAGCACGCACGTAAGCTTTTCCAACCAATAAGAAGATAGGACGTTGCGTAAAGAAATTATTGACAGATTTTAAGTGCATATCTGTATTCCCTGTGCAGCCTTGAGCATATGAACATAGCATTGTGCGTCCTATGTGCGTGTTACTTATGTACGACGTGTACAATTTGTATGTATTAATATCAACAAAAGAACTAGGGCATTGAGGTAGTCAAATTCGAACAAATTTTGATAGTGCGCAACAATGCAAATGTCGCGTTTTCAAATGCGCATTGTGATTTTTGTTGTATCTGTACCTGTTTTGGCTACTCCCTTTTTCAAGTTGTACGCGCTTGTTTACAACATTAGTGCACAAGACACTGAATTTCTTCCAGAGATTTATCCATTATTACCTTTTTCTGCTGAGATTTCGGGAAATTTACCAAAACGTAAGTTTAAATAAGTAATTCAGCTTTATGTTTGTGTGGTTACATTAGGCAAAATTTGAGGGCATCGGTGTTAACTTTTATGCTCTTTTGTGAACACTGTACTGTATAGGAGAGGTTGTGTATTAACGATCGTGTCTACTAGACCTAGCCTAGATAAGTACTAGTTATTATGCACGTCCCTCAGTACAGTTGACATTGGGATTGCCATATGAGGGTTGTTTTAGCTGGTATACAATTGCTACGTTTTTGAGAATTCACGCGTAGAAAATTGATGATATGTCTGATTTATGTTTTGTTGGACATATTTCTTCATCGCCGCATGTTTGTGATTAACTATTTAAACCTCTGCAAATAGGTTTTACGATGTTCCACTAAACTACAGGTTGATTTTTCGCTGACATTTTTTTTGTTCATATAATTTTATTAAATGTAATTTTAGTAATAAAACTGGGTGGGAAAACAAATTAATAAAACATCAAGAAATGTATAGATAATATAATTGTACTGTATAAGTATTATCCTAATTTTTTCCTCAAATATTCTAAAACATGCTACCCCAGCTAAAATGTTATCAGACCCCAGCTTGATCTAAAAAGGGGCAGGGTGCTCGACTTGTTGAGGGGCACATTAATGCGCGCGCAAAGCGCTGCGTCTTTTCGGCATAGAGTCCAGGGGCTCAATCCCCATGGTGAAGAAGCTCTGGGATTTTAGCTATAATCATACCTCAGAATGAAACTATTCTGACTGATAAGGACCATTAATGAGCCAAACGGGACAATTACTTACTCTGTTATCATTCTGTGTTCTGTATCCAGGTAAGGTATTTCATTTATGAGATTAATTAAGATTATTAAGTTTAAATAAAAAACAATCTATAAAAAAAATAATCTCATGAGGGGCAGGGTGGACCCCAGGGGCCCCCCAGGGGGCAGGGCTGGCCCACGGAGGGGCAGGGCAGGCCCACGGAGGGGCAGGGTGGGCCGCCACTGTAAAACAGCAAAGCTAGGGGTCTGGTCATATCCCCAACAGCAGTGTTTTGAACTTTGACTGTACTTTGAAGAGTTGTCAGGCGATTTTTACGGAAAGAAAAGTACCCCAGTAACTGCTTCGTTAAAAGTATCCAAAATTACCGTAAAACCAGTTTTTGAAGACATGGATGGGCTTCAACATCATGAATAAGCATTGTGGGCAAAAAAATGGTTTTGTTTTCATAAAGATCTTAAAACCGAGATTTTCCAATGTTTTAACAGTGCTTAAAACAGCGCAGCAGGGTATAGGCTTTTGTAGTACCCTTGGACAGCCAGTCATCACTAACGTCAACCATACTAATATGGCTGGCATCAGTCCAACGGTACTATGGGGAGTACTAGATTAGTACAACAAGTCCTGAATATTACACCACTGAGCACCCACCCATACAGTACTACAGACACATAGCAGGTTTGTGCTTTTGTGAAAGTGTCTAAATCATGTTGAGAAATTAGTTTATATAACAAAATAGAGACCCTAAATACTCCTATACTTTTTTCTCAATCACTCTTATAAAATTCCTATATATTTTCGTAGCCTTGGTGGGACACATGGTCATTTCAACAGAAACTGGCTTTTTTAAAGAAATCTTCCTGTGGAATTTAATTTTATTAAATTTGATAGAGGACAATAAAAGAAGCAGATTGGTGTAAAACCAAGGTAATATCTTATTCCTACAAGAAGTTCAATTTTAAAGATTGTACTTGTCTGCGTAAAAGATAAAGATTAGTACAGGAAGTGCTGTGATGACATTATGATGATGACTTAGACCCAGTATAAAAGTGATTTGTATGCGGGCAAGAAAAAATTCATTAACTTCTTCTAGGAATGAGATAGCAACTTGTTTTTTTACCAACGTTTCTTAAAATTTTCTCTATCAGATACATACTGTAAACATGATATTTAATGAGAATATTCCTTTAATAGCTGGTCTTAAGACTCACTTGACATAACAAAATGACAATTGTAATTCATTGTGCAAGTTTCCCATTATTAAGGTATTTTAAGGGAGAGTACAAAGCAAACCAAATGAAGTTAATAAGAGGAAGAAAATAAAGTAATTTATTTCCAACTTTGAGAGAAATTAGACTGATGATGGAAAACAGGCTGAAAAGATAAACTAATATTAATGCTCGTGATATAACTAATAGAAACTAATATTGAAGCCCTGTGATATAACTAATAGAAACTAATATTGATGCCCTGTGATATAACTTATAGAAACTAATATTGATGCCCTGTGATATAACTAATAGAAACTAATATTGATGCCCTGTGATATAACTAATAGAAACTAATATTGATGCCCTGTGATATAACTAATAGAAACTAATATTGATGCCCTGTGATATAACTAATAAACTAATATTGATGCCCTGTGATATAACTAATAGAAACTAATATTGATGCCCTGTGATATAACTAATATTGATGCAATGATATAACTAATAGAAACTAATATTGATGCCCTGTGATATAACTAATAGAAACTAATGTTGATGCCCTGTGATATAACTATTATTGATGCCCTGTGATACAACTAATAGAAACTAATATTGATGCCCTGTGATATAACTAATATAAACTAATATTGATGCCCTGTGATATAACTAATATAAACTAATATTGATGCCCTGTGATATAACTAATAGAAACTAATATTGATGCCCTGTGATATAACTAATATTGATGCTGTGATATAACTAATAGAAACTAATATTGATGCCCTGTGATGTAACTAATATTGATGCCCTGTGATGTAACTAATATTGATGCCCTGTGATAGAACTAATGTTGATGCCCTGTGATATGACTAATATTGATGCCCTGTGAGCTTATAGAAACTAATGTTGATGCCCTGTAATATAACTAATAGAAACTAATATTGATGACCTGTAATATACAGTAATAGAAACTAATATTGATGGCCTGTGATATACAGTAATAGAAACTAATATTGATGCTGTGATATGACTAATAGAAACTAATATTGATGCCCTGTGATATTACTAATAGAAACTAATGTTAATGCCCTGTAATATAACTAATAGAAACTAATATTGATGACCTGTAATATACAGTAATAGAAACTAATATTGATGGCCTGTGATATACAGTAATAGAAACTAATATTGATGCCCTGTGATATTACTAATAGAAACTAATGTTGATGCCCTGTAATATAACTAATATTGATGACCTGTGATATACAGTAATAGAAACTAATATTGATGGCATGCTAACTAACCACTGTAAATCCTTTAAGCGTAGGCTAGATCAGTTAAAGTTTCATTAGTTTCCACATTTTTTGCTCATTTTTGTGTGAGAAAGGGCCTGAAATTCATGCGAATCCACGCCCAAATTCTTTCCAATCATGTCTTTCACTTTTTGGATGATTTTCATCATGAGTAGCACTTAATACGACAAATTATCCAATGTCATTCTAGTAGGTCTACAGTGTGCAGTTTGCCTAAAACTGTATTATCTGAGTCACTAAAATGATGTTATCACATATCCACTGACATAAGTAGAATGTCATATTTATTTTGGTGTACAAAAAACACATTTATGCATCAAACAAGGATTTTTTTTCATTTTATGAATAATGAATCAGATAATAAACCCTTCTTCAATATTCTGCCTTTGTTGTCCTATTTTATATAAGATCAACATGACATGTAGATTTCATGTCTGCAATGAATTCATTTTATTTTCAGATGGTGGAGGAGATGATGCTGCTGGCACAAAGCAAAAGAAAGGTGGGACAGCGGTCAAGGTAAAGAACTCAGCATTTTCAGTTTTGTGCACATGTGGATTTACTCACTGCTGACAGATATGAAATAATTTGAAGATTTGAAGTATCTTGCCAGTTGCCATTGATTTATGCAGACATAAGATAAGCAGTCATTTATGCAGACTTCAATGCAGTTCAGATAAGCAGTTATTAATGCAATGGAATCTTCTTTTCTTGGCATTATATGAAATTGGGAGTTCTTAACTTAAGTTAATAACTTGCTATTTGGTTCAGTGGTAGAGGGCATTAGCTTATTTGTATAGCAATGAAAATATTTGTACATGTGGTATCTCTTGAATTAAAGTGGGTATGATGATTTTGCTAAAACAATTGATCATACAGTATATGTGAAGAGCATTGTTCACACTTCATGCTAGGGTACAGTGTGCATTTGCTGCAATATGTTTGACCCGAGATCAAAAATATATGGCCTATGACTTTAATATGATATTGATGTCTATATTGATATGTTTCCAATGTCTAGTTTGTCATACGTTAAGCAATATTATTTCGCATAATTTTGCTTTAATGTTATTGTACATTTTCCATGCTGATGAAAATGTAAGTGCATCTTTCAAAGCTCAAGTAATTTGAAATCATCTGCCCCTGCTACCCTATTTCTGTATATATTTCCCTCTATAAGCCCATTTTCTATAATTGGCTTTGAATAGTGGAGCATACTGTCCTTCAGACGTTCTAGTATCAAATGCAATAGATTTAGATGTTAGATTTTTTGCAATATCTGCATCACAATATGTAATGTAATTCTCTAAACAATCAATGGCATTTTTGTAGTGCTAAAATAAAGACTAGTTCTAGTTTATTATGAGGAAATTACTCAAATAAGTTTTTATTTGGTCAATGTATTCATAAAGGAATACAGAAAGAAAAACATGAACATTTTTTTTGGCTATTTTACCAGTGGTGGCGCTATGAGTGGGCAAGAGGGCATTTTCCCCTGCCCCACGAAATTACTTTGCCTCCAGAAAATTTTGTAAAGTGACATATTTTTTCTGATTTATAAGCCACCCCTCCCAGCATCAAAATCCTGGCACTGCAACTGTTACCTACCGACCAGAGTTTTTTTAGTGATAACTTAATGCAAATAAACAATGTCTTATGGCCAGCCTTACAAAGAATACCATGTCATGACAGGTGAAAAAAAAAAAAAAAATGTTTATCATATGATTTACTGAATAAGACGAGGCTTAACAAATTGTTTGCCTCCAGTAACCCATCTTGTTTTGAAAAAAGGGGGTCGGTAGGTAGGCAAATTTTGTGGGCCAAATTCAAGCTTTCTCATACGTCAATAAAGTGCTATCATTTCAGATAAAATAAAACAAAAATATTTGAGTAGGTAGCAATTTTGCTGGGTAGGTACTAGGATTACTTGAACAATTTTTTAAGGATGGCCTAAATATGGCAAAATATGCAATCTGTGTGGGCATTGGTGGCAAAATATGCAATCTGTGTGGGCATGGTAGGGGTCGAATTTGCAGCTGTTCTGATGAGAACAGTTTTAGGCAGGAACAGTTAATTTTTTAACATCACTCTTCCAGTGGAACAGTGTTCTTTTCACAAGCATGTGGCATCAATAACTTGATTTCAGTTAAAAAATGCATGATGTCAAACAAGATTATTATAAAAATAATTTCTTCGAGTAAGAAAAAGTTTTTCTAATCTTACCTGCAATTGTCAGCACATTTAATCATAAATACACATACTGTATGCAAGGCTGCTTGCTCGTGTACGACTTTCAGCAACGAGATGCTACATCATGTAATTAAGAAATAAACTGCAATTGCGAGCCCATTGTTGGGTAATAACTGGCAAGCTCAAATAATTTTGAAAATAATGGGCGAGGTGAAGCCGAGCCCATTATTCTTCAAATTATTTGGGCGAGCCAGTTATTTTCAACATTGGGCAAGTAAGAGAATTTTATTTATATTCTATCACCAAAAAAATGAAAATATTTTGCAAGTAATCGGCAAAAACTTAGACAATAGTGAAATATTGTTTTTGATAATATTAGACATTCACATACAGCATTTGGGCAAGCTATCTAATTTGTTTATTCATCAGCAATCGTATCAGCCAATCACAAATTACTTGTGGTTTCTGTCTGTGCTCGCATTCATGATAAAATTTCTGACCGATGACCAAGAATGACAAATTTTATTCCAAGAAGGATATCAGCTTGCTTCTGTCAACGTTTATTCACTCACTTAAGCATATGTTTGTAATAATTTAAAATAACATTGCGACTTAAATTTCCAGGGCTACGTTTTAGATAGCAATAGCGATAGCTGCAAAATGCAAGAATAGTGCCAACTAAATTTGTACAGTTCTTGAAACAGAACTGAGGACCTAAGGTTATCGTAACTCAGTAACGCATTTTACTACTGAAGAGCTTATCTTCAAACTTTATGGCTGTCTCAGGATCTATTTTATTATAATGCGAACCTATGTAATGGTGATTCCGTCTGTCCGACCGACCACAGTTTTTTGAAAATTCCTCACAAAATGTTAAAGATTCTTCAGATTTCCTCAGAAAAAGTTAAAAGTCTCTTCAGATATCCTTATGGAAGGTTAGAATTTCCTTATAAAATGTTCAAGTTTTTCAGAGACACTTAAGACAAGATTGAAGAATAATTTCCTTAAAAGGTCTACAAAACATTTGCTTTTTCCTTAGAAGATAACTGTAAAATGATATAATTTTCTAATTTTCTCTCGTAGCACTGGAGATTAAAATCCTTCAAAATATTTGGCCACCAACGGTTGTATCAGGCATGATTATTAATCTCCGCCTTTATTATTGTGGTCATTTACACAAAGTTGCTACACTATATGAACTGACCAGACTTTTTTTTATTTAGTATGCTCAGTCTTGGAGTGTGACAGGATGTGACTGCATATGGGAGGGATGCCATGTGGGACATGAATGGGGGCCATGCAGGATATATATACCATGTGGTATACACCAAGGTCTATATCAGGCATAATTATTTGACTCCACCTTTTTTTTCCTTATTCAACAAGTCATTTGCATATAAGTTATTATATGATCTGACTCTTTCATACATAGTATGCTTAATCAGGGACTGATAGCTAGGATAAGACTTCTTATGGAGCCTATGGGATGTCATGTGGATGTGGTAAATGGGGTAGGATGCCATTTGGAACATGGGGTGGGATGCCATGTGAAAGAGGATGGAATGCCATGTAGGATATGGTGGTATGCCATGCGGGACATAGAGTGGAATGCCATGGGATGGGATGTCATGTGGGACATGTGATGTCATTTGGGACATGGATGTCATTTGGAACATGGGATGTCATTTGGGACATGGTGGGATGTTAGTGGGACATGGGGTGGGATACCATGTGGGACATGAGGTGGGATGCCATGTGGGACATGGGGTGGGATGCGATGTGGAACATGGGGTGGGATGCCATGTGGGACATAGGGTGGGAAGCCACGAGTAACACAGTGTGACATAGGTTGGATGCCATGTGTGACATAGGGTAGGAGGCCATGAGATGTGATGCCAGCTGGGACATGAAGTATAATGTTATTGGGAGGGACACCATGTGGAACAAATGGTAGGATCCAATGTGGGACATAGGTGGGATGCAATGTGGGACATCAGTGAGAAGCCACTGATGCGGGACATAGTGGAATGCCATGGGGAACATAGGGAGAGATGCCATGTGGGACACAGGGATGGATGCCGTGTGGGACATAGGGAGGGATGTCATGTGGTACATATGGTTGGATTAATGTGAGACGTACAGTTCATGAAGTGGTGATTTTTTTTTTTTTTTTTTTACCAGTGGCGCCGTCACAGGGCTACGTCCCCCCATGTCCGAAACATCAATTGTTTGGTCCAAAATGGATATTTTGACCTTTCTTCAAATGAAGGGGGGAGGGTGGGGGGGGGAGTAGTCTGTATAATTGCAAAATTATATGCTGCTATACTAGATCATTCATAATCATCCTGTTTTAGTTTTAAAAGCTGTGTATTGCACATAGTCTTTTGGGGGTATCTAAAACTTGGAAAATGCAAGGTTTCCCGGTGACCCCTACTGGGGTCCTAAGGCAGGCCCCTGGACCCCTGCCAAAAATGTTTGTGCCCCCATTATCAAACTCCTGGTGGCCCCAATGATTTTTACCCCCTCATTGATTAATGGTGAAACAACAAGCTGTGAAATATCATAATCTTATAATTTAAACAAAGAAGATGACAATTTCATTTGAAAATCTGTATTACTCATTGCAGACAAGGTGAAATATATGGGGACTGTCCTGATTATTGTAATAGGTTGAAGTACTCTTGTTTTATTCATATTACAACAGTTACAGTACCTTGTCAATTGTTTTGTGTAGGTCATCTTAATTAGATGAACATTTAAAGAGGACATCAAGTCTGACATAATCACTATTTCATATGATAGAATTAAAAAGAACAACCCCCTCCCCGTCTACACATTCTATACTTCTTAAGGCAATGTGGCAGTAACACAATTTTTAATTATTAAAAAATTTAATGCTATTATAACATTCATAAAATGGTATCATGAACCCAATATGATGTTGGAATGCTTTGTATTTCTGTATAATCTATCTCAAGTTTTTTTTAGCTCATGAAAAATTGTTTTCCTTTTGTAAGAGTCCAGGACATTTTTGTGTATACATGAAATTATCAAAACATGCTGTTAAAACTTTAAAATGTCACATCATTTTGGAATAAAAACTTCAATACAAATGAAAGACATTAGAATCCTTATGTCCCTATTGGGGAAATAGTTTGAACATGCACAAGATTTCAATACTGAATTGAACAAAATGGCAGCCTCCATGTGTTAACTTCAAATACAAATAACTTAAGATAGGAATAAGATTTAGACTTGCTGAGTTTGGTATTTGGTTTCGATTTTAACTTTCTCTTATGAAATGAAATAAGGATTGTATCAGACTTTATGTCTCCTTTAAGGTATTTCTCCCAATGGTTGCAAACCTCAAGAAGGCTAACTGATTGTGGTATGTATCCAAGAAATCTTTTGAATTATTGTTCTAATAAAAAAAAAATGATATTTTACACAAGTTATTTAGTAAGTCATTCCTTTGAAAAGCATGCATAATTCATGTAAACGAATCATTCGAGTCCTGAATATTTGAATATTCTGGCACATTGCATCATACATTGAAAGTTTCAAAATAATGAATTTTGTTTATCATTATATTTTGCTTGTCGCAACTTTGATTAATAATGACATGTTTTAAATATCTTAAGACTTATTTCAACATATTTGAATTTTTTGGAAATATTTGTTTTTTGCTGTTAAAGGTGAGGCACATCCTGTGTGAGAAACATTCAAAGGCCATGGAAGCGATGGAAAAATTGAAAGCTGGTCAGAGATTTAATGTTGTTGCTGAGCAGTACAGTGAGGATAAAGCCAGACAGGGGGTTAGTACCAGCACGACTCAAGAATTAATTGTGATCAGTGACAGCAAAAGTTTGAATTGGGGATTTGGGTTGGGGGAGCAGGTTTTTGTACAGAATTGGAGAAATATCCTCTAATCAACTTATTTTACAAGTGTTTTTAAAACTTTGAAATGGGAGGGAAACAGAGGCAGTAGTGAAAGCTTTATTAGTCAAGAAAAAATCAAATGGTGGTGCCTCCTATGTTTGAGGATACATTTAATAAAGAGTACAAAAGTACCATCATGTATCAAAATCCCTTCACTCATATTCTTTGAAATGGGATACTTTTTTAATATTTGAAAAGGCTGTTTTTGTAGGGGCATACCCATTGTGACATCCTGGTTCTCATCTTTCAAAGGAGCTTTAAATTCTCATTATAATAGAAAATGAAAATTCTGCATATTTACCTTCAATTGAAACAAAAGTACAAGTTATAAACCCACACACACACACACAAAACATTTTGAAAGATCTAAAGGAATTTATTCAGATCATACTAAATTCACCCCTATATGATTTGGTCTGGTCCTTAAATTCGGTCTTGAATTTGGTACATAAAAAAATGCATAGTTTGGCATCTAGTAGATTAAGGGTTAAAAAAATCATCAAGTTATCAAGATTTCAGTATTTTTCAACCAGTGACAATTGTCTATCAGCATTCCATTCAATTGAGCTTGTTCATCTTTGATTCTGTTTCAGGGTGATCTGGGATGGATGACCAGAGGCTCCATGGTAGGACCATTTCAAGATGCAGCCTTTGCATTACAGACTAGCACAGTCGACAAAGCCATATACACAGACCCACCAGTAAAGACAAAGTTTGGCTATCACATAATAATGGTGGAGGGCAAAAAATGATAGCAGGACCTGTTTAATCTTAACATTTAAAAGAATGCTGCTGAGGTTTTTCATCTCAAAAGACTCTGGAGCCCTTCAAAATATTGAGAGTTAAGCTGTGAAGCCTTTCAATATCATCATGTTATCTAAGTTGAGCTCTGCACTTCATCATTGTAATTGAGTTAAACTGTACAGCCCCTCAACATCATGATGTAATCTGAGTTGAGCTGTGCAGCCCTTGAACACCATTATCATGTAAACATAAGTTGAGCTGTACAGTCCTTGAACACCACTATCATATAACTATTAGCTGCGCAGTCCTTGAACACCATCATCATGTAATTAGATCTAAATTGAGCTGTGCAGTCCTTGATCACAATCATCGTGTAATCTGATATGAGCTGCGCAGCCCTTGAACACCATCATGATATAATCAAAGTTGAGCTGTGTAGTTATTGAACACCATCATCATGTAATCTAAGTTGAGCTGTGCAGTCCTTGCACAACATCATTATGTAATCTAAGTTGAGCTGTTCAGTCCTTGAACACTATCATTTATAATTGTAAGTTGAGCTGTGCAGCCCTTGAACACCCATTATGTAATCTAAGTTGAGCTGTGCAGTTAGTACTTGAACGCCACAATTATGTTATCGTAAGTTGAGCTGTGCACTCCTTGAACACCAAAATTATGTAATCGTAAGTTGAGCTGTGCAGTCCTTGAACACCATCATTATGTAATCCAAGTTGAGCTGTAGAGCCCTTGAATTCCATCATTATGTAATTGCAAGTTGAGCTGAGCAGTCCTTGAACAACATCATTATGTAATCTAAGTTAAGCTGTGCAGTTCTTGAACACCATCATTATGTAATCTAAGTTGAACTGTACAGCCCTTGAATGCCATCATTATGTAATTGCAAGTTTAGCTGTACAGTCCTTGAACAACATCATTATGTAATCTAAGTTGAGCTGTACAGCCATTGAACACCATCATTATGGTGTTCAATAAGTTGAGCTGTGCAGTCCTTGAACGCCATCATTATGTAATCTAAGTTGAGTTGTGCAGTCCTTGAACCATCATTATGTAATCATAAGTTGAGCTGAAGTCCTTGCTCACCATTATGTAATCTGATCTGTTCCACTTTCAACGCTTTCGTCATTTAAAGTAACTTGAGCTCTGCAGTCTATCACTATCTTTACCATGTAGTTTTAGTTACACTTGGCTGCCCTTCTATTCAACACCATAGTGTAATCTGGGTTGAACTATCGCGCAATAACCTTAAGCACAATTGTACAGATGTGTTTTCTTTTATGATCAGAGTTGAGCCATGCAGCCTTGAATACCAAAACAAATCTGAATTTCATGTCGACTTGAGTTGTACAACTCTTCAACAAATTAATCATGTGCAGAGATATATTACTAAGTTATCAATGGCTTTTGGGGAAACTTCAGCTGTCATTGACAAAGATTTGAGGTAAGTATGAGAATCCAATTATTAATTATTGAAAGTCGGTGCAAGTGATCAGTCCGAGTAAGTGAAGGATACAATCTACCTTCAATGCACCTCAGCTTTGTCATGGAAAATAAAGTCTATTATGTAATTGGAGTTAAGCCATGGGACACATTTTAAGTTAAGAATGAACTGGTTTCTCTTTACACATAACTTACAATATTCCTGCTGTATTAACTTGGATAAATGGTTCTCTAAACTGGCTCTCTAAAATACCAGTAACACATTGTTTGCTCAGTTATGTATTAGAAAGAGCCTTCAACCGAGTAAAAAAATCACTGAATTTTATTTATGAATGGAACATTGTTGATATATTTGGTAGCAGAAAGCCTACCATAGAATATCTTAACATCTTACATAAGGTTCTTCAAATTCAACCTAGACAACTACAGAATGCCTTTTACATACAATAGTTGCTTGGGGATACAACCAAGTTTAAATAATTGACATTTTTTCTTAAATTGGCTTCAAACTTTACAGCTGCAAAAAGGAATCTTTATAAAGAAGATTGATAGTATATAAATATTTTTTCCCTCATGACTTTCAATAAATTTTTAAGTATTCTTGCTAAAGTTATATAGTAGTTGTCAGTATGTTGAACCCATTTGGGTTCAACATAACCCAAATAGATTTGAAAGTGCTGTTTTGTTTCATTAATTTAGTAGCTTTCTATTTGTTTTACTTCTTGTGATGTCAATCATATCCTCAAAATAGCCATTTTTTAGCTGTATGGAACGGGATATTACACTTTATAATAGGAATGTTTCTTCTTCTGTGGTTCCAGAAGTTAGAAGTTGGTGCCAGCATTGTTGAGAGGAGAGAGCAGGCGAAGCATTCAGTGGTCCAACCTGTAGAATCTTAGTGCCATATACAATATGTATCGCTTGAAAGAGATCCTGTCCAAGATTTACCCCACAATCTTTCAAAACTCTTAGTGGCCATGTAATGTTCACTTTGTAAGGTAAATTCATGGTTTACTATGAGGTTAGACAATGGGAAAGACTTGAAATTATGTTATTAATTGTAAGAAATATTTTTGACCCACTGAGAACCCAGATTAATCTTTAAGTCTATGCATATCAATGTAATTCAAAGTTTTTATACTATGAACATGTACACACTAGCAAACACCATAATTATACCAAATATGAAACAAAACATATATATACGATTGTTACAATGTGAGCATTTCAAGATTTTTACATTAAGCTACGCCTACTCATTAATATCAACACCAAAAACAATAGGGCACATCAACAGACCATGGGCAATCTGTGTACCACATATGACTTTAATCCAGTTTATCGTTCTTTAGATAACGTGTTTACAAGCTCTTTTCAGCAAAATCATATTAAGCCCCGCCCACTAGCCACTATGCATATTAATGAAATTCAACATTTTAATACTATGAACATGTACACACTACAGTAGCTAACATCATAAAACAAAACATTTAGATATGCAGTTAGGATACGAGGCATTCCAAGATGTTTACAATAATCCCCACCTACTCATCAATATGCATGGCATCATCAACAAAACAACAGCGCACATCTATGGACCATGAGCTGCTTGTATACCACATGCAGTATGACAGGAATCTGGTGTATCATTCTTGAGAGATCGTGTTAACGAGCGGGCCGTCACATACACACACATGCCATCATGACTGCAAAGGTTCGTGATGCTATTGCATTGGAACCAAAAAAGGGTCCAACTCTCGCATGTAGTGACCAATCATAATTTCCCCCCCTCAAATCGACACATTCTAAACATAATTTTACCTCTTAAGACCAAATAACAATATCCACCTAAAAATGCAACGAGTCACAATTCTCATGAAATTATTATTCTGCTGTCCTCTTTATGTGGAGTGCCAGATGAGGAAGCAGCGGATCCCATCTTTACAATCTAACCCAATCCAGGAATTCTACAATGACGACTATTGAGAAGGAAGGAGCTGTAAGGGTTGGATGAGGCAAATTGTGGAGCCAATTTCATCATGCAGCAGTGCTTAAAATTGCTGTTCGTGAATGTTTAACACGGTGTTAGCTTCATACAAGGTAGATTTTCACACTGCTAACCCCTAACCACAACATGCAATACACATGTACAAGTTAGGTAATTGGTTAACTTAATAATAACATGCAACATTAACAAAAAAGAGGCATTCTTACAAATATTTTTTTTATTTCTATTTTTTAAATTCTTTTCCATGAAAGATAATTGTAAATCTACGTATCCATACAAGAACAAAACATGAAAAAACCAAAGAATAATTTGTGATAACTAAATTTCAACCTTCAGAAAAGATTTGTCTCTATGGCATATGGTTGTTTAGCACCATTTCAATTCTTACACAATATATGAAAAACTTGACTACCACAATATGTTTAAAGATATATGGACAGGTAGAGGCAACAATAGCCAATTTACATTGAAATCCATCAAATATTAAGAAAATGTCCATCAAAATTATTATGCAAATGTGGAAGTAAATATCTGATGTCTACACCTCTTTAAGTTTTTGAAAGAGTAGCTGGTGCTGAAGAGGAAAGAATTGCATACAGATTTTGAGCAGTCGTCCTGTTCATACGTCACAAGTTTTGTAAAAAGTCCTCAAACTTTGTTCAGCCGAAACTAAATTTGTTCTTGTCATAATATAAAGACATCTGATTTTTATTTTCTGAATTTTTGTAGCTGTCCATAGATCTTTAAAGTAGATCAAGAAATTCAACAAAATAAAAGAGGAATAGAGGTAAATACCAATGTACAAAATTAACAGCACAATCAGGCATTCTTCAACTGAAGAAACTTTATGAAGTGACAAATGAGACTCGAATACCTCCTAAACAGATGAATTTTGATTTTTCACCACTTGTTTCTTTAGATGATCTGATGAACCTGCATCAGATCTGCATGGCAGAATATCCTTTCATCCCACTTATTTATTTATATTACATTTATAGAGCATGTGCACTGACATGACAAACTGAGGGAAATAATCCAGTCACTGCATATATATTATATATATATATATTATATATATCAAATTTAAGACTCGAGATTTCATTCTAATTAACATAACCACACTGCTGCAAATTGCAATCTTTTGGTACAACCCTCGACCCTTGTCTGACCAAGACTGGAAAGGAAAGCTGCACTTGATTCAATATTAGTCTGAGAGGGGTCAATAGTAACTTGTCAGGCTGAGACAAGCAAAAGCACCTGGGAAGTTATCACTCACTCTACTAGTCTTACCAATATTTATATCTACATATGAAGAAGTTACAAACATTTGCTAATTTAAGGTTATGCAAAGGATTGATCCTTCTATTCAAATTCAAAGAACTGCAGGGGCATGGACATAACCTTAATATTCCATAGGAAGACCTGAATTGTCCCATAGGAACACCTTAATACCCCATAGGAACGAACACCTAAACGTCCCACCCGGGACCATAAGAACACCTGAACACTCCATAGGAACACTCCATAGGAACACCTAAACGTCCCACCTGGGGCCATAGGAACACCCCATACATGTAGGAACACGTAAATGTCCCTGGACGTCCCACAGGAACACCTGGACGTCCCACAGGAACACCTGGACATCCCACAGGAACACCTAAACGTCCCACAGGAACACCTGGACGTCCCACAGGAACACCTGGACGTCCCACAGGAACACCTCGACGTCCCACAGGAACACCTCGACGTCCCACAGGAACACCTAAATGTCCCAAAGGAACACCTGGACGTCCCACAGGAACACCTGGACGTCCCACAGAAACACCTGGACGTCCCACAGGAACACCTGGACGTCCCCTCAAAACACCTGAATGTCCCATAAGAACACCTGAATGTCCCATAAGAACACCTGAACGTCCCACTACAAATAGGAAATTTTGCAGTTATAAAAGTAGCCAAGTGGTTTAAGCTCTGCCTGTGTGTCTTCACATGTGCATGGTTTCTGCACAGTGTCGAGTTTCATGGGGTTTACTCCTTCCATGTGGTATCTTGTTTTTGCTTTAAAAATTGGTCATGCCAAGTGCCGATAAAAGTTTGTTGCACTCTCGATGGTGAGCGTAACCAGTGATCCTTTGCCTTTCTTGTATTACAAGAATGCAAATATGCATTGAGGGGCCAATGCTGAAAAATACATAGAAGTACAACATCATCTTCAAGTTCCATGTTACTGATGGACAATGTCATCCAGGACCCCAATTCCAACTGTTTCAAAGACCTATAGATTCACTGCTGAACAAGCTTATTTTGTTTTTCCTTATGTCTTGATTCATATGTGTTCAGTTGTTATTCCAACAAGAAAAAATCAGAATAATAAGTGTGGGACAGAAGGAAAGTACCATAAAGAGAACCTGGTTTATCACTGAATAGTTGAAGCATAATAATGCTACTTTAATCATATACCCCATACAGAGAACTCTACATCTCAAAAAGAACAAAATGGTGAAATTCAAACAAAGTAAACTTTTAATCTTGTAAGAATTTAAAGAAAATGAAATGCTTCTACTATCAATTTATAATATACCTGAAGTAAACACATAAACTTGAAATTTAATCGGTAGTATTGCTCACCAATTTATTACTCATATTAAAAAATTGTTTTGAAGATTCCCCTTGGGAGGCTCATACAAAAAGGTAAAGGCCATTCAAGGCCCTTTTTGATGTGTAGTTTTCAGTCACTTTTAAGTTAAGCACACCCCTGAAGCAACCAACTCTCCACGACAATGTTTATGGTTCTAGCACTGCATGCATACTCAACTTGATGTACCTTCAGCTGTGTACATGTATCTTCAGTTGTGTACATGTATCTTCAGTTGTGTACATGTATCTTCAGTTGTGTACATGTACCTTCATTTGTGTACATGTACCTTAAGTTGTGTACATGTACTTTAAGTTGTGTACATGTAACTTAAGTTGTGTACATGTGCCTTAAGTTGTGTACATGTACCTTAAGTTGTGTACATGTACTTTAAGTTGTGTACATGTACCTTCAGTTGTGTACATGTACCTTAAGTTGTGTACATGTACCTTAAGTTGTGTACATGTACCTGCATTTATGTACATGTACCTTCAGCTGTGTACATGTACCTTCAACTGTGTACATGTACTTTCAGCTGTGTACATGTACCTTCAGCTGTGTACATGCACCTTCATTTGTGTACATGTATACCTTAAGCTGTGTACATGTACCTTCAGCTGTGTACATGTATACTTTCAGTTGTGTACATGTACCTTCAGTTGTGTACAAATATAACATGCAGTTAGAGTCTTCACAAGATGAGCTCAACAAAAGAACATTAATTTTGAAATTATATTTTTGTATTCCAGTTAAAATATTAACACACACAAGAAAGTTATTCACTCATTTTGTCACAAGGTTGAAAACAACCAATAGAAAGTTGCATACCCATATCAAGTGAACTGAACATTATGTATAACCAACAACCTCCATGGTGAAAATCAGTCATCAATTACGAACACCATCTAATGTCAGCAAACCTACTACTGTAACCCAACCTCGTGTAAAACCTACCGACCCAAACTCGTGTAAAACCTACCGACCCAAACTCGTGTAAAACCTACCGACCCAAACTCTTGTAAAACCTACCGACCCAAACTCATGTAAAACCTACCGACCCAAACTCGTGTAAAACCTACCGACCCAAACTCGTGTAAAACCTACTGACCCAAATTTGTGTAAAACCTACTGACCCAAACTTGTCTTAAACCTACCGTCCCAAATTTATGTAAAACCTACCAACCCAAACTCATGTAAAACCTACCAACCCAAACTCATTTTAAAACCTACCAACCCAAACTCATTTTAAAACCTACCAACCCAAACTCATTTTAAAACCTACCAACCTAGACCCATGTAAAACCTCACAATATGAGGCCAATTGATGGGTTCCTTTGCGGCAAAAGATATTTTCACTTTTGTTCGGGAAAAATACGAAAGGGCCTGAATAGAGTAAAGTCCAAAAACATGTTAAGAGAACAAAAATACATTTCTCCACAAAGTTCTTTTTAAAGAGTGAAAAAGTCTCTGCTTAAATCACAACAAAGTTGTTGATACAGAGATAATTTTTTGTCTCTTTGCTACTTCATGCCACATTACTACTTCATTTTACCATTTTAAGATAGTACCTTCTATGAACAAGCCTGATGGTCTCTTGGCTGGATGCTCTACACCAAACAATCAGAGCTAATCTGCATATCATGCACTACTGAATACTGATTAAAAACAAATATTCCAAATTAATCATTTCTAAAGAATATACTGTACCTATCTAAAATAATTAGAAGATTAAAAGAGGAAATGGTATGTCCTTTATTTATTCTGTAAGTGCACACATTTTTTTAAGTGTAAAGTGAAATGTGATGTATTGTAATCCAATATAAATTGCATTTATGAGGTATTGAATGTAACTTTTAAAGTGTCCTTTAGTAAACCTTTGACCTGTCCCACTGCAATAAGACACCTGATGTACAGCTACCAATGTGTTAGTACAGGTTCATCATACAGCCACATCAAAATGAAAATCAGATTATTAAATATATAAAATAGCTTGTCCCATGTGAGAGGTGAGGTGTGCAACTTAAAGCTTACACAAAATTTAACTTAAAATGACTGGCATCAGAAGGCCCAGGAGTACTTGCATAACTCACCTCTGAAACAGGCTTTTTTTAAAGTTATGAATTATGATCTATAAGTTAGATGACTTACACCATTACAACATTCTTGTCTCCTTCAAGACATACAATATCAACTAAAAAAAAACCTTGACTCCTAAATTCCTCTATAATTCTTCAGATTCTTCAGCATACATAAGTAATCTTGATAAACTTGTTCACTCTCTATAATATTTCCAAATACTTTTCTGAAGTAAAATTTGAGTAAATATGTGCATGTGAGTAAAAAGAAAAAAATTGGAAAAAAAAGAATTTACAACTAAATATTTAAAAAAAAGAAAGAGTATATAACTTTTACATACAAAAATGTATATATCAGAGTTAAATATTTCTATTGGTACAAATTAGCAATGCAACTAAATGTTGCAATGAGATGCAACACAACACTGAATATGCATCACCAGCCACACGACAAGACAGAACTAGAGTTTTTATTCCATAATTGGCAAGAAACAAGAAATTTGCAAAGAATCTACAAGTTTTCTGCAAGTAAGCATAATTACATGGGTAGGCGTTCTATCAATGTCAATAACCCAGTGCTGTCATGTAATGAAAACACAGGATATGCCCTAGCTCCTTGTTTGTTTGATGAGGGCTTAATGGCACCACGACAACGAGGGTCAAATTGTACCTGAGAGGTTAGATCATTCCAGAGGTAGGAAGAAAAGAAAATAGGGGAAGATTGAGAGAAACACGGGAACTAAAAACCAGAAAGCTGGGATCAAGAGAGGAAGTGCTTGGGTGAAAAAAGGGGCGAAAGTAGAGGGAGGGGGATGGGAGAGGAGGACTAAATATGGTTGTAGAGGGAAGCATGATGAAGAAAGGAGATAATTTTATCCAGAGGGTTTTTCTGGAAGAGCTCGGCTATTGAGTTGTGGGGAGTGAGGGATGCTCTGGAAAGGTACAGGAGGCAAGCAAGGAGGACATGGTGGACTGTGAGGGTGCAATGGGAATTGTTGCAGAGGGGTTGGGGAAACCAATGAGTAGGTGGGTGTAACCTATTCTAAGGCGGGTAATGTGGACGTTGGCTCAGAAGAGATTGTGGATGGTGGGTTTGATCGGAATGGTGGGCTGGATGATGTGAAGTGTGTTATTAATTTGGGAATCCCATGAGGTTTGCCAGCAGTCACAAACAAGGGAAGCGATAAGTGGTTTGATGTTAGAAAGGGTGTTAGAAAAGGTGATGTATTGTAATCCAATATAAATTGCATTTATGAGGTATTGAATGTAACCCTTGAAGTGTCCTTTCGTAAACCTTTGACCTGTCCCACTGCAATAAGAGGGGGTGGCCCAGGGAGGAAAAATGGGCCAGGAGAAGGTGCCAAGAGTGGCAAGGTTGATGCAGAGATGGTGGAGGTCTGGTTTGATGTGTAAGCTTAAGGAAGGGAATAGGGTTTTAGCCCTACAAAAGAGGGTGGAGAAATTAGGGTACCTAATGAGGTTGTAAACAGGGTTCTGGATATTGGTGAGGGCTCTAAAAGTGTACGAGAAGCTAAGCTTTCTACACCTTAGCAAAAACGGGAGAGGGGGGGGGGTCAATGGCTTTAACAAAAAGGCTGGTGATGGGGGAGGTTCCTGTAGGCACCCAGACAAAGCCTGAGGGCTTCATTTTGGATGGTGTTGGTGTGGTTGAGATAAGAGTTGTGAGTGGCACAGTAGACAATATTGCTGTAGTCGAACTTGGCACGAATGGTGAGCCTGAAGATTTTGAGGAGAGCAAGGGGGTTTGCACCACAAGTGGTGTTGGAGAGGAGGTGGAGAAAGTTCAGGGAGCTGTTGCATTTTCGTTTCAGGTTGGTGATGTGTTGTTTGTAAGGAGAGCTTGGGGTCTAGGGTTAACCCAAGGAACTTAGTGTGGGGTCAACTTTAGGGATGCGATTGCCATTGAGCACGAGGTTCAGGTTGGGGTGGAGGTTGTTGAAATGACAGAAGTGCATGCAGACTGGAGAATTCAAAACCGTTATTGTTGCATCGGTCTTGCAGCGGTTGAGGCTGAGTCAGGGCCTATTTTTGACAAGAGGAAAGCTAGGGGAGGAGTAGAAGATGGTGAAGTTGTCCACGTCGAGGGCACGTTTGATGTTGGGGCTAAGGTTGTCCGCGATGTTGGGGCTAAGGTTGTCCGCGATGTTGTTAATGCTCAGGTTAAAAGAGTGGGAGAGAGGATGCTGCCTTCGGGGACGCCCTCTTCTTGGGTGTTGGGGTTGGAGAGGGTGTGGTCAATACAAACTTCGAACTGCCAGGGTGAGAGGAAGTTTTGAATAAAGATGGGGAGGTGGCCTTTGAAGCCGATGGTGTGAAGTTTGCGGGTAATGCCATATTTCCAAGTAGTGTCGAAAGCTTTCTTGAGGTCGACAAAGATGGCAATGAGGTTTTTTGGCTTTGAAAGCATTGGGATAGTTGGCCAAGGACTAGCTGTTGTTGAAAGAGGCAGCGAGGTGATTAACGATGTCCTTTTTCCCAGTGAGGTTACCATTCCAGGAGAGATAAGAGACTTGCCCGTCCTGCCGTGGAAGCTGTTAACCATTCTCCAAATCTTCTTAATAGGGGTGTTGATGGTGAGAGAAGAGATGAAGACATTCCAAGTGTTGGTTTTACTGTCCTTGATAGTGCGCCTGGCTTTGGCATGGCTGATGCGAAAGAGGTTGAGGTTGTGGGTGGTCGGGTTAGTTTTAAAGTTCCCGAATGCCATTTTTCTGTTCTTCATGGCAGTTTTGCAGTCATCAGTGAACCAGGGATTGGGTGAGTGGTTAGGGGGTTGGGAGGTTTTGGGAATGGAGCAGGTGGTGATGTTGATAAGGATGTTACTGAAGTTTGACATGGGATCCTCACCCTCGAGGACATGGGGGAGAGATAAGAGTCGCAAAGTGTTTTGAAAAGGGGCCAGTCGACCTTGAGTTTCCAATTGGGGGTGTGGTTTGTGAGGGTTTGAAGGTTGGAGTGAATAAGAAGAGGGTAATGGTCACTACCACAGAGATCAGCAGACTTTCCAGCTAAAATCAAGGTTGGGGGAACAGATAGATGGGTGAGGGAGCCTGTGGCTCCCTCACCTTAAAAAAGGAAGGAAGGTTAGGGAGAGAAGTGGAGGTGGTTTGGGTAATGGGTGTACGTGGGTTGTTGGCCTGTGGCAAGGTGAAGGTAGGTCGGAAGTTAGTGTTGAGCAAGGAGAGGTTGTGCTGTCAAAGAGTGTTTTCGACGAGCTTGCCTCTGGGGGTGGTGGTATTGGAGCCCCACATGGGGTTGTGGGTGTTGAAGTCACCAAAAAGGATGAGAGGGGAGGGGAGCTGAGAGATGAGGTTGTTAAGGCTGGTTGGCTGAACACTGGCATTGAGGGAGATAGATATTGCAAAGAGTGGAGGGAGATAGATATACAGATGGCCTGAAGGTCGGTGTTCACATGAGCACAGCTGTGTGGGATATCGTGTCTAACGAGAATGGAGAAGCCTCCACAGGCCCTGTCTGCGTCCACTTGATGTTTATGATAGCAAGCGAAGTTATTGAGGGAATAATGGTCAGTGGTTTTCAAGGTTTCTTGTAGGCAGAAGACGACCGGGTTGAAGGTGGTGGCCAGTAGGTCAATTTCTTCAGAATTGGCCTTAAGGCTCCCGATGTTCCATTGTATAATCTTGTGGGTGTTATTGTAATTGTTTGTGTTGCATGCCATACGGAGGCAGGGGGTTATCTAGAGGAAGAACTGTTGGGTCTGAGTTGGCTTGTTTTTTCTTTGGATCTGTTCCTGTTTCTTTGGGAGCGGTTGTGCTTGAAAGTTGGATGAGAAGTATGTTTGGTGTGTTCGGTTCGGTAATTAAACAATCCATGTTCTCTTTAGTGACATATGTGTGGGTTTGGATGCGGTGGGCTGTTTGTTGATTGGTTGTTTGTTGGTTAGTTTGTTGGTCTGTTGGCCAGGTTGGCTTGAGTTTGATGGCATTAGAGGTGTTGGGGTAGAGGATGGCGGGGGTCTTAAAAAAGGATGGAAGGTTGGGGAGAGAAGTGGAGGTGGTTTGGGTAATGGGTGTACGTGGGTTGTTGGCAATAGTGATGGGCTTAGGACTGGCTAAGAAGAGCCAGGTGAAGTCGGTTTGGGCATGTGAGTCAGTTTTAGTTGTGTTTGGGGGAGGGGGGGTATTGGTGTCTGAGGAGACTGCGCTAGAATAGTAAGGTTTGGTATGGAGGGAAGCAAGGAATTACGGGTAAGTGATGCTGGGATTAAGATTTTTCAGTTTGCTTATCTGCTTTTCCTGAAGCCAGGTGGGGTAGTTTTTTCAAACGGAGGGATGGTTGGCTGGGTGAACACTGTCACAATTGGTACGGAGTGCAGAAAGCGCTGTTATGGTCCAGGGCTCCACATTTGCCACAGCATGCTTGGCTGCAGCAGGAATTTTTCCCATGGCCATACCTCTGGCACTTATGAC
Source organism: Chiridota heheva (assembly GCA_020152595.1). Lineage (NCBI taxonomy): Eukaryota > Metazoa > Echinodermata > Holothuroidea > Apodida > Chiridotidae > Chiridota > Chiridota heheva. Next base: position 887,848 of record JAIGNY010000132.1, read on the forward strand.
AACGGAGGGGGTTGGGAATGTAATGGGCGACTGGCATTCTCAGGTAGCCGGCAGTGATGTGGGAAGGGAGTGTCCCTGATGCAGTGCACCAGGAGATCGCCGGATCTGAGGGTAGAAAGCTTGGGGTGGGTACCAACAAGGCCGTGGAGCACCTTGTGTATGAGGAAAGGAGAAACTCTTTTGAAACTGTCTGGTTTATTGGTAGCCTGAAGGATTACAATTTTGGGGACTGGGGCTGAAGAATGGTCAATGGAGGTAGAAGGTTGGTCATGAGGAGGGCAGGGAGGGTCAAGGCAGAAGCATTTCGTCATGATGGGAAAAAAAACCAAGGGCCGAGAGACCCGAGGCAACTAGAAAAAAATTGCGGAACTACTATAGGAGAACCACTGTACAGGTATCGATAAGGGCGTGAAAGTCAGGAGGGAAAAAATAAAAGAACGGTCTCACCGAAAGCAGACACCCATCCACAGCGAGAGAATCCCGGAAAAGAAGATGCAAAACTAAATTTAGGTGGAAAAGTGTATCGGAATGAAAAGTTTGAGAAAATAGAATAGAAGTCACACTGCTCTCAAGACATTGCACTGGGACCCTAGCTGCATAGCAGTTGGGGGACCAGGGGTACAGAAAAAACAAAACAAAGTATGTTTCCTTTTTATAAATGACACTCTTTGTCACAACCATTCTCCCACACAACAATACACATATTCTTTCATTCACCACTTAATCTCAAGTTAAAACATTCCAAAAAGGAGTGTTTAATGTTTGTCAGTCCGGTTTAATGTCCCGAGCGGGAATCAATATTTATTTCCTGATTGGGACACTCAGACATGCGCAGAATACATACGTTCTGCAATGGTGTGCGCCGTATTGAAAGGGGAGATTCATTATAGACTTTCATAGAATTGTTTCAACTGTTCAAGTACACTATACGTGTACAGTCATGATGCACACTTGTATATCGCTAAAACTGAGTGACAACTGATTGTCCTATCGGCAGGAAATGGCTGCGGTCAGTTCAGCAAGAGAATTAATGTATGTTGTAAAGGCATTACTAAGAATTCTCTATCTGTAACCATGGAGCTATTAACCGAGAACTGTAACTAAAAACAAAGTTCTTTGGGATTGATTTCTGAAAAGATTTCTTTGTTTTCCATATTTAGCTAAGAAAGCTGTACTAAAAACATTGGGTTTAATTCAGGTAGGGTTACAGCGCTTACATCGTTAACATCTGATAAGCCTCTATGTACGATCTGTGCTGGTGTGGAAAAAGATGAGTGAATAAACGAAGTCTGACTTACAAAATGTATTGCGTCTTTCAACCACCCTCAATAACTAGTGGGTATGGATTTCACCCCAACATCCATCCAGTAGGGATCTTAGATCTATGCCCAAAAACTAATTTGCAGTTGAAATGTAATTAATATTTTATATTCAAATGAATTTATGGGAGAAAGAAAAAATTTTTGTTGAAAATTACTCCCATTGACTTAACACATACAAAAAAGCTAGTAATAAGTTTTGACTTAAAAAATGTGTTGCTTTTTTTCCAGTTTCAACGAACCCCCTCATGGGCTACAGTGGGTAGGGATTTGATCCTGACACCCAAATGGGGATCTTAAAACTATGTCCAGAAAACCCGTTTGCAGTTGGGATAGAATTAATATTTCATATAAAAATGAATTAATGGGAGAAAGAAAAATATATTTTTGAAAATTTCTCCCATTGACATGATTGACTTAACTTAACAAAAAAAGCGAGTAAAAACATTATTTGTATATGAATAAATTAATCATATTTCAACTGCAAGCTGTTTTGTGGTTATAGTTCTAATTCCCGCAGGGTCTCGGGATCAAATACCTACCCACTAGCTAGTAAGAGGTGCAGCGAAAAACGCAACACATTTTAAAAGTCGGGCTTAAGTTTTTTTTTTGCTTACTGATCTTACAGATGTAACCTTGTGGAAGCGCTGTGATCCCGTCTCAACTGCCTAACGTCGTAACATGGCAATGCAACTATAATAATACACTGAACATGCACTGGCAGACTGGTAACTAACACACAGATTGGGCACGGATCATCAAAAATGTCTTTCTACTGTTTAAAGTTTACTTCCAGTGTCCATGGAGATGTTCGTGAGAACCCAACAAAACATTCAAACAACAATTAAGTGAACGGCTGTTGAGATTCTACAGCCGCGAAACACATGAAAAATTATTTAAAACCACTCATTTATTTCCGATATATCCTAAAGACGCACCGCTAACTGCTTGATTTGTGCCAGTAGAAATGTCACTAAAGGTCGTATTTACATGTTATCTAAAAAAATTGAACATTATTTGCATAAAAAATGTACTCCACATGGATTGCAAAAAGTTTGTTCCAATGACAATCAACTTTCTCCGTTGACTTTGTACAAGGCGCAGCTCTCAAGAAGTAATGCATAATGGGTTGTACGTAGCTATTTTCTTAATGAATATGCATATGATTTCTGATTGGGAAATAACACTCTAATTCCCATTCAAGGCATTAAACCGGACTGTTTGTTGGTGAGTGTTTTGTCTGTGAGATATGTCAGGATAATGCATACAAATGTATGCGTTATCCTGAGTGCCCTCATGTTTAATTGTATCCTTGTACACCTTCATATCCAGCTGAACATCTCCACTAAATGCCTTCTACACATGGTGCGTCTTGCATATTATGGTTGACTGGTTGGTTGGTTGGTTTGTGGGGATAAACGGCATTGCAGCATGTGTCTTCATCATTCATGTGTTTTCAAACTTAATTTGGTTTGTGTCATCATTGTATATTTATACATATACAAATAGCTTCAAACCTTCATATTTATCTCTTACTTACGAACAAGAATAATGACCACAACCATTCCGTTCTATATTCACTTAGGTACCTCAGACTTCACCCTCACCTCAAACATGCCCAACTTGCATACAATGTTAAGCCTTCACACTCAATGTGAGTATAAATGTTTTAATTTCCTGCACTGTACAATGTGGAGACAGTGCATCGCTTATAACTAAGCCAGGAGAGGGCTTCAACAACCTAAGAAAACAACATAATTCTATCCATTCATATTCAAGCCACATGAAACACCACCTGACATGATAAAAACTTTCTACCCATATTAAAAGTGTAAAATTGAATCGTGTAAAAATACCAAAAAGTAGATAAAAAGGAGTCATGTGGCTGAGTTATCATTAACAATACCCATTGTAGCCATTTTGGTGATGCAAGGAATACTCTGCATAGCTGACAGTTAGTTTTTCACTCTGGTACCTTGTCACATTTATGGACTTCCTAAATTCATTGGTAATAGTGCTTTTATAGCCACCTTTACGTAGAAGAGAATCAATGGTGTCTTGCTTTGTCCAACCTGTCACCAAAGAAGAAAAGTAGCAAAAATATTATGAGGGTCAGTGGTGAAGTAAATATCAGATAATGTTGTTATGGTACATGTTTGAAGGAAAGGCTTGAGGGTGGGCTGTTGTTCTGCGGCAGGGGTGAGTAATGTCCTAGGGAGTGTGTGAAGGGGGCAGTCTATAAGGAACGTGAAGCAATAAGAACTACATAATGAGAAAAGCACTGTTTATCTTTGTAAGTTGATTTTGAACACCCATGTCAAAGACTTTCAATATCATTCTGTGCATGACAGTCAAAGGACCCCAGAATTAAATATGGCTTCACGTTTGTCTGAAAGCTAAAAGTTGTTTTTGAAAGGATCGAAAGAAACTTTGAATACTTACATTGTTCAGTGGCTACTTCAGGTAGATAAGTGGCTGTTTTTTTGTTCCCCTTTTCATTATAGAATTCTATCCTAATCCCATGTTTACCAACCTAAGAAACAAAAAGAAAAATATAGAGAAATTGAAGTTAATTTAATATGAATGGAGAAATATCTCTAGAAGGTATAAACTCCAGACCTGCACAAGCCACAGCATGAGAAGGGCTTATTAAACCCTCATCACGCTTGATGTGATAAGAGCAGTGGCATAGCCAGAGAGAGGGGGGGGGAGGGGGGCACAACTAGGGCAATCCCTCACAATATTTTAATTCGTGCATTGAGATTGGTACCGTTGGGACTCAAATGGTTTAGAAAGTAAATGGCGAGAATAAAAGGTGCCATAATATTCATATGAAACCCTGTACACTTACTTCTAACCATATTAATATGTGTTAGGCAGGGGGGTAAGAAGGTTCACCTCTCAGGAGGTGGGGACAAGTACCAACAAAATTCCGAATCACAAGTGGAATACTGTATTACCCTATATAAAGAGAAGGTATTTTATGCACTGGGTCACTTCAAAATTGTCAGTTCTCAGCTCAGTACTGGTCAGTTTAGGCTGGTCAGTTCTTATCAGTTGTTAGTCGCTTCATGTCATTTGTAGCTGTCTAGCAGTAACCTATCACGCCTGTACATAATAGTATATAGAGTAGAAAAAGAGAGAAAGAAGTACCTGAAGTTGACTTGTTAGGTGTTTTATTTACAAAGTTAAATCCTAAAATGAAGCTATTTGTCTCACACTGTGCAATATGAGCTATTTGGGGAATGGGTATAACCTCTATTTGACTATACCATCGCCAAAGTGTGAGGCGATAGAATAAAAGTGGGTGATAGAAATTAGATACAGGGGTGGGGGCCTTTCAATACTATCTTAATATATTAGAGGTTTTTTTTCAAACATATTTTTGTTCAGTTTTTTTTAATATTTTATATGCCACACACACCCGAGGGAGGGGGGGGGGGGCACTTCCATATGGAAGGTATAAATATGTTAGCATTATGGAAAATCCCCAGGGCAGAGAAATGGGAAATCCCTCATCACCAATCGTTCGTAACAAAAAACTTGTCTGAGAACATGTAAAGAGGGTCTTAAATATTCATACCAGTCCATTCACTATGCTAGTGCCACTGTGGTATGATGAAAACATAACCTGCCACTGCTGATTTTCCTGATTGTTTACATTTTCTTACATAATATTCACTATAAACAAAGTCACTGAATTTTGTTGCAAAAATCAGTGATTTTCACCCCTGTAAAAAAAAAAAAAAAAATCACCTGCAAAACAAATCTGTAACTCTGAAAATGTCACTGCTGTTATTGCAACCAGGAGGTACCACTGCAGATGTATTGCAAATAATGTTAATGGAAATTTTTTGAATGTCATTTATAACCTTTATTACAATGCTAAATCTTGTGTATTGAATGGTGGCATTAAATCTGATGATTTGTGTAACATTGGTGTGAGGCAAGGAGAAAACCTGGCCCCAATGCTATTTGCTATTTTTCTTAATGACTTTGAACAGTATATTAGTAAACATTGTAAAGGGCTTGATTACATGACCCATTGTCTTAAGGATAACTTAAGCAATGATGAAATTGAAGTTTATCCTAGGTTATTTACTCTTCTCTATGCTGACGACACTGTTGTCTTGTCTGAAAGTGAAAGAGACCTACAACTTGCTCTAAATGCTGTTAAACTGTATTGTGAGGATTGGTCACTTGAAGTTAATACTAGTAAAACAAAAGTCGTGATATTCTCAAGAGGTAAGATTAGGAAAAAAACCAGTGTTTAAGTTTGGCTCTGTTGACATTGAGGTTGTTGATGATTATAATTATCTTGGTACCACTTTCTACTGCAACAACAGTTTTAACAAAGCCATTGACAAGCAAGTCAACCAGGCCAGAGGTGCATTGTACAGTATGTTGACCAAAACTCACGAGTTTGAATCTACCAGTGGACCTACAGTTTCAGTTGTTTGATCATCTTGTTACTCCTCTTCTTTTATATGGCTGTGAAGTTTGGGGTCTCTGTAACGTTTCACACATTAAAAATTTTCACCTTAAATTCTGCAAGCAGATCCTAAAGTTGAACAAAAGTACTGCAAACTGCATGGTATATGGTGAACTCGATAGACATAGTCTTATCAAGACTATTGAGTCAAGAATGGTTTTACTCTGGCATAGAATTGTGAGCTCCACGGAAAATAAAGTATCCTTCATGATGTATAACTTGCTAAGGTCTTTGTACATTAGTGGTACATATTGTTCGCCATAGATTTCCAAAATCAAATCCATTTTAGACAATGCTGGACTTTCTTATGTTTGGGATGAATCTCCCTCTTTTGATGTTAAGCCTACCAACTGTTTTGTTTCAACAAATTGGCTAAAACATAATCTTAATCAAAGATTAAGTGATATTTATACCCAAAATTGGTTGAGTGAGGTTAATGATAACTCACAGTGCAAGACCTACAGAATTTTCAAAAAAAGCTTTGGCTTTGAGAATTATCTCACAAAATTTGATTCCTATGCACGCACAATCCTTTGCAAATTCCACCGGTGCTCTAACTTCAAAATTCCTAGTGTTGAAGGAAGGTACCACAATATTGAGGTTAATAACAGAATCTGTAATTTCTGTGAACGCAAACAGTTAGGTGATGAATTCCATTACCTCTTTGAATGCAAAGAGTTTGATGCTTTCAGGAAAATGTACATTAAACGCTATTTTGTAAATAGACCTAACACGCTTAAAATGAAGATCCTTATGCAATCAGGTAATAAAACCATTCTCCTGAACCTTATCAAATTCTGCAAAGTATTATACCAAAAATTAAAGTAATCCCATCTTCCAAGGCTTCGTAAATATTGTATATATATTTCAAGTTTTATCTTACATGGTATTTGCCATTATTCTTCCATCCAGTTGTTGGTGCCTGGCACCATCAAATTTACCTCTTTCCTTCTTTATATTCTTTACATGTTCCTGTTCAACATTGTATTTTTTTTCTACCTCTCTACTATTGTTGTAACGTATTCGCATCATTTGTACTCTATATACCTCAAATGAGGTGACAGAGTGAAATAAACTGTAAACTGTATGTTGCAACATTCACAAATCACCTCTGTAACTAGCATTCCATTACCTCACCACCTAGAGTAACCATGGTGAAAATAGATCCCATTAAAAATGTGAACATTTTCCTTTACTGGAGACTAAAGGCTATATAAACAGCCTGCCCAAGAAAGTTAGTTGGGATTGACAGGGCTTTTCCCTGGGGCTCATCTATTTTCATTGAATGAAAAAAAACTTGCTTTAAATTGTCTAGAACTAAAGTTTTAACAAGTTGAAGTTTGATATATCATTGTAGAATTGTGTCTGTCTTTTAGTTTGTTTGAAGGATGAAGGGGAAATCTGGGAAGAAACTATCAAATACATTGGATCATGATTAAAATAGAAATGTTGATTTTCCAATTTTTTAGTTACTTTATTAAGATTTTTTAGTTTCTCTCCTGACAAAGCCAATGATTGTATTTAAATCAATGGATATTTCTATAAAATACAACAAAAATATTGGAATCTGTATGCCAGCCTTGAAATGGCAACCATATGGGTAATTAATATATGTGCCTTTATGTAAAACTACTTCTAAAAACTTGTAAAACATCGCACACATATAATATGTTGCACACTGATGAATTATGGTCTCCCTCCCTGTAACCTATTATAACCTTTGTTTTGGTATTGATGTCATGGGACTAGGTGCAACCATATGTATCTTTGCATCAAACTTGGCATGTTGTCAACAGGTTCTATTTAATTGATATGCATGGTGGGCATGGCTTATGAATATTTAGCAGATGTCATATTTTTCAATGCCAGGTACTCAAAAACTTGAAATCAACCAACATTAAAAGAATGCATGAGAACCGCTAAACATTTTGGTTTTCTGGTTTGATTATTCAAATATTACATAAAGTAAATAAATATTCACATTAGGGAATTTCCAACATTAACATCCTGGCCAATCTAAAGGAGTTTCAAATACCTTTCCATTTGATAGCACTTCAATGAAGTAAAAAGTTTGTTTTTTCTGTTTCATATCCTTATTATAAATCTTTAATAAATAGAGTGTCCTAACTGTATTTTCTTCCCCCACCCCAGGGGGGGGGAGGGGACACAGCAATGTGTGAAATGTCAAATTTTGTCCAAAATGGCTATTTAAAAAAAAAAAATAATGAGGGGTGGGAGTGAGGTGGGGTACAGTCTGTATCATTGCAAAATTGTATGCTGCTATACTAAATTCCTAATCATCTTAATTTAGTTTTTAAAAAGCCATGTAATTGCACATATTAAGAGTCTTTTTGGGCATCTAAAACTTGGAAAATGCAAGGTTTTTCCTGGGGGAAGACAAGGCAATGTTTGAAATGTCAAATTTGGTCCAGAATGGCTATTTTTGCCATTTTTTTAATGAGGGGTGGGAGTGGGGTGGCAAAAACATGAAAAATGCAAGGTTTTTTTCAGGGCTTCACCCTAAAGACCCCCACTGTGGCTTTGTCCCTAGACCCATAAGGCAGGCCCCTTGACCACATGCCAAAATATTTGTGCCCCCCTCCCCCCTCCTTTCCAATATCAAACCCCTGGCGATGCCACTGGTTGTGATGCTAAAAACATCAATGATGTAGTAGCTCAATATATGTTTGGGGGGTGGGTACAAGACTGGTTCCAAAATCGCTGCAGAGGCCAAAATTCAAACAGGCCCCCAGGCATGCCAAGACTCAAGTTGCCCCACTGCGTATTGAAGCTTAAATATCATTTGGAAATGTGAAAACTATTTTTCAAGTAAGCCTAAGAAACTTAAGCCTCAACTGTAATATGATGTAAATTTTATCAAGAATTTGCTTTTGAGTGAAAATGAAATCATAAACAGACAAACTAACAGCAAAGTACTGCTGTTTAATATTAAGATTGATTTTGCATCTATACAACAAGACATGATTTTTAACTATGATATATTTTACTCATACTGCTAACTGGCTAATATGTTGGCCATTCTGAGCAAATAATTAATTATCGCAATTAATGAAGCATAATTAATCAATAATAGCATCCCACAAATACACTTCCAGTGGCAATCATTAAACAAAAATATAACTGACAAGATTTCAAAGGATAATTTCAGGGTCAAGCAAGTATACTGTATCTTATATGAAAGAGGACTTCAAAAGAAACAAAACAGTGATGAAAGCATTCAAAAATCTTATTCCGTTATGGAGATATCTCAGTTTAAAGTTTGGTATCATTTGTACAGCAATGACTGAAATTAAACTAGTTGTGATGTCATAGCCTCAGATTTCTCAAATTCTTTGTATATTTTATCATATTTTGTTTTGTCTGCCATTTTGTGGCTTAAAAATCATGGGATATGTCAAAAAGTTGTAAAACTGAATTAATAATATACCACCTGAAGAAAGCGAGGAAAGATGATTTAAATAGTGAGAAAAAAAAAATAGAAAAAAAATATCCCAAACGGGATATTAAGCCCAATTAGGGCATGTGTCAAACTATAGTTTAAGGCTCGAACCATTGAAAGCAGAGTTTTCTTTCCATCTGAGATATTCGGTGGTATTTCCTGAGCCAATGTTATTATGTATGCTAAATTTACTCGGAGTGCGCTGAGCGAAATAACAAGTAATTGAAACATTTTAAGCGAATTTTGGAATGCAAAAGTCGTTAAAATTATGCAACATTATGCACTGTTATTGCATCTACATATTGATCTATTTAAGACAAACATCACAACATAGCAAAATATCCAAAAGATGCTTAGGATATGATAAACGCTGCAAAAATCTCACCGTGTCCGGGTGTGAACCTGTCTTTTAAGTTAGACATAAGCTCAAATCCCTTAAAAGGGATGTTGAGCTAAAAAAAGACTAAGTAGACTGCCTGTACAACTGTACTTTACATATCAGTGGTGAGACAAATATGTACTTCTTTTACAAAACTGTATGCTGATGAGCAAATCATGAACACAATCAGTCAATTATAAAATTATACCCAGTGGGGTAATCAATACATGTTACAGCTCCATGATGTTTACATAGTCATGGTCAAAAGGTAATCATCATCATAAGAACACTCCATAAGGTCACTAGATGTTTGTTAAGGTTTTTCACAGGGGTAATTTTCATGAGAATTGGCATAGTACAGCACATAAAAAAAAGTAACAGGTGATTTTGTGAGTAAGACTTTCACCTGTAACAAAAAAGTCACTGCAGTAACTCTGTTTATAGTGATTACATCATCAATGGGCACACTCATCATTGAGGGTGAGGGGTGGATGGGGTGAGGGGTGGATGGGGTGAGGGGTGGATAAGGTGAGGGGTGGATAAGGTGAGGGGTGGATGGGGTGAGGGGTGGATGGGGTTGAGGGGCGGGTGGGGTTGAGGAGCAGGTGGGGTTGAGGGGCGGGTGGGGTTGAGGGGCGGGTGGGGTTGAGGGGCGGGTGGGGTTGAGGGGCGGGTGGGGTTGAGGGGCGGGTGGGGTTGAGGGGCGGGTGGGGTTGAGGGGCGGGTGGGGTGAGGGTGGATAGGGGTGAGGGGTGGATGTGATGAGGGGTGGATGGGGGTGAGGGGTGGATGGGGGTGGTGAGGGTGGATGGGGGTGAGGGTGGATGGGGTGAGTGGTGGATGGGTGTGAGGGGTGGATGGGGGTGAGGGGCAGATTGGAGTGAGGGGCGGATGGGGTTGAGTGGTGGATGGGGGTGTGGGGTGGACGGGTGGATGGGATGAGGGGTGGATGGAGCGAGTAGAGTGTGGGGTGGTGGGGTTGAGGGGTGGGTAGGGTTGAGGGATGGGTGGGGTTGAGGGGTGGGTGGGGTTGAGGAGTGGGTGGGGTTGAGGGGTGGGTGGGATTGAGGAGCGGGTGGGGTTGAGGGGTGAATGGGGTGAGGAGCGGTGGGGTTGAGGGGTGGGTGGGGTGAGGGGTGGGTGGGGTGAGGGGTGGGTGGGGGGGGGTGGGTGGGGTTGAGGGGTGGGTGGGGTTGAGGGGTGGGTGGGGTTGAGGGGTGGGTGGGGTTGGGGGGTGGGTTAAGTTGATGGGTAGGTGGGGTTGAGGGGTGGGTGGGGTTGAGGGGTAACTGGGGGTGAGGGGTGGGTGGGACTTACTAAGGAGATGACTTACTAAGGAGCACTGATAATGAAAAACTGGCTTGATATATAATTTAAAAAATAATCACAGGGAGCAACAAAAAAAAAAACACTGCGATATTATTGAAGTGGGGTGAGATGATATACTTACTTATGAAAGCATTATTAGCTGAAAGTCTTCCCCCTATACATTTTTCATAAACTGACGACAACAAAAGGGGTGGGGGTGCCCAGGTTTATTCTTAATCTCTTCCTTCATGTTGGTAGGATCATATTGGGATCCCCGTATTATTGAATTTGGGGTAGAAGAATATTCTGTTGTGAAAGAAAAATGGTCTTTTTCCTACTCATTTTGAATTGTTGTCCTTCCCACCCACCTCTGACACACAATGTTATATAATTGTATACTACCCCTACCTTCCCCCAAAAAATCTATATATTCGTACCACGGCCCTATATTATTTTACAGTACACCTGTTGTGCTCAATTGAATAGATTACATTACGGTGTCAATCAGACACAATTTTGTTTCAACAAACGGCCTAAATTACTGAATGTCTCCAGACTTTCCGACACCGGGTCGTAAATCACAAGAAATAAAATTTGTGAGAAACCAAATATTTTTTGGGGGGAATGTTTGATGCAGCACTGAGAGAAAAACATTCTTACGTACTAGGCCTTAGTAAGATTGATGACCTGAGTACAGTGATCATGGAGTTGTTATTTCAACTTATATTTGGGACACTGAATTTCCACTAGAGCTGATTTGGGATCCCCAGGTACTTCCTGCCGCAGAGTTGAGTTCAATAGGGTAGCCGGTACATTGTGGGGTAAAGTGAAGCCCACTGCTAAATCTGTACTGGTGGTAACAAACACGTGCAGACTGATCTTTCAGTAAGGGCCTACATGTATTTAATTGACCCTTTTAACTTTTTCTTGGACTTAAAAGCTTGATTTAGAATGTGTAATTATCAGGAACTATGTCTTCGTTTGGAAATAATATCAAAATGATATTTATACCTGTTGCTTGGATTAATACATTGTGAATACAGTTGTACACTTCCCATGGACGTCCTGGAAGGGAGAGGGGGAGGGGGGGTATCATTTTACAATGCTAACTCCCTGAAGTATTAAACTGCTAAATGAGTAAGTTTATTTTTAGTTACTTTTCAAATAGATCGGACTGTGTAACTTAAAATTTTATCATTTTTGAGAAAACGAAGCTTAAATTAAAAAGGATAACATTAACAACTATAACATTAGAACTCTCTATAGTGCATACCTCCACAGCGTTGCAATTCCAACATGCCTAGAATAATTTTAAAGTTCACTTGATCTCCATACCCAACATAATCTACTGTGCCTCAGAAATCCTAGGCCCACCAAGATTCACCACCCCACAATTTCTGCCATTCCCCTGTTCAAATGAGTCCTTACTTTTAGTCACTTGTTCCTGAAATAGTAACTAAACTACACACCAAATTTGATCAAAATACAATCATTAGTTCTTGAAATATGTTGATGACAGACAAACTCACCTTAAAATGCCCCCCCCCCCTCCTATTTCCACCCTTCCCCAGTTCCAATGCCTCAAATTTTAATCAGTTCTTCCTAAAGCAGTAACTAAACCACACCAAATTGAATCAAAATCCAATTATCAGTTCTTGAGATATCTTGATGACAGACAAACAAACAGAGACAAAACATGGCCTCCCCCCCCCTCCCCATTTGCACCCTTCCCTGTTCTAATATTTCTCGAAATTTTAATTACTTCTTCCTTAAGCAGCAACAAAACCACACACCAAATTCAATCAAAATCCAATCATCAGTTCTTCAGATATCGTGATGACAGAAAAACAGGGCAAAAACACATGTCCTAAGCACCCATTTGCACCCTTCCCCTGTTCCAATATGTCTAAAATTGTAATCACTTCTCCCTTAAGCAGCAACAAAGCCACACACTAAATTTATTCTAAATTCAATCATCAGTTCTTGAGATATCGTGATGACAGACAAACAAACAAACAAACAAACAAATAGATGGCGGAGGTAATGACATGAACCATTGTGTACACTTTCACACACTACTGAAGCTTTTAAGTGGTTTAATGCAACATTAAGTCTTGCAAGACTCAAACACTTTCATCATCGGTATTATTAAACTTATTACCGAGGTTATGCATTTTGCATGTCGCCAAGATGGCCACGCAATTGCCACAGTAACACTTATGCAAATTATTTTTGCGTGGCATACGTGGTTACTATGGCTTGTAATGTTTAGACCTCTGGTGTATGATTCTATGTCAATTATTTCTACCGTAGTTTTAACGTGGCGTCACGATATTTCTCGTTGCCTTGACCAATTCATTGTGGGCGAAATACATACATTCCAAATACTGTATGCGCACACATTGTGAGTACTGCATTACAATGCCCTCACTTTTGTAGTTTTATATTTCAGATAGCATAAATTCATGCAAAACTCAGTAATCCAACCTGAACTACTTCATGTCTGACTGGTTTCTGTAAGTCAGGAATTAATGTACTTACCTCCCAATCTAAATAATCCCTAGCATGTTCAAAATGACGTAGCAAGGAAACAGAACAATGTAGACGTGAAAGCTCTTCTCTTTGTACAGGTGAAAAACGGCTGTCTTTGAATGCACTGAAAATAAAGAGAAAGATTCTCATTTAATTCTCCTAGTCTGCATTGCATAAAACTGTTAATAAGAATGTTTATATGAATTCATCAACTAAAAAAAACCTAAAAAATTCACAGGAGTATGGACTTGGCAAAAATGTTATAAATTTTCCCCAGTTTCAAGATAAAGCATCCAAATCTCGTTGAGGAAAGCACTATTTTTAGATGTACCCATTTTTTCCATATCTAAATTCTGAAACTATTTTCTTCGCTTAAAATTTTAATTTTTTCTAACATTATAACCAAACAAAGTTGACCATGGCTTTGCTCCAGGTCAGACATATTTACTATGCACCATATAAAGGACCAATTGTATACTACCAGGGAGCTGATACTACTAGGGAAACTTTTTCGACCAATAAAATACTACTGGAGGATTCTTGGCCATCTGCACAATGCATGAAGGGTATAGGATAGGTCAAGCATATGAAAAAATTGCTTTGATATGCTAATCATGCATGATGAAAGGAATACATGCCCATATTGTGCACAACTGTTCCTTCAGCAACTGCAGCTGATGGTTGGGGCAACAAAGGGAAAATACCCCCAGCAAAGTAATATCACGTTTAGCAAAAACTGGTTTGAAATGGTCTATAGAGGACAAGAAGAAAACTGGGAAAAACTATTTTGATACTTTGTTCCACTAAAGAGATCTTCTTAAAAGAATGACACCAGTGATTAACCAGGCCAACTAACACAACACATGATCACCATATACATGGTATGTGGATACAACAACACATGATCACCATGTACGGGGTATGCGGACATAACGCATGATCACCATGTACAGGGTATGTGGACAAAATGCATGATCACCATGTATGGGGTATGCGGACACAAGTAATGATCACCATGTATGAGGTATGTGGACATAATGCATGATCACCATGTAAGGGGTATGCCGACACTACGCATGATCACCATGTATGGGGTATGCGGACACAATACATGATCACCATGTATGGGGTATGCAGACACAAGGCATGATCACCATGTATGGGGTATGTGGACACAAGGCATGATCACCATGTATGGGGTATGCAGACACAAGGCATGATCACCATGTACGGGGTATGCGAACAGAACGCATGATCACCATGTATGGGTTATGCGGACACAATACATGATCACCATGTATGGGGTATGCAGACACAAGGCATGATCACCATGTATGGGGTATGCGGACACAATGCATGATCACCATGTATGGGGTATGCGGACATAACGCATGATCACCATGTATGAGGTATGTGGACACAACGCATGATCACCATGTATGGGGTATGCAGACACAAGGCATGATCACCATGTATGAGGTATGCGGACACAAGGCATGATCACCATGTATGGGGTATGCGGACACAATACATGATCACCATGTATGGGGTATGCAGACAGAAGGCATGATCAACATGTATGGGGTATGTGGACACAAGGCATGATCACCATGTATGGGTTATGCGGACACAATGCATGATCACCATGTATGGGGTATGCGGACACAAGGCATGATCACCATGTATGAGGTATGTGGACACAAGGCATGATCACCATGTATGGGTTGTGCAGACACAAGGCATGATCACCATGTATGAGGTATGCGGACACAATGCATGATCACCATGTATGGGGTATGCGGACACAATACATGATCACCATGTATGGGTTATGCAGACACAAGGCATGATCACCATGTAAGGGGTATGCGGACACAACGCATGATCACCATGTATGAGGTATGTGGACACAAGGCATGATCACCATGTATGGGGTATGCAGACACAAGGCATGATCACCATGTATGGGTTATGCAGACACAAGGCATGATCACCATGTATAAGGTATGCGGACACAATGCATGATCACCATGTATGGGGTATGCGGACATAACGCATGATCACCATGTATGAGGTATGCGGACACAACGCATGATCACCATGTATGGGGTATGCGGACACAACGCAAGATCACCATGTATGGGGTATGCAGACACAAGGCATGATCACCATGTATGGGGTATGCGGACACAAGGCATGATCACCATGTATGGGGTATGCGGACACAAGTAATGATCACCATGTATGAGGTATATGGACATAATGCATGATCACCATGTATGAGGTATGTGGACACAAGGCATGATCACCACGTATGGGGTATGCGGACATAACGCATGATCATCATGTATGGGGTATGCGGACACAATACATGATCACCATGTATGAGGTATGTGGACACAAGGCATGATCACCATGTATGGGTTATGCAGACACAAGGCATGATCACCATGTATGGGGTATGCGGACACAAGTAATGATCACCATGTATGAGGTATATGGACATAATGCATGATCACCATGTAAGGGGTATGCGGACACAATGCATGATCACCACGTATGGGGTATGCGGACATAACGCATGATCATCATGTATGGGGTATGCAGACACAAGGCATGATCACCATGTATGGGGTATGCAGACACAATACATGATCACCATGTATGAGGTATGTGGACACAAGGCATGATCACCATGTATGGGTTATGCAGACACAAGGCATGATCACCATGTATGGGGTATGCGGACATAAGTAATGATCACCATGTATGAGGTATATGGACATAATGCATGATCACCATGTAAGGGGTATGCGGACACAATGCATGATCACCACGTATGGGGTATGCGGACATAACGCATGATCATCATGTATGGGGTATGCAGACACAAGGCATGATCACCATGTATGGGGTATGCAGACACAAGGCATGATCACCATGTAAGTGGTATGCGGACACAATGCATGATCACCATATATGGGGTATACGACATAACGCATGATCACCATGTATGGGGTATGCGGACACAAGGCATGATCACCATGTAAGGGGTATGCGGACACAACGCATGATCACCATGTAAGGGGTATGCCGACACTACGCATGATCACCATGTATGGGGTATGCGGACACAATACATGATCACCATGTATGGGGTATGCAGACACAAGGCATGATCACCATGTATGGGGTATGTGGACACAAGGCATGATCACCATGTATGGGGTATGCAGACACAAGGCATGATCACCATGTACGGGGTATGCGAACAGAACGCATGATCACCATGTATGGGTTATGCGGACACAATACATGATCACCATGTATGGGGTATGCAGACACAAGGCATGATCACCATGTATGGGTTATGCGGACACAATGCATGATCACCATGTATGGGGTATGCGGACACAAGGCATGATCACCATGTATGAGGTATGTGGACACAAGGCATGATCACCATGTATGGGGTATGCAGACACAAGGCATGATCACCATGTATGAGGTATGCGGACACAAGGCATGATCACCATGTATGGGGTATGCGGACACAATACATGATCACCATGTATGGGGTATGCAGACAGAAGGCATGATCAACATGTATGGGGTATGTGGACACAAGGCATGATCACCATGTATGGGTTATGCGGACACAATGCATGATCACCATGTATGGGGTATGCGGACACAAGGCATGATCACCATGTATGAGGTATGTGGACACAAGGCATGATCACCATGTATGGGTTGTGCAGACACAAGGCATGATCACCATGTATGAGGTATGCGGACACAATGCATGATCACCATGTATGGGGTATGCGGACACAATACATGATCACCATGTATGGGTTATGCAGACACAAGGCATGATCACCATGTAAGGGGTATGCGGACACAACGCATGATCACCATGTATGAGGTATGTGGACACAAGGCATGATCACCATGTATGGGGTATGCAGACACAAGGCATGATCACCATGTATGGGTTATGCAGACACAAGGCATGATCACCATGTATGAGGTATGCGGACACAATGCATGATCACCATGTATGGGGTATGCGGACATAACGCATGATCACCATGTATGAGGTATGCGGACACAACGCATGATCACCATGTATGGGGTATGCGGACACAACGCAAGATCACCATGTATGGGGTATGCAGACACAAGGCATGATCACCATGTATGGGGTATGCGGACACAAGGCATGATCACCATGTATGGGGTATGCGGACACAAGTAATGATCACCATGTATGAGGTATATGGACATAATGCATGATCACCATGTATGAGGTATGTGGACACAAGGCATGATCACCACGTATGGGGTATGCGGACATAACGCATGATCATCATGTATGGGGTATGCGGACACAATACATGATCACCATGTATGAGGTATGTGGACACAAGGCATGATCACCATGTATGGGTTATGCAGACACAAGGCATGATCACCATGTATGGGGTATGCGGACACAAGTAATGATCACCATGTATGAGGTATATGGACATAATGCATGATCACCATGTAAGGGGTATGCGGACACAATGCATGATCACCACGTATGGGGTATGCGGACATAACGCATGATCATCATGTATGGGGTATGCAGACACAAGGCATGATCACCATGTATGGGGTATGCAGACACAATACATGATCACCATGTATGAGGTATGTGGACACAAGGCATGATCACCATGTATGGGTTATGCAGACACAAGGCATGATCACCATGTATGGGGTATGCGGACACAAGTAATGATCACCATGTATGAGGTATATGGACATAATGCATGATCACCATGTAAGGGGTATGCGGACACAATGCATGATCACCACGTATGGGGTATGCGGACATAACGCATGATCATCATGTATGGGGTATGCAGACACAAGGCATGATCACCATGTATGGGGTATGCAGACACAAGGCATGATCACCATGTAAGTGGTATGCGGACACAATGCATGATCACCATATATGGGGTATACGACATAACGCATGATCACCATGTATGGGGTATGCGGACACAAGGCATGATCACCATGTAAGGGGTATGCGGACACAACGCATGATCACCATGTATAGGGTATACGACATAACGCATGATCACCATGTATGGGGTATACGACATAACGCATGATCACCATGTATGGGGTATGCAGACACAAGGCATGATCACCATGTATGGGTTATGCAGACACAAGGCATGATCACCATGTAAGGGGTATGCAGACACAAGGCATGATCACCATGTATGGGGTATGCGGACACAAGTAATGATCACCATGTATGAGGTATATGGACATAATGCATGATCACCATGTACGGGGTATGTGGACACAATGGATGATCACCATGTACGGGGTATGCGGACACAACGCATGATCACCATGTATAGGGTATGCGGAAACAAGTAATGATCACCATGTATGGGGTATGCGGACACAATGCATGATCACCATGTATGGGGTATGCGGACACAAGTAATGATCACCATGTATGGGGTATGCGGACACAATGCATGATCACCATGTACGGGGTATGCGGACAGAACACATGATCACAATTTGGCAACATTATCCCAATAATTGATGAAAAATTACAGACTATCAAAGGAAAATGGAGCCTAACCAGAACCAAAAGGTTTTGTGGTTCCGATGCTTTTTTCATGCCGATTGATTATGTATTAACTGTTATGTCATAAAATATCATTAAATATTTGAGATATCATGTTTACAAGCTCTTTCAGAGCAAAATCATATTAAGCCCTAGGGGGTCCACTATGCTGCATATCAATGAAATTCAATGTTTTTATCAAATGAACACTTACAAACTAGCTAAAATCATAATATGAAACAAAACAGACATGGAGTTGTTAAATTATGAGCATTTCAAGATTTTCACATTAAAGGATATGGTCATTGGCTTTACTGATAAACTTAGACATTTGAGAGCTCTGAACTCTGTCCTCTTTACCCCCAAAATTATCCCTCCTGGGGTAAATCATTTAATTTTGAAGTTTCTGTTATAAATATCCTGCCATTCCTTGTCAGTTTACATACTCCCATTATCCAAAAACCCATTTATCATCTTTACAATTTTCTATGAATAATCTTTTCTGATCCTTCATGGAACTTTCTATATGAGTCAAGGGGTCATTTCTTGGTTAACATAATGGTTTTGTTTCTTAGTGCCTGACAACTTCATGATATCAATCACCTTCACTTCAGTTACTCTATCTGTTTGATGATATTCATTTAGTTAATAATGAATAAGTGTGTTTTAGCTCTATGTACATGTTCATGATGTAAAAATGTTGAATTTCATCAATATGCGTAGTGGGTGGGGCTTAATATGATTTTGTTGAAAAGAGCTTATAAACACAGTAGCTCAAAAATGTTACACTCATATTTGGTACACAGATAGCCCATGGTCTGCAGACTTGCTTTAATTTTTATTTTATTTTTGTGGTGATATCATGCGTAATAATAAGGGGGCGGGGCTTAAAGTGAAAATATTGAAAAAGTGATAAACGAGCAACTGTATATCCGTTTTGCATCATATTGGGCATGATAACTTTGTTGGTTATTGTGTACATGCTTTATGTTAATAGCAGATGCCAATAATGTGCATGGTGGGCATGGCTTAATGTGAAAGTGCTAAATGATGTAAACACCATACTGTATCTCATGAACAATACGCCAGATTTATGCTATTGCAGGTCATGGTCTGTTCGTACAGTATGTTCCAATGTTGTGGTAGTGATGTCATGAATATTAATGAGTAGGTGGCTAAGGTGGAGATTACTGACAAATTTTTAAAATAGAATAAATGAGCAACCTTTTTTCCATCACACGTACTATGGCAATGTTGTTAATCATTGTGCAAATGTTAATGTTGTCAACATTTTTATTGATCTGCATGGTGGGTGTGACTTATGAATAAATATCATGGAACAAATATATCATGATGCAATACATGACAGTTAATACAAATTTGTCAAATCAATCAGCTTGTGAAAAAAAAAGCATCGGAACCACAAAACCTTTTGATTCTGGTTAATATATGAAATGAATATAAAGGGAACATCAACACTATACAAAAGAAAAGTTTCAGTTTGAATTGTCATTTTCATGCATTACATGAAAAACTTTAGGAATATTCCTTTAATAACAGAATCATATGACCTTCCTTAATAACCCACCCACAGGCAGTCCATGTGAAACCATTTCCACCACAGGATATTCCCAGGGCTTTAAGGCATAAAACACCCATTTTTATCTGTCCTGATTTTTTAAAATGATTTAATGAAATACTTCCCTCATGTTAGTGCTATGTCACAGCTCTTTAACAACCTTCATCATAGCCCCATTTTCAACAAGACTTATAAGTTATTATTATTTGTACTTTCTGAATGGCTACGGAATGTCACTCATCCCATTATGATATATTTTTATGCCTATTACAGATTGAATGATTGTAGAATCAATTTGGAACTTAAATTTATATAATAGAAACTATTTTGGGAAAAAAGGAGGCTCATACATGCACAATAGCTGATAATTCTAACATGCAAGATTGATGCGAACAGACATACGGTTGCAATAAATTATCACTTTTTCAAGATTTTCTTTCACATTACCCTCCCCCAAATGATATGCATGACATCACCACGAACAGAGCACACAAATGGACCATGGGTTATCTGTGTACCACATATGACCTGTATCCTATGTATTATCCTTGAGTTAGTTACGATGTTTACAAGCTCTTTTCAGCAAAATCATATTAAGCCCTGCCCACTATGCATGTTAATGAAATTCAACATTTTTGTACCATGTACATGTATACACTAGCTAACAGCCTAATTACAATCAATATGAAACAAAGCAGACATACGGTGGTACAAATATGAATGTAAGAGGTTGGAAAATGTTGTTTTTCCTGTTAAGATCGTATCGTACAAAAATTGTGTGATTTTAGCATATCTAGCTTTTTTATTTTACTTGCATGTTGCTTTTTCATGTGGGCTTTGAAATCAGTATTTCTTTTTGCCTATGGTTTGCCATTCGTGTTTTCTCAAGTTTGCAAATAATGTGCTGCAAGTGTATTTTTTAAACTCTATGCCATTTCTAAAATTGAAATAATGTTATTTTCCATCTTCTTATGTTGATTGCTAATTTTTATTTGTCAAGACTTCAAAATTCTGACTCAAATGATATTACCTGGTCTCTTTAACTTACTCACTATTACTTTAATGAAACCAGTTTATTTTGATACATTCCTCAGTTTAGACTTCCCTTTGTGTATTCAGCTACATCTAAGGTGGTCATTTTCCTTATCTTGTGTTAATTTGGTGGTTTTGGTTATTTCTTCTTCTTGTTTTCATCTGTCAATCAAAGTCTGGACAGAAGAAGGGTTTTCTTTGTTTAGAGTAGCAGTAGCAGTGTAGACCTACCCGCAATATGCTCAGTTGATCAAGAAATATTTAACTCTCCAAAAAAAAAAATAGGCCCTAAATAGCTGCACAGTGATTGTTGAAAAATAAAGTTTATTTAATCAAAAGTTAATTTTCTTTCAGCAATGATAGTATTTAACAAATCAAATGCATAGATCACGAAAATTCACAATGGTGCATACAGCGTACCCACTATGTTTAGTTGATCAAGAAATATAACTCCCTACCCCCACTCCCCCCCACACAAAATAAAAATCAAAAAAAACAGGCCCTGGGCCTTGGCGAAGCTTAAAACAGCATCAGAGATTGTGCTTTTTTGGATATAAAAAAATCTTGACGTAGGCTAAGTAAAAGTAAATTTCCTTTCAGCAATATTTAAGAATTTGAATTCAAGATGGTCTGTACACAATAACTTAACATAAATAGTTACTTAATTACAGTGGGCCTACACTACAGATTGCAGTTGAAAATGGCTGCTATAGTACTACCCGACTACACACAGTGTATTTATTTGTGTACACTATTAGTTACGTAGGTACTGTACAGTACTGCATCATGCATGCTGAAATCCAGGGGGACATCGGCTTAAAATTACTCTAAAACCAGGTGATAAATTATTTAATTAGGATTACCTTATTATAAGTTAGGCTTAACATTATGTTCGATTAGAAAAGGCAAATCAATACAAATTGCCCTCAAAATATGGGAATTCCAGCTTAAATTCTAAGTTGTTTACAACTTAAAACAATGTGGATCAATTCACAAACAAGTCGCATGCCGTGTAAATGGGGCATCGTGAAAAATTAATTATATCTCATTTTAAAGATAAAATAATTATCTTTCAAAAAAAGTTTGAGTTTTTGCAATGGTATTCTAATAAACATGCTTAAAAATGAAAATAAAAATGGGTTTCAACTTTTTTCTGTGAAAAAAATCATCGAAAACTTTAAATTCTGGTATCATTAGAAAGCTTGAGATATTGTCTTTATTTCTGGCCACATACTAGATTCGACGATTGCTTTTTTGCATGCACACATAACATATAAAGTCATGTCCCAAAAATTTCCCACTGCTTCAGGTCTCCGATATATGAATTTTTATCATCCCGTAATTCACTCAAATTTTCATGATATCGCATAATTTTGGTCTTATATAAAATGGTACTTATCACAAAAATTAATAATATTATACCAGCTTTTAGATATATTTGATAAAAGTAGTGAATATCGTAGTGCTAATAGGAAACACATGTACTGATTGCATGAGGACCTAGCCATGTACAGTACGTGGAGCATTATGTCTACAGCTAGTACTCCCCGTGGTACCGTCGAACTGATGCCAGCCGTGTTAGTAATGCTGCCATTGGTGATGGCTGGCAGTCCGAGGGTGCTACAAATTCCTACACCCTCCTGTACTGTTTTAAGCGAGGTGTTAAAAGTATAGGAATATCTTAGTTTTAAGATCTTTATGAAAACGAAACCATTTTTATTTTTCGCCCACAATGATTAGAATCGATGTTTGAAGCCCATCCATGTCTTCAAAAACTGTTTTAAACGTAATTTTAGTTACTTTTATTAAAGTATTTTGAAATACTTTTTTTCCATAAAAATCGTCTGACAAGCTCTCTAAAATACGGTAAAAGTTCAAAACAATGTCATCGGAGCTATAACATTTTAGCAGGGCTAATATGTTTTAAATCATTTGAGAAAAAAATTTAAATAGTACTTAGAAAGTGCAATTATATACTATAAAAATTTCTTGATGTTTTATTTCTTTCTTTTAGCGCACAGTGTTTTTAAGAAAACTATTTAAAGCGAAAAATCAACCTGTAGTTTAGTGGAACATCCTAAAACATAATTGTGGACATGGAATAATTAATCACAAATGAGCAGTAACTAAGAAAATGGCAACCACAATATGAATCTCAGATAACTTTATTCTGCCGTGGTACTAAATAGGTAAAGATTTAGGAAAAGTTTTTTGAAGAAGTGTATTATTTAGACTAATTGATATAAGATTATCCAACTAGACATCAATGATGTTATAGCTCAACCCATTTCAATGCAAGAAGAATTGATTGCTTTCACTGATTTTATTTTTGTCATATGTACTTTTATGATGTTTTTAAAGTTTGATTTGAGGTGCATTCCATTTGTGGGCAATTATTCATCATGTTGAAAATTCAAGAGTTTCAAGTTCCCCTATGAGTTGTATTCAGTTTTGTTTGTTTGGGTGTAATGGCACCTTAACAGTCAGGTCATATGTGCCAAACGAGGTTAGTTGTGAATGACTGTCAGATTGGTTCTCAGTAATGACTTAGTTTTGCGGTGGGTGCAATGAGGTTCATGTTATAGCGATGTCTGAAAAATTATGCTTCTAACAAAAGCTTTGTGACATTCAATGCATGGTGCCATCATGTCTCACTTGATTATTGACGTTGGCGAGGTCATAGGTAAATTCCATTACAACATATAGTTAAAAATACATTTTGCAAACATAACAAAATGTGTAACATTTACGCATTAATCTTCATAAATGTTAAATTAATTTCATTTGGCCGGTACTGAAAAAAGATTACTAACCAAACATGTTTCAAAACGGCCAAATATGTCATAATTAGCCGGTAATCGGCCAAACTAGCAGCTAAGGTTGTGACAGTTAGCATTTTTTCATAAATGTACAGCTGTTACTATTACGGTCCATAACCGTTTAACCGTAAGGCCAGTTGTCATAAGTGGACGCCCTTTTAACGCAAGTATAAAGCGAGATCTTTGCCAGGTTCTTAACATTTATCTACCTACTGTGGTGTAGCGGTTATCATACATGTCTACAGACCACGAGGTCCTGGGTTTAAGCCTGGGTTGGGTAGACATGCCAGTGCACCACAACTGGATATCAAAGGCCGTGGACATTGACTTGGTTGTTGATGTTATGTCTGTCCATACGTCGTACCTGTGTTCTCGTCCAGATCGTATTAAGCGTTTTGTGATAGAGTGTTACTATCATAAGCGATTACGCAGGTGACAACTCCGTCATTGTAATTGTGTGTTTACTCGTCGTCGTCGGTTCTTATTAATAGACCTTCCATAGCAACCCATGCTAATCCACCGCGTGAAAGACGCTACCGTTATATTCACTATGTAATGTGCAAACATACACTTCCTGCTTCTCGTATGAGTGTGTGAAAGTCAAGTTGACATGTACGATCGTTACTTAAATATTGATATCTGGTGTTTTTATTCTTACATAATTAGTTCTTAAATGAATAAATAATTAACCCGATAAAAAAATAATATATTTCATGTACTTTCTTTGTCAAATACTGTTAAAAAATCTTGTTTAATGAGGAACGAAACATAACATAGAAATCATGCTGCCAAATTTGTTTGTGACTTCAAAGAAACATACATATGAAATATAATGGAATTTCGTTTGAAAGTTATGCCCCTAATTGTGTTTCATTTGACTTTTTACCATAATTGATGAAGAAATTACTGTTTTCCTCCTTGAACTTAACAAAAAATTTCCGTATTTCCAAATATCCATGTGGAAATAATTTATTTAAAACGACCTACCTGGTATACGCAAGACCACACATCTTATCATACCTCTAGCCGCGAAGAAGAAAGTTTTATTGTACAATCGGATTGAAAGTGGAAAACTCTTAAGTATATCTCAAATTCCTTTCTTAAAAGTACATAATTTTGGTTATTTTTTCCTTTAAAATAGTTCTTTACACTTGTCCGTATATCATTAAAAAAAAAAAAAAAAAATATTAGTTAAATGTGTACTTTATTAAGTATAAACATCACGTCCTATTATATTCAGTAGTCATGGTAGTACCTTCCATGAGGGTGGAGGGGAGGGTGGAGGGGGAGGGTGGAGGGTGGGGAGGGAGAGGGTGGAGGGAGAGGGTGGAGGGAGAGGGGTGGAGGGGAGGGGGGAGGGGAGGGTGGAGGGGTGGGTGGAGGGGAGGGTGGGTGGAGGGGAGGGTGGAGGGTGGAGGGGAGGGTGGAGGGGGTGGAGGGGGGGAGGGGAGAGGTGAAGGGGAGGGTGGAGGGGAGGGTGGAGCGGTAGGGTGGAATGGGAGGGTGGAGGGGGGTGGAGCGGTAGAGTGAAACGGGAGGGTAAAGGGAGAGGGTGGAGGGGAGGGTGGGGGTAGGGAGAGGGGAGGAGAGTGGAGCAGGAGGGTGGAGGGAGAGGGTGAAGGGAGGGGAGGGAGGGTGGAGCGGGAGGGTGGGAGGGAAGGGTGTGGGGAGGGTGGAGGGGGAGGGTGGATTGGGAGGGTGGATCGGGAGGGTGGAGTGGGAGGGTAAGGGTAGGGGGAGGGAAGAAACAGCGTTGGGCAGAGGCGGTTGTGGCTACAGGGAATGGGATGGTAAATTTCGTCCAACGTATCTTTTTTTATTGGTATTTCTTGTCCCCAGTAGGCAAATAGACTAAAATATTGGATGGGATCAATAGCTAAATACAAGTGTAACTGCCACGGTCGTGTGGAGAATGAATTTTATTTATACAACAGGAGACAAAGAAAATTGTTAAATAGGGTAGAGAGGGGGAATACCCCCACTGTGGGAGTATTCCCTCATAATGGCGGGGGACACAGAGGGTAGGCCTATAAATGTTGTATTTATATATCGTTTTGTCAGTTTGTAGTAGTTGCTGCTGTAGGATATTGTGTAACTTCTTCCTGGGACGTACAACATAAACTTTAAAATTATCATGCTACGTCGGAGTTCTTATTCACAAAGTGGGGACAGGCTTAACGCACCACACCCTAAGACACATCTGAGGCTAACATGTTTTTAAAACACATTTTTATCTCAATATTGGGTATATAGTGGTGCGTGGCCAGGGGGCAGGGAAGACTTTTCAATAATTACGGCCCTTAGTGTTTGATAATGGTAATCCCAGGGTCATACAAGCAAGAATATGTCTCCTTTGATTTAGGTAAACAATTTGAATAGAAGAAAAATCTTTTTGATTCCTATGCCAGACATGACAGTATCTGAAATGCGTGGAACAAGAACTAAAATTTTTAAAAATCACAAGAGAACGAAAAAAAAAAAAAAAGAAGCTTATTAAAGTAAACATAAAGCAAATGAAAAATAAGAAAGTACTGTTGCATGCTAAACAGTAAAGAAATAAAATAGATAATACAAGGATAAAATATACTTATCTCACTAAAAAGAAAGAAAGGAGAGAAAATACTTAATACTTCTTTTAAAAAAATAATAACGCACCTGATTTCATGGCCCTCGGTATTCACGAACTTAGGGCCGGGTATATGCAGCATACTACCTCTTTTATTTAAGAATAGTGACAGTTGAAAAAATATGCTTCTAACAAAAGTTGTAAGCCGTTTTGTATTAATTTTAATGTAGGAGTTAATGGAGGTCTCCACTATGTAACGGTCGATTACCGACGTTATCGGAGAGCAAAGGTCACTTTGAGTGCAGCATATTCTGCAACAATACATTTCAAAAACAAAATTACGAACATTAGCGACCATCTACATGTATTAAAAAAAAATGTTAGGCTATGACGTTTGCATGTTTAGTTTTTTCTGCATAGGAGTTCCAATTTGTTTAGTTTTAGTTTCGCTACGGAAAAAGCGTACTGCCGTGATTCCCGGGATACATATTCCCCTACTTTTTAGGTATAGGCCTATAGAATACAAAAAATAAAATAAATATAGTACACAATTGGAGGGGGTTTGTTTGAGTTTCAATTCGTATCTTATGACCCCAAGTTTGGATAAGAAGCCAAGCATGCTCCTTCACATTGAAGATGTGAATTTACTGCCCTGAAGTGTCAAAGATTCATTGTATGAAAATGCTTTTCTGCATCTCATCCACCCCATGACATCTCAGAATTCAATTGTCTCATCAGGGGTAGCGGAGCGTTCAGAATATTACGGGATTTAATGAGATAAGGTGACATGTGATACGTTCATCTAAAATTATTGGGCTGAAGCCCGCACATCCCCCTTCCCAGCTCCGCCGCCTCTGTCGATTGCAAGTCATCATTGATAATAGGACCTAAATAAAAACCTTGATATGAACGCATAATGTAAGTTTCGCGTAACTAGCATGGCTACTTTAATATGAAATTAAAATTGGTTCTTCCCCTTTTTTCTGTTTGTTCAAACTTAGGGAAACAACTTGAAATGTTATATTTAACATTCATCCTATCCATGTAATGATAATCATCGGGATTACGTAATTCCCCTTTGATGTCGCTACTGCTACGAGAAAAATCTGGGTCACTGCCAAAATGCGTTTAGAGCAGTGATGCGGTCTAATCTGCTGCACCGTATAATTTAGTGCACTTGGAATAGCTTTTTGAATGATTTAGCCAATGTATTTTCGCCCAAATCAGCACTAATGGGGCTGTTATATAGCAATAAATATTCAAGTGTTTGAAGTTTTTTCCCCCCAAACCGAAAATGATTGTTTGTTGTCCGTAACTACTCATGTTGAGAGACGCTATAGCGACCACGTGTGACTTCCGCAACTGGGGATGACAGATCACACGGCGTGAGAATATTACCGAGTTTTGAGCATGAGCAGGCTATTACCGCATTAATTTATGTCAACACGTGCTGATTTTGTGATTCGTAATGCAAGTAACAACTCCCTGGTAATCCGGTCGTAAAAACAATAACAATACCCAGGCAAACATTTAATCCGTCCGTAAATACAAATATTAGTTTTGAAATATTTGTTACTCTTTAAGGTAAATGTTAAAAGACACGAATTAATCTGTAATTTTATTACAATTGATGTGAAACGAGAATTTCTTTAATGTTTTCACTGCACATTAGAACTCTTAAAAGCTGGAATACTTTCAACGATAGGCCAAAGGACATCGATGCGTATACATTTTGATTTCTTTGCATCGCTACCGTGGTTTGATTCATGACTTGTGTGTTTCTAACCTTTAACGCAAATTCTTCTGGGCCAACTTTAGGAATAGGTAGATTGAAAAAGAATTAAGTTGTTGTCTCCATATTTCATAGGAAAGAAGGGGCGGGCCCAAATTTCCTAGCGGACTGTTTTTACTATGAGAGGGGAACAAATTTACTGGATGGCTACAGTTTAATTGTCTGGGGGCCCACATTTTCTAGGAAATAAGAGCCGGGGGGCAAAAATTTACTGGGGGGTAGAATTTACTTTTACACCGATCAGTACTTGGGTGATGTGTATTGTGATTTGATAATGAATGGATATGGGCGGAAATTTCTTGTGTGTATTTGACAGGTTATGTTAATGAGTGCTAGCCTGGGCCTAGCGCCTTCCTCATGAGCACAAGCTAACTACATTCCATGCATCCCATCCCAAGTACCGTGGAAATAATTAGTGATATGCATATGGCCCGGGTGAAAAATGTGAAGGCAATGACATAGTGGGTAAAGATTGAAATGATAAGGTTGGTGAGATGGTTTCGTGAATTTATGCAAACTTGAAAAAGCAAACATAAAAATTGAATTAATATTCGTTTACACGTAGCATGATTTTCAATACGGTTAAACGTCACAACCTTATTAGCAGCCCTGGGATGCCCCATTGAATACTATTGTACCCAGCGATGATTCTTCCACGTGTCCACCAAAACTTATAGGTTTGGAAACAAACTTTCATTTCTGGCAATCTGCTGCCCATATGGCAAATTACGGCTTACGCAATGCCGCTGCGTTCACCAACCCAACAAAACTTTATCCTTAACGTTAGTGGATTTAAGTATAAAGCTCTAGCCCCGCAATGCAATGTAGCACAAAACTTACTGACACTTGAGACTTACTGTACGACAACCGAAAATGATCAAACAACAACTCCACACGTTATCTTCTAGGCTATGTCATAACCTATTATACAACTCGGTAATCCAATCCGATACAGCGTGACCTAAATAAGATTACGAAAATTTGCATATTCATAGCAGAATGTCCGAATTCTGATTGGAAAATACTGCGATATGATTAAACATATATGTCCATACATGTAACTAATAGACATGCGTGTATACCAACTGACCAATACCATGGCCCGGAGCGGTACCGGTACGAAACGCGAATAGGATAGAGCTATTTTTAGCAAAATTATGCATGAAATCTAATACTTTGTTAAAACCTTTTGAGAGCTTTAATTAAAAAAATACATGAAATATCTCTTAACAAAATACGAGGTTTTATATTGATACAAAAATCTCGCTTGAGCCAGAATCTCAAGAGCAAAACTGTAAAAACCTAGGAGGAGATGCATTTTAAAGCAAAACTTAGTACAGGCACATAAGAGAGGTCACGTACGATTTGATAATCTCCACTCATACACTCTGTGTATGGGTGGAGCTAAAAATTAGGTTATTTTTCAATCATCAATTTTCTACAATGTGTGAATTTAAAAAAAACATAGGAATTGCACCTAATCTATAACAAGCATAGTATGGTAGAGCAGTGAACGTTTAGGGATTTTAATAAATGTGTACACGCTAAAAAAAGCGAGCGTGTATCGTTTACACGCGTTTAGTACCATAATTTTCAGAAATACACCAAAATTGCTCAAAATTTACGATGCGAAACAAAACAAAATCACGCAACCAGTATGGCAAAAGTATTGACTCCATTGCCCAAATAGACGCTCAAGTTTTGCTTACCAAATCATAAAAAGTTTACTTCTACAGTATAAATCATCATTTTTATGAAAAATATGCATGGAAATTTAATTCAGAAACAACAGATAACTTCCTTCCAATGTCACTTAAACTCAACATCGCACAACTTTTTTGCCATACTCGCTACGGCTTTCAATGTTCCACTGTGAAAATCTTGCATACTAGGCCTATGATACCTCGCCATAAAACATTTCAAAACTACGCCACCACCCCGGAAGTTCTGAAAATCAGTCCTCTAGAAAAATTGCCGCCATCTTTGCGAAGCACCCAGAATTTCATTTCTGTCAAAACCTTTTTATGTTTGTTTATTTTGCAATTTTTTTTCTTTTTTGCAAAATTTATTTGACTCATCAGGTAATATTTACATGTAAACGTACTAATTGTCACGATTTAAGTATTTTGACTGTGTTTGTTGGTCCATTAAACAGCTTGTAAAACGGGCCTTGATTGAGTGGGAATTAAAGCCTTATCAATTATGGCCTAAGCCTATTGCTAGTTCCACTGTTTACTGCTGCACATTCGCGGTGCATTTCACAAGTTAGCCTACTCAGATTTCGGCGAAATCAAAGTGCATAATATTCCCCAATTATAGGTGATAACTGCGCATTTGTGATTCTCACATTTAAAAAGGATTATGCTAATCCAGTTTACAGTTTGTAAAAAGTCATTGATTGGAATTTTGTCAGCCGAATGTGTGTGATTTTAATCATGAATGATCATATTGATTTTCAACGGCAAGACTTGACTATGAAAAACGATTACTCGCAATGAAGTATTTAGTAAATGTTCACAAGGATTTGCGAGCATGTAGCGTGTACACGCTATACGGTCACAGCTCTCTCTATAGTATGGCAATCCCAATGTCAACCCGCACTGAGGAATGTGTATAATAACTAGTCTACAGCTAGCTATTTTTAGCACCATTACGTATAAAATCTGATACTTTAGTAAAACCTTTCGGGAGCTGTAATATAAAAAAAATACATAGAATATCTCTTAGCAAAATACAAGCTATATGAGGCATACAAAAATCTCATTTGAGCCAGAATTTCAAGAGCAAAACAGTTAAAACCTAGGAGATGCACTTTAAAGCAAACCATTGCACAGGCACATATGGGAGCTCATGTACGATTTGATAAGCTCGACCCATTACACTCTGTGTAATGGGTGGGACTAAAAAAGCCACTCGCCAATCATACAACTTGGCAAGGCTTAATTAAAAGTGGCGAATACAACAGTATATTATATTTCTACTCCCCACAATTATTCTTTAATACAGGCGAGTAGGCGAGTGGTTTTTCCAACACTGCTTCAGAATTGTTTTTCGATCGTGGCTCTCAAGCCATATTCTAAAGTAGTTGCAAATTTTATAATAATTACAAAAGTTTGTAAATCAAACTAATGATTTTGATATCTTTTGAAAAATGTGAAATTAATTAAATACTGCATGATTATTTTTTCAAAGTAGGAATCAGAAAGAAGTAAAAACATTTAAACTATAATGGAATTCTATTTAAAGTCCAATTTACAATGTGTTAGGCACTTACATTATAGAAAAAGGTTCCAACAAATTTGTGTTGTTTGTATTGTATCATAATACAACGAACTGCGAATATCAAAATCCTGGATTGACGAATACTTGAATGGGTCAAAATTATATTCTTTGTAACTGCGTAGAACCTGATAGAAGTGAAGGACTGGGCAGGAAGTGGATTAAATCGGAAGTAATGATGACACTATCTGGAGTGAAATTGTTTTCACTTTTTGAGTGCCAAAGCACTTTATTCATTTCGCCGAACCAACATCATATCATTGCAAAATGGCAATGGAATTGAAAAAATGTATTTGCAAGAGCTTTTACTAGAACCCTGCTAATACATGTAGGGTGTCTTTACTCTAAAGTCTACGGCCACGATCAGCCCTTTTGAAAGAAATTTGCTCGTATGTTGGCTTCTTTGAAGAGTACTTTGTGGAGAAAGAAAGTACCAAACTATTAATATAGTAATGTCCTACACTTCTTGTAAAACCCTTTACCTTGAAACAGCATATTCCCTGAGACCATCATGAAGGTTCATAGCGGTGAATGTTCCTATACAACCACGTAACTTGCGATCATGGTCGATCTTCCATGTCACAAACAATGGACTGCAAAAAAAGAAAGATCAGAACATATTTTTTATTACAAGCGTGACAAGAGCTGTCAGAAGGACAGTATGCTCGACTATTTAAAGCTAGTATAGAGAATGGGCTTATTGAGGGGAGTATAAAGTTTTAAGTTTATTACACTTATATGGCGCATTATCTAAATAACTTATTCTAATGTGCCTTACAAAATATGCATATAAAGAAAATAAATACAAATGTGTAAATAAGATAAGCATGAAATATGAAGAAAACAAGGAACAAAAAAACTATAAAGAGGACTTGAAAGTACAATTAAAAAAGTGAGTCTTACGCAAGGTGTAAAATTGTTTAAGGGATTGAGCAGATTTGATTGAAAGAGGTAAGTCATTCCAAAGTTTTGGGCCTAATATTTGCAGAGAGCGATCGCCATACAGTATGTAAGTTTACTTTTTGGAATATAAAGGATGAGGTGGTTTTGAGAGCGAAGACGGTAACTAGTTTGTTTTTAATAAAACATTTCGGTCACATATAACAGGGCCATGTTATAAAGGGATTTAAAAATGAGCATAAAAATTCTAAATTTAATTCTATATGAGACAGGTAGACAATGAAGATTTTGCAGTAGATAAAGTGATGGAGTGAAACTGTTGCTTCTTGTGACGAGCCTTGCAGCATAATTCTGAACACGCTGCAACTTTTTCACTGTAACACTTGGCACCCCTGCAAGGAGGACATTGCAATAATCTATGCAGCTATGCACTAAGTACATTTACAAGTGATATTGCAGAGCTTCTGTCCAGAAACTTCATGCACCTTCTGATGTTAAATAAATGGTAAAATGCAGTTTTGCATTTGTGATTGACAGGTCAGCCATTGTCAAACCTTGATCTAACCAAGCGCCCAGATATTTGACAGAGGAAGATAATTTTATATTATTGTTACCAATAGCAATACTGCCAATATTTAATTTTGTTAAGTTGGTAATTGGATCAAAAAATAATAACTTAACTTTTTGAATCGTTCATTTTTAGTTTGTTGTAAATTAACCAATCTTTCACTATTTTCAAACAACCTTCAATTTCAGCTATGACTGAGATCACATTTGATGGATCATTAGCATTGAACGACATGTATAAGCTGTGGTCATCAGCATAACCATGAATACTGGGAGAAATGGCTATCAAAGCATCAAAAATGGAAGATGCATACCATGTGAATAAGAGGGGTTCACAACAGGAGCCCTGAGGCACACCAAATTCTACATCAAATGCCCTTGATTCAGCATTGCTGATAAGGATTTTTTGTTTCCTTGAACCAAATAAGATTTAAACCAATCTTAGATGGTTCCATCAATGCCAAAACGCTTATTTAAGGTTTTGAGAAGCATACCATGATCAATTGTGTCGAATGCCGCACTTAGGTCTAGGAGTACTAGAATGTCACATTTTTGTTTGTCTAGTTGCAGCAGTATGTCTGGCTGAATTTTAGCTAAAGCAGTTTCTGTGCTATGGAATGGGCGAAACCCTGATTGGCAGGAAGGTAATAAGTCATGCTGCTGACTATGCTTAATCTTTTGTTCAATAACAGCACACTCAACTATTTTAGACAAGAAACTAAGATTGCTTACTGATAGTTATCATATGTTACATCAAACCCTTGTTTTTCAGTAATGGCTTTACTACAGCTTCTTTCCATTGCTTGGGGAATTTCCCTAGTTGCAAAGAAAGATTAACCAGTTTAGTAAGAGTTGGAAGGAAAACATTGATATTCTCCTTTAATAACCAAGTGGGTAGTGGGTCGAGGATGCACTGAGTAGATTTTCCTTTTAGTATCAGATTTTGTACATCCTCCTCTGTCAAGAGCTGAAATGAAGTCCATACGGGCATTTCTCCAGAATTCAAAGGGTGTGGTCACAACCTCTTTATCCAGCTCATGTCTAATCTTGGCAATTTTTGCAACAAAGAACTCGCCAAATTCTGAGGCAAGATAAGAAGCATCATTGTGAGGAGGTAGTGGGGTGATGAGCTTTCGATCAAGCAGAGTATCCAAAATTCTAAAAAGTTTCTTTTGATCACCATTTGTTTCAGTAATAGCATTAGAGTAGAATTGATGTCTAGCATTATTCAACTCGGTCGGTTGTGTAGATGTCACGCTTTTAAAAAAAAGTAATTTAGCTAACATTAGATTTTGAATAGCGCCAAATCTTTTGCGCTTTGCGTTTCTCTCTTTTTAGATCCTTGATCTGATCATTGTACCAGGGTATTTTTAGACGAGTTACCAATGTTTTTACATGTTCAGGTGCCAGATTGTCGATTACTTGTCTTATACATGAGTCATACATGCAAGCCACCTCTTCAATATCCTTAATTTTAGATATTGAAGCAAATCCAATTGAAATTGAAATGTTGGAAGGGATATGGTTTTGAATTTTCTGTAGACAATTGTATTTTCATCAAGTTTTGGTTTAGGGAATCTTAGGAAAGTTGAAATGAAACAATAATCTGATATGTAAAAATCTGATCAGGGAATGATAACTAGAGTTCAATATTTGAGCGTGTTATAATTAAGCCTAAAGTGTGACCACAGATATGAGTAGGAGTGACAGCATGTTGTTCAAGGCACATACTTTGGAGTAGGGTACAAAATTTCACTTGATTATGATTCAGTTGGTCTTCAAAATAAATGTTAAAATTCCCTGTAATTAAAACAGGCTCATTTGTATCAAGGAACTGTTCAAGTACATCACTAAACTCATCAAAAAATACATTACAAGAAACTGGGTGATTTCTTGAATAAGGTGGGCGGTAAACAATTAGTAGTTTAAATCTATGATTGTCTGAGTTTATATCCCATATTGAAAATTCAAAAGAGTTACATTCTCCTGATGAAGTTAATCTTACAGTAAGAGATTTCATGAAGATAAGAGCTGTTTCTCTGCCTCTTCTAATGGATTTCCGAGGAACATCAATGAAATTGTATCCTGTAGATTTTAATTCAGCTCTTTTAGCATCATCATCATCAACTGTCATCCAACTTTCAGTAAGAGCACAAATATCAACATTGTTATCAATTATATAATCCATAACAGATGATATTTTATTTCTTAATGAACATGGCTTCATGTGAACAATATGTAGGCCTAAGTTGTTAGGAATGGTATCAGGTTGTATTGATATAACTTGTAGATTTTCTTGACTTGCAGCATGCTTTGATATAATAGTACCTACTCTTAGGCGTATAATAACATCAATAGGACTCTGTTCAAATACTAAAATTCTATTCTTTAGTTCTCTGGTACCACCACGAATGCCCCTTTTTAAAGCTTGGATTCCAAGACTTTTTATAACCATCAAGGTATGAGCAGATATGATACATGAGCAATGTGTACGAATGTTCAAAAGTTCGTGTTCATGATAGGCATCAGAATACAGTAGTTGTGTAAATTGTCAACATTGCTATAATCTGGGCCTGGATTAAGTTCTATATCACCACATTGTAAAATTTAAGCTTGAAAAGACACAGGAATTTGGATAAAGTGAATTGTGAACAAGAGATTTATGCCAAACACTTAAATGAGAGAAACAGAACTGGGTGCAAGCTCCTGTAGTAATCCTGATTGACAGCAACAAGATAAGCACTGACAGTGACAAATTTTTCAGCTTTATTGAGTGGGGTCCCATTGTTATGCAGTAATCCAAATTGATTTGAGTATAGAAAAATGCAGTAGGGCACTAGCAATCCTCATGAATTGGGTTATAAAATGGAAATATTAACCAAAAATTAATCAAAGATATTACAAAAAATATAATACACTGCAGTAAAAATAAGTAGTCCAAAGAAATCAGCACAAAAAACACTGCGAGATGATACAAAATTCAAAAAGAAATACAAGATAAAAACAGGTGAAAATGATGAAAACTTGAGAGCAAAATAAGTTGTGTGGCAGCCTCTTAGGCACTCAATAAAGGTAGTAGGGGCAGATGATTTCAAATTACTTAAGCTTTGAAAGATGCACTTACATTTTCATTTGCATTTTTAATTTTCACAACAATTTACTACAAGCTTCAAAATATCTTTTTAGTTTTCCCAGAGATTTTAAGACAAATAAAAAAAAGCTCAAGGTTACCTTACCCATGCAGTAACTGAGAAAATATGTAAAAACTAGCAGTCTTTATAACTACTGTATAACACTTCTTCTTGTTCTATCAATTAAATAACAAAGAAAGGACAGGCCCTAACTTTCCAATGTCAATGAAAGAATGTCATTAAGCCTTTCCAACCTGTACCCTCCCCCAACCTCTACACATTCCCAGAATTACAGTACATCTTGAATTGTAATACAGCTTTCAATTTAAGAAAATATGTGTGTCAACCAAAGTCAAGCAACATGAAAAATGTACAATAACATTAAAGCAAAATTATGTGAAACAATATTGTTGAACATATGACAAACTAAACATTGGAAATGATCCAAATCTCCTCACCGTTCCCCATCCCATGCCTATACTCCATGCAATCACATCTGAAAATCAGATATATGCATTGCTGTATGTCATTCCACCACTTGCATGACCCACATGCCATCACATCTGAAATGCACACGAAGCAGCTAGGTAAGGTATCTGTTTATTCCATTTCAAATTTTATTTTCAATTGATGTAACTACATCTGTGAAACAATGTCTGATAATTTTTAGACATATTGATCATACAGTACAGTACATGTGCAGCTGTACTTGATCGTCTGATATTCCCAAATTCTATGTTGTTTCAGAAGTTGGGAAAAGCAAATTTGTTGTGTTTAACTTGTAAAATGACAAGTGTTCCTTGAAATATAAATTTTTGGCTTCATTCATTTTTAACTTAAATTTTTTCCCTTAAATGTCCATGTGCTTCCTTATATTGTACACCTATTAGCAAAACAAACTTTAGAGTTATATGTTGTGACGTATGTGTAATGTATTTGGAAACGCAAGCCAGCCCTCATTGAAATATTCTGGTTGAAAATGTGATTTTTACATGCTACAGTACTTAAAATCTATTGTTCAGATGATCATTTTGAACAAATTCCAATGTTTGGCTACATTGATTTGTAACCTATCAAATCTTTATTTCAAAATTATTATTTTTTTTGTTCAGATGATTATTTGTAACAAATTTCAATTTTTGTCATAATTTGTATATATTGTAGCTCGATGGTTTCATTTTTACATCATTCAATAAATTGTCAGTGATCTTTGAAGTTGTAGTCTCATTTTATCATTGTATGTATAATATGCTTAAAAATAAGAGCAGGGCCACCCTAAGAATATTTGAGGCCCCCGGGCAAAGCAATGTACTGAGGCCCTTTACCCCCCCTCCCTCTCCCCCACGGGCATAATCAGCCCATGTGGTAAGACGGCAAGTGTATGTAAATAAACACATAAATCTATTACCATAGCCTTTTTAAACAAACTTCTGCAAACTATTGTCGTCGAAATAACCACCTTCGTGTAATATGCAGTTACTACCTTTCCCATCCATTGCTTTAACGTTATGTATTTCATCCTGGCAAAATTCATCACTGGGACCACACTGGAATAAGTCAATGTGCCTTGAGGCGAGTTGGCTTTGGAGCAAGTTGGTTTGGGGCGACTTGGTTTTGGGGCGAGTTGGCTTTGGGGCGAGTTGACCTAGGCTATATTAGGCTAAGTACATGTAGTGCTCCCACAGTACTGTCAGATTGATGTCAGCCTTGTTAGTATGGCTGCTGTTAGTGATAGCTGGCCGTCCGAGGGTACTACAAAACCTAAACCCTGCTGTACTGTTTTAAGCCTTGTGTTAAAACATAGGAAAATCTCAGTTTTAAGATCTTTGTGAAAACGAAACCATTTTCCTTCTTCTTTTTTTTGCACACAATAATTATTCATGATGTTTGAAGCCCATCCATGTCTTCAAAAACTGTCTTAACGATAATTTTAGTTACTTTTATCAAAGTATTTACTAGGCTACTTTTCATTCCGTAAAAATTGTCTAACGAGCTCTTCAAAGTAAGGTCAAAGTTAAAAAAAAACTGCTATAGGTATATAACATTTCTTATGTTTTAGATTATTTAAGGGAAAACAAATTAAGATAATACTCATAAAGTACAATTAGGACTATATAATCTAAACATTTCTTGGTGTTTTATGTATTTGTTTTCGCACAGTTTTTATATTAAAACTATTCAATAAAATTATATGAACCAATAAAAATGTTGTCAGCGAAAAATCAACCTGCAGTTTAGTGGAACATCCTAAAACTTATTTGCAGACGTTTGTTGATCACAAACGTGCGATGATTAAGAAAGATGGCGACCAAAACATAGAATCGGAGAACTTTATCCCATCGGGGTGCTTAATAGGCCTAGGTAAAGATTTAGGAAAAGTTTTTTGGAAAAGTGTATTATTTTAATAGGTAGGCTAGGCCTATAACTTGAATATCCAAAAAGTAAGTTATTTTTCAATCATCAATTTTCTTAGTGTAAGAATTTTAAAAAACAGGGGAATTGTACCTAATTTATAACAACCCTCATACGACAAACACAATGTCAACCCGTACTGAGGGATGTGTATAATAACTACTTTATAACAACCCTCGTACGGAAATACCAATGTCAACCAGCACTGAGGGATGTGTAACGCTACTGTACTGTATATTATTAACTGCAGGCTACATAGGCTAGTACTGGTGTGGTGGTAAATTTAGTCATTTAATGATTTATCAATTAGTTATGTCAATGAAATTGATAGAGGCTGTAGCTAACGGCTGGACAGTATACTTACAAAGGCGCGTCTGTGAACTTTGGTGTTCCTTTAAAAGGTTCAGAATTTGGCCGATGAAGTTTCCGTGAAAGAACATCAAAACAAAAATAGCACATCTCTGCACACACAACAAGTCCATTGTTTGGCTTTTCTAGGTGGCTTAGGCCATTAACACCGGGGCGATTTCGTGGAAAGGCGGGCTTTCCATTTCCAACGTGATTAGCATTGGATTTATTACTATAATGAGAGGAAGATGAAGGTCTATCACTTTTCTCTTGATCATTATTTTCGGGCGGAACAGACACTTTTTGACGCTTCACTCCACAACAACTGGTCGCCATTTTTTTTTCAGAACTTAAGACAGAATTACAAATTATACTCTTTGAAATGTTATACTTCTTTCTCTACACTACAAATGTTTGATTTCGAACACAACTTACAATTGTTTATTATTTTTATACTTATTATTTTAAAAAGATTAAATTTATTTTAAAGGTCGTAATGCCAACATCAGAGTCCTGAAACAAAAGACTTGTACTTGTACGTCCCGGCTCAGGTTAACAAATTCAACATGAATGAGTGTATTTCTTTAGCACATAAGATATATACATCAAAATGTGCAACCTCACACAGGTAATCTGAGCAGGGAGTTGGAATAGATTTCACGCGCAAGTACCCACCTATCCCCCACCTACCCCATCCCCTCCCCCTTCCCCTCCCTCCCACACACACAAGTCTTCGAATTTGTAAAGCCTTAGGGTCCACTGAGCACGTTTAGAACTGGGTAACAGCATAAACAAATTAGTCTGCATTATTCAAAATGGCGGAAAAAGACCAAAATGGCCGCCCCATGTTCAGAAAAATGCAAATAAATAATCATTAAAATTAAATCAGGTACTATTGCATTTGAGAGAGAGAGTTGAACACACAATTACAATGACGGGGTCGTCGCCTGCGTATTCGCTTATGATAGTACAAATGCTATCACGAAACGCTTAATACGACCCAGACGAGAACACAGGTACGACGTACGGACAGACATAACATCGACAACCAAGTCAATGTCCACGGCCTTTGATAACCAGTTGTGGTGCACTGACGTGTCTACCCACCCTATGCATATTAATACGTATTTTATATCTGGCACCTTTTTGGAACTTTTTTTTTTATCCACCTAAGATGACGGGGTGGGAAATGGCTGACAAAAAGGAAGGCAAGGTAGCTCATTCGACTGAGCGCACGGCTGAGATGTTGGATGTTCCAGGTTCGACGACGATTTAACCAGCGATTTTTCGCAGAGATATGTTATACGCTGACATCAAGCGCAGAGCTTTGTCTTCTGCATCATACCTTCTCCCTCACTCAATCTTTGTGAAAAGTGGTCAATACTAAGGTTTAACGTCCCGAAAGCATCCAGTGCTGGACATTAAGACGGCCACGGCCTTTGATAACCAGTTGTGAACTCACTGGTTGCAGACCCACCGATTCGAACCCGGGACGTGCAGGTGAAAGGACAAAGCGCTAACCACTACCCCACGGAGGTCTGTGGTTGAGTGGTGCTAACCGTCCTTTGGAGGGGACGTATACAGTGGCGGATGTATGATTTATAAAAGGGGGCCCGGGTGGCGAGGAAGAGCATGAAGGGGTCACGGTGATTTGAAGTTGTGGGAAGATATTTCCGCGTTAGCGGGAATCCGAGCGAAACGTTGGTTGTGGGGTCCAGGGGCCCGCTAAAGGGCCCCACCCCAGGTGGGGGTCTCTCCCCAGGTGGGAGTCCAGGAGGCAAAGCGCGTAGAATATTGAATATTTCAGGGTTTAAATTGGCCGCAAAATGACTCAAAACATGCTTAATGTTTTTTTTTTGACCGGAAAAGGAGTGGTTAGGCACTCCAATCACCCCCTCGATCCGCTCATGCGTAAAGCTGTCGGTCGCAATGGTAGAAGTTTCACTCCCTGCCTGGTTCTCTGAAAAGTGCAGGGTGTTAACCCGGTGTTCATCCATTTGACAAATTCCTTGGGTCCACACTGACATGACTAAAAACAAGTCATTGTGACTTACGTGTGCTTTCCCTGGCATATACCTAAAATTGAAATACAACAAGGGTCATTCCATGTCAATTCAACATGACACCCACCATCTTAGGTTTTCCTGAAACTTAAACCCTGACCCTATTTTTTCTTCTTCTAATACTAGAGGGTGGGGCGGGAAATGTCAAGTATGGGCAGAAAGAAGTTTGAAAACTGTATACATCGCGCCATGTCCAGGGATCACAGGATGCGGGAATGGTTAGTTGAATTTTGTGTCGAAAAAAGTTGCATGGGCTTAACGCATGAGAAACAACGGCGAAATATAGCCACGCACTCCACTTACATGAATTGGTTGGGGAGTGACATGTGAAGAAACTCTTGATCTCACAATATTCATAGGTCTATTTCCCGCGATAGGTCTTTGCCAGCTCGAGGCAGCAGGCACCTTAAATTAAATGCTGAATATATGAAAAAATAATAGATTGATTAATATTTGTTACCCTTTTTTTCGGATCTTTATGTGTGACATTTGTGCATCTTTTAATATTTGTGAATTCTGTAAATCATAAAAATAAGAATTTTTTTTCGGCAGGTCAACTATCTTCACGTGAAAATTGGGCATCTGTTAAGGTTTTGAAACATTCTTGATTATTTTAGTTCTGATCTTAAGTCGGCAAAAATTCTGCTAGAGGACATGAACGCCAACCGTAACCGAGCGTAGCAACGGTATGTGAAAAAACCAATTAACAAGCTTAGCAAGTTTACTTTTGAAACAGTTAAAACTTGGTGCATGTCCAGATGTCTGGTGGTAGAGCATTTCAATCTTTTAGTGTTTCAGGAAAGAAGGAGTATTTATAAACATTCTTTTTAGCATTAAGGAACGTGGAAATTTTGATCATGATTAATTCTTGTATTCATTCTTGCGTTTGGGATTAGTTTTATCATTATCAATGGCGACAAGATTGTTATTGATTTTATATAGCATTTGTAGAGGAGTGGTGTTCCTTCTTCTTGTTTTTAGCGGGGGCCAATCTAATTTATGAAGCATATTAGTGACACTAGATTTATAAGAGTAGTCTGCCATGCAGAACCTGGCTGTTCTCCTTTGAATTGATTTAAATTGATCTACATCGCACTGGTGATTGGATCCCATACTCAAGTACTGGCCTAACCAGAGCTTTATATGCAGTGGTTTTAATGTCAGTGGGACAGTTTGGGAGGGTATGTCTTAAAGGATTAGTTCAGTGGTAAGGCATGTTTATCTTATATAAAAGAGGACCTCAAACAGTCAAAAGAAACAAAATGGTGCACAAAGCATTCAAAAATCTTATTTCGTTAAGGAGATATTTAACTTTGAAGTTTGGTATCATTTGTGTAGAAGCGACTAAAAGCAGACTAGTTGTGATGTCATAGCCTCAGAGTCCTCAGAGTCTTCATGTATTCTATCTTATTTTGTCCTGCAATTTTGTGGTTTAAAAACCATGGGATATGTCAAAAAAGTAGTAAAACTGAATCTAGGAAGGGTATTTATATTATACCACCTGTAGAAAGTTTGAGGAAGAATAATTTAAATAGTGAGAAAGAATTAAATAAACTTTGTTTAAAATACATAAGGACTTTGAGGAATCTGAGGATGTGACATCACAACTAGTCTGATTTCAGTCGTTTCTACAGAAAAAAAACCAAACTTTTAACTTGAATATCTCCTTAACGGAATAAGATTTTGCAACATTTTCTTCACCATTTTGTTTCTTTTGAAGTCCTCTTTCATATAAGATGGACTTGCTTGACCACTAAACTAATCCTTTAATAGGCCAAGTACAGAGTTTGCTGTGATGTTGTTTTATTATCAATTTCAAAACGTAGGTATAGGTGGAAGTTGACATGTCTTAGCGGTTGGTTGCACGAGGTATAAACTGGTGATTTATAACATTTTGTAGGAGATATGGAGAGGATATAGCATTTAGAGGAGTTGAAATTCATTCGCCATTTATTTGCCATTGTTCAAGTTTATATAGATCATCTTGAGGATTTGTAAGTCAGAGGGTTTATCAGTTGTTATATACACAAGACAATCACCAGCAAGCAGTCTAACCGTGTTGTTTATATTATCAGGTATGAAATTGTTAAGTGAAATTGATATAAACATCTCAGTTTTGAAAGGACATTTGGCTACATATGGGAATGTTTGTTTCATACGTTTACGATAATCTCCTTAATTGTGCAAAACGCTCTGAAAAATCGCATATATTTTGCACTTCAAAGATTATAACTATAGAGTCTTTTAATATTTTGTTCCATTTCAAAGAATATAGAGGAAGTGAATTCATTATGTATCGTTTGAGACCATTTTCATTTAATTATTTAAAAAAATAAAG
Organism: Chiridota heheva; assembly: GCA_020152595.1. Taxonomy (NCBI): domain Eukaryota; kingdom Metazoa; phylum Echinodermata; class Holothuroidea; order Apodida; family Chiridotidae; genus Chiridota; species Chiridota heheva. Next base: position 931,811 of record JAIGNY010000132.1, read on the forward strand.
TACCGTACTTTGTAAACTATAAAATGTGTTTTTTTCTTATTTTTCAATGAGAGCCCAAGCAAAATCACAAGTTTATCGCCACTTTGACCTTTGTAACTTATGAACTGATGAATGAAAGTATTTGGGAGTTCATTTTACACGGCCTGACAATTAACATATATCTGTTTTATCATGTATATAAAATCCAACGTGATTAGCTCAAAAAAGGGCCCATACTTTTTAACAAATAGGAAGCGATGAGAGAAAACATTTCGCGTTCGCTTATGTTTCCTTCATTTTAATTCTGACGTAATCTTAGCACGCTCAAGCCGCGTGGACTGTACTATTGTGTGCAGAGGGTTTCTTGTTGTTTGTGTATTGTAAACTTGCTGTGAAGGTACAAATAAACGTTTTTTAATGTCGGATTTTGGCTGAGTTTCTCCCATTTTTAACAGTTTTCTTGTATATTTTGTCACACTGGGAATATTTCTTATTACATGATTGTATTTATCAGAAATTAAAACATTAATTGGCTGAAATTTTACCGACAACAATCAGGAATTGAAGACGTGCAAGAGCGAGCGAGGAGTAACGACAACGTCAGGTTGCAGGTTTATGATACCAAAAATTAAAAACTATGCAATTGATTTAACTTGTTATATTAATTAATATCTGTTTATTATATCCTTGAATATACTTTTAAGACTTCGTTCTTAAAATCAACCCGCATAATAATAATACAATCCAAGTTTATTTAATCTTTTCCGTAACACATCACAGCTAGTTCCGCGATTTTGTTTTCCTGACGCGCGTTTTAAGGTAAAACATTCCCATATGCAAATCAGTCTCACAGATACCACAAGAAAATGTCAAAAAGTGAATTAAATGGTTTGTCATTACGGCGCAGTTATTGTTCACAGTTTTAAGATTGGTCCTTCAAGACAGACATAGACTGTCTTTTCAGCATATTTTCTAATTTTGGAAATCTTAAAGGCAAGATAGCGTGTTCACATAGGCAGTAATATACAATAAAAGTCAGCGTTTCTGATTGGTCTTACAAGTAACGACAACCAATCAATACCCGCCAGTGAAGCACACTATACATACACAATGTGTACCGTATATTCAATTAGAAACGATCCACATCCGTATGTAACATAAAGGGATGAATATCACAATTTTACGAATATAACTGGGAATATAGAAAAAGTTTTTTTATTTTTATTTTATTTTTCCCCGGCGGGTATTTATGTGTTGCCGTCACGTGACAATTGAGCATCTTTAACTTTGTTAAATTTTTGAAAAATCTTTGAAAGAATCAAATTTTTTGGTCGTCACGTGATAACTATGCATTTTTGAAAGATTTCGCAAAATGCTTACATATTTTGAATTTTTCGAAAAAGTTTAGCGATTCACAACATTATGGCAAAAATTTATATGTATGAAAACCTCGAAAAAAATCATCATACAGTAACTGTGAAAATTGTTGGATGGAGAAAAAATACCATTTCGTTATTTAAAAATTTAATATTTCGCTTGTTCCGTACTAAGTACATACAGATCACGTGATATTTGCACAATTGTTGAAAATTTTGAAAGATTCATGTTATAAACATTAATATTTAAAGATACAGCAGGTTAAGGACTAACGTAATTCCCCACCCCCTTCTTCCACACCATTCCTCCGCATCCGTTTTAAAGTAAAATAATATAAGAAACTATTTGATTTTGGCTAAAATGTGGTCCAAGTTGTTAAGCTGAAACTTGAATTTCTAAGATAAAGGTGGATTTGTAAGCCTACCTATCACCAAATTTTCCAACCTTACTTCGCATTTTTAAGCCTAACATTTTATTAATATTTTTAATACTAGCACAAATTTTGAAGACTTAATTGAAACTTTTAACCCCAACCCAGAATATTAAGCCTATCACTGATTTTTCAATCCTAACGCAAATACATTAAGACATAACTGTGAAATTATACATATATTATATATATATATATATATATATATATATATATATATATATATATATATATATATATATATATATATATATATATATATATATATATATATATATATATATATATATATATATATATATATATATATATATATATATATATATATATATATATATATATATATGTGTGTGTGTGTGTGTGTCTGTGATGCTTTGCTTGTAAACACGATATCCCCTGAACAGTATGCCATGTCATATTTGGCACATGCATCATGATTGGTCCCTATTGTTTTTAGTATCGATATCGTGCATAATAATGAGTGGGCGGGGCAAAATAAGAAAATCTTAAAATGCTTATATTTTGATAACCATATATCTATTTGCATCTTCTTTGGCATAAATAAGGTGATACGGTTGTGTAAATGCCCATCTTATTATAAAAACGTTCAAAATCACTGATATGAATTGTAGGCGGGGCATAATGTGATGTACTGAAAACAGCTTGTAAACACGGCATCTCGTAACCAGTTGCATGTCAAATTTGACACATGGTCCCTATTGTTTTTGGTTTCGAATTCCTACATAGTAATGAGTGGGTGGGGCTTAGTGCAAAAATCTTGAACTTTTAAGATCTGTACAAGTGCATGCCAGTTTTGCTTTTTCTGTGGCATGTTTATGTTTTTAGATAGTGTGCACATGCTTATGTTGTTACAATATCATATTCATTTTAATCAATATTGAAATATATATCTTGATTCCACAAACAACCTGTAAATTTCTATTAAATTAATCTCTGTTATACTATTTCAAATTACTATCCCTTTCATAAACCTTAGTTCCTTTTGCTTGTCTACTTAGCATTAATTTTCTCCCATCTGAGATAAATTAATAGACAATCACAGTGGCAAGACGCCACCTTTGAATTGTATTTAAGTTGCATTTCCTCTCAATGCTGAAAAATCGCAACATTTGCAAAAGATGTTTTACGGGTTGGTCATCATTAGTGACTTTGTATTATTATCTAAAAGCTTTAAAAAATAATTAAAAAATCTTTTGGTCATATCATCATATTGCCAAGTTAGATGTTCCTGGTTGATATTCCCAGCGGTTCTTATCCATCAGTTCTTCACGGGTGGATTATTTCTGTACTGCTGTATAACTTGGCTTAACTGTTGAAGATTGGATGTAAAATACCCAATATATCTATCTACAGTTTAAAACTTAATGTACAAATTTGTCAGTTTAAAGCATAAATATTTATAGTGTATCAGCACTTACCAATCAAAGGTTCAAAATTTACATCAGAGTCATTCGTACACATGGGTGAGAGTAATAGCAGGGGATAGGGGTATATCTTTCACTTTTCTACAAAGGGGATGATCTATACTATCATCCCCCCACCCCCTTTACTTTTAAAGGTACTTTTAAGTGATGAATTACATTTTGAAATATATATCCAGAAGCAGAAGCAGGCTCGGAACAGGAACCCACCAATAGTACTCCCACCTCCACCACTCCACCCCATCAATCCCCACCCCCAAGTTGCAACCTGACTCAACAAGTGAGATGGACATAGATTTTTTTTGAATTTTATGCAGGTCCGTAGCCAGGACTTTGAGCAGTTGAGAGGGCACTTTATTCCTGCACCTCGGAAAAAATAAAAATGGGAATGTGACGTTCTACATCGGGATTTTTTTCGCGAGATTGGGCTATAGATTCTTCAAATGGTCAGAACCGTTCCGGTACTTCAACAAACTTGCTTATTATGTTTTTAGATTTCAAAAGGACAGTTTCTCAGAAAAAGAAATAAAATAAGGCGTCCTTCAGAGAAAAGTTTGAACAAGTAAAATAATCTATTAGCAATATTTTAACACTTTGGGCGATATTGTATTTAATACATGAACTAAAACACGAAGAGACAGAGGGGGAAAGGCGGGGGCGAGAAGGATACAGAACAGGTTCGTTTTAAAAGTTTGACAAAATTGACAATGTTCATAGTAAATTATTGGAAGCTTATTAAACATTTTTCTATTAGACTTCACATATTTTTCATAGAGTGACCATAGACCTATATCCATGAACAGAAACGTGAACAATAAAACATATTTCCACAATATGCATTTTCATGGTTTTGTGTATTGTATATTTCTTACCAAGGCTGAGGTAAGTAAGCCATTTAAACTTGTTGCCTTCCTTCTACAGATCATGGCTTGCAGTGTTGCAGACATATTTTTTAACACTTCAAACATGCAGTGGGCAAGACCAGCTGTTACACGCAGTCAGGGTTGAACTTATACGAGTGATCATTCCAAAACACATTTAGCCTTGACTTAAAGGCTAGTTGCCGTCTCTAACGTACGGCAAATAGATTTCAATACGTGTGTTTTGTTTGGTCAAACACAATGGTACAACGTGCACTTACAGTGAAAGGCCAATCAGACCCGTTTTGGAATAAAATGTACGCCGCCACATTTTAATCACGATAGATAGGCCTTTAAAACTGTTAATTGAAAACTGTAATATAGCTTTCTTTGACATAAATTTTGACTTGTATAATATACTTCTTCCTTTGCGTTGTGACGTACTTTTTTTGTCCTGCCAATTTTGCGAGAGCTTCTGCCCTGGACCCTACCTGGGCTTCTCCCCTGGACCCCACCAGGGGCTCGCAGCGACACCTTTGGTGTCACCTTAACGAACAAATTTTACAAATTATCCCCACTTTTTTTTAATGAATTTACATAACTGTTCGAACAACTGTGCGTCATTGTATGACATTCTAATGCCAACTCCCTGACTATACTATTCAACATTTAATATCAGCTTCCAAAAAAAATAAGGCAGCGGAACTACCCAACCTTTTGGTTTCTGGTTTTGGTAGCAAAAAAGCAGGGATGCTTTGGTCAGTTGGTAAAAGGATGGTTTGACTGGATACCCGACAAAATCTCCTCAATAGAGAGCGCGCTTGCACAATTACAAAACAGCTAGTCGACGCGTGACGCCTAGCCTAGCCCGACATGGCAATAGCTCTCAAGAAGCCCCACACTCGAGAGTCAAGATAACATCAAAAATGGCGAGCCGGTATGGTAAAAAAGACGGTTTAAAGCCAGGATCGGCAAAGGTAATTTGCTAAAACATAAATTCTTATGCGGAGTTTTGTTGTTTAATGAAATGCTTTTAGCCTAACTCGGATTCGATTCGCAGGCAACGACGAATGAGTAGCCCACTTAGGCCTACTTAACACTAGGCCTGTATTTACTGCCTTTTAGCGTGGTAGGCTACGTTTAGTTTTTCGTCATTTTTGTCCGTCCCAGTAGCAACTAACATTCCAGGCCTTTTACTTCCCCACTTATCTGTTTTTTTTTCTTCTTGTTATCTGACGTTCACTGATTGCTGTCGTTTCTGATTTACGGCCTAGGCTAGGCCTTTTGGAGGTTATTGAAGTCCTAACATTAATGCTAAGCGGGTGAGGGGGGATCATCCCCTTGTGTATTTATTTTGTTGGGGGATTTCCCCCTTATGTAATTTTTTTTGGATGGTAAATAAAGGGGGAGTGGGCTTAAAGTGTTCGTTGCCCCGAACAAAGGAAGGCAATTATACCAATCAATACCTGTTAAAGGAGTTGCATTTGCCACCCAGTACACTTGACGTTCAGTTGTATGATGTACACTAATGTTGTTGAATGTGACATTAAATTGCTGTTGTTCCCGTCAAACCAATAGTTTCAATGAACAAAACAACTTTTCTACTTTACAACAGTTTTACAGATCATGATTTACAAAGAAACTATGTTTATAATAAAAAATCACATTGCATAAACGGCTCTTTGTCTTTTAATAAAAATGTTCATTTTAACGTAACTATTCTTAACGTAACTATTTACTCCCATTGTGGTCAGGCTTCCACAACAATTTCCGAACCCCAGTTCCAAACGGCCTGGTATGCACTAACCAGTGAACGTTCGTCCCTGGGAAACATTACGCAAACTTACAAAAGTTAGGGTTTCATACACCCTTTCAATAAAAAAGTTCCCCTAGCCAATAAACTACAAGATAAATATCATTAATATTCATTTAGATTTGGAATCATTTTTTTCAAACATGGGTATAAATTTGTTTTCACACTAAGTATATGGCAAAATCTTTTGTGGGCAGGATCTTTTTTTAATATTTGTAACTCAAAACATTAAATTTCACGGACATATCAAGTGTTAAGTGATCATCGAGATAGATAACAAATGTTTTGTAAAAGACTATGCATCCGCTGTGCGTAGTACAATTTTTAGTTCTACAAAATGAGGTTTTTTGGATGACCTTTGACTGGCCATTGAGGGGAGGGGGATTTAAGTGAAATACGAACAATTAGCATTCCCCTTGATATCTCTCTTTAAATTATATGAAGTTAACCTGGGCGGGTGATATCTCTCTCTAAATTATATGAAGTTAACCTGGGCGGGTGTAAGGGGAGCAAGATCCCCAATATTTTCCATTAGTATTACTTGCCCCATCAATTACCAAAAATCTAGTGGTCCCCCTCCCCCTTTAAACATCAATTTTTCGCCATTCAATACTTTTTGGTAGAGGCCAGGTAAACTTGTAAGTATGAAGCTGTATTTTACCCCCCCCCCCCTCCCTCCCCTGCCCCGCTTTTCAAAAAAATCACACACCCGTCCTAGGGATGAAGGGCAATTTTGGCAATTGTTTTTAGATCATTGATAAGAGTTTAGTATCTTTACATGTAAGTTTTTAATGCTCTACAATCGTGGTATTTGCATTTAGTTTGTGTTTTTGTTCAAATTGTGCATCTTAAATGTTCAATATTTCTAAGTCGCAACGGGCTATCATTTCTTTCAAGAATTGAATAAAACTGGAAAAAGACAATCGGATCTAGGCCTTATGAACTGGAAACAATAAAATCATGTCTTGTGGAAGAGAGAGGGGGAGACTTTAAAGACCTTTTTTTAGTAGGTAAATGGAAAGAAAAGGCGACAGGCTCTTATTTCCTTCAGGAATCGAATACAAATCTGAAGAAGAAATTGTTATGTTTAAAGCTGCAATAAAAAATGAATATACTACTTTAATTGTTGAAGCGGCACTTTATAGGGTCGATTTTTGAGCGCGTGTTTGCTTTTCCATTTGGAACGTTTTATTGTATCGTGGGATAGCAGTTTTTGAAGGTACAAAAACTTAATTATTATGTTTTTCAAGGCTTGCATGGCGTACGTAACTTCAGATAATTTTGTGTAAGTTTTAATACAATGTTTAGATTACCACGCTTGAGAGGTGAGAAAAGAAATTCATATTAACAAGCTTAAAAGTACATCGCGGAACGTGAGTTGGAGGGTCTTGCGCAAATCAGTGCACGTTGTTCATAAGTGCTTGGGGTCTAATTAACATACACATGGTATTGCAGAAGGATGGGGAAAGTTGAAACCGAATCAAATCATACTAGCACGATATCCATGAGTAAACCCAGGAATTCTGATGGGTTATCATATTTAGGATAGTAGTCAGTTATTAGTGCATGGTCCATTGGAAATGTATATTTTCTTGTGTATTGAGAAATAGATAAGTAGCAAAATAAGAAATTACAAAGAGATAAATATACTTCTTGTTTATTTTTTATATAACTTCAATGCAAAGCAGTCCAAGTTTTCAATTTAATTCTGAACATAAACACAGTTTTAATCAAAAGAAACAAATGAGATAAGATCTGAGTAAACTATTTTTTTCATAATTTGAATTTGAAAAAAAAACTTGTGGGGCAATTTTTGTTGTTGTTGGCTTTAGCTGTTTTTGGCTTCCGCTGTTTTTATTTCGTCTTCAGCTGTGGAAAAAAACCAGAAACATTATTCAAATGTGCAGCATCATACATAAAGAGATGAAATACAGAATAATAATCTCAAAAGTTACATACAGAAAATAAATTAGGTTTTTAATGTATATTCATCAAGGGTTGTAAAAGCAAGCAAGATCTATGAAAATTTTTCCTGGGTGCACTTGTAAAGCTGACGCGATCCATATGTGCCAGTCCAAAGTACAGCTTCTATTGTTATTGTAAGGAGCTTGTTTCTGGTGTGTGCACTGGAGAGAATATAACTGTTTTGGCTATGATCAGTACTCTGGGGATTTGGGCATTGGTGCGTGACCGTCTTAGTAACAGGTCATTAACTTGTTCAGAAAAAGATTGGCGATGCACAGCGATTAAGTAATTACCTGTTCTCTTAGTAAACCTGATATACAGTACCGATGTGAGCAGTTTGACAATTGCGCCGGTGAAGCACCAGTAAAGCATGGGTAAAACGCCGGTAATGCCACCAGTAAAGCGCCATTAAAAAAATACTCTCGAAGCTAAAAATGTGGTATTACTTTTCATGCAACTTGTGATTTAATTTTTAAATACAAAGATACTATCACGAGCATTATTTTTTAATCACAACTCTATTTCTTTCAGCGAGGAAAGTCCTTGGTCTACTGTGTGAAATAATTAACGTCTCCACATGTACATGCAAATTTCACTCAATGTCTTCAGTTCAGATAATACTTTTAAACTGATGCAAATTGGTCTTATAAGCAAAATTAGGTATTTTTTTTTCTGTGTATTTTCAAAGGATACAGTTCAGCCCACAATAAGTTAGTAGCGACAATGCAGAGTGTACCATGGAGATTTAAGATCATTAATTAATTTCAATAGGTTCAACACAAAATAACAACCTGAAAAGTAAGGAATCGTGGTCCCAATGCAACTTGCGTCTGCACTATCGGGGCAGGCACGGCCATTTTTTATACATCATAAAATGAAAATTGAATAAATTATTATAAACTAAAACTAAAATGATAACGAATTAAAAAGGATCAGCGGAATAAAAATAAACAAGTTTAACTTACTGAGATTTCCATGTCTTATTCCGAAATATATAGTATTCCAAAGTCAGGTAAAATTTTAACTCGTGAAATATTTCCACCAAAATATTAAGAAACGTTGTCAAAAACTTTTTAATATGTAGTTCCATATACAGTAAACGTGAAACGCGAAAGAAAAAATAATAAAATGAGAACAAATAAAATTCTCAACTAAGCACTCTTCGCTCAGCGTAGATCTCCAATGTTGAAAAGAACGCATCAAAATCTATGTCCGAAAGTTCGAAATCAGCGGCGTAAGTAAACAGAAACATACATGTTGCTTCCACTATTTGATAAGCCCAGATGCAGAGTTACATCTTTACAAATTAGATCGTTCGAAAATGTCTTTTCTTCCAATAGAAATATTATAATTCTTACCCGAAACTTACGAACATTAAACTCCAATAACATTATCCTTATGAAACACATACCGCAAAAACATGGCAAACTTATATAGAATCATACATAATGCCTCTGCCCTATTTCCAACACCTTTGACAGATTTGTTTACGAATTGATGCCAGCTGCATCTGGACTTTGGCCTAGTGTGGTCTAATTAATTAAAATTGGCACATTTAAAAAGAAATACTTACAACGGTATATGCCCCCTCCCGATTTTCATGTTTTCTTCCAAATATTTGAATTCTAAAGACATAAACTTGAGTTTGGTGGTTATGGGTAAGGGACGGGGGATTACAACGATTTGGAGCGGTACTCCAGAGTGATTCCTTCTAATTCAATTTAATATTATCAAGCTATCGAATTTAAGGTGGGGGCATTCTCCTTTATGAAAACATGATTTGGTAGATTATCTCGTCTCTTCAATTTTCTTTATTTTCTCCACAAAAATGAAAGTACTATGACAGCAAAAACGGGGCGGGGAAGTGGATCTCCTAGCTCGTTTGCAAGTTCAAGCGTCAAACTGGGATCGTTAAACTATTACATTTGGGGTGGGGGCATTCTCTTTTATGAAAACATAATTTGTGTAGATTGTATCGTCCCCTCTTCCATTTTCTTGAATTTCCCCACAAAAACTCAAAGTATTACAAATAGGAAAAATAGGGGCGGAAAGGGGGGGGGGTTAGGGGTGGGGTGCGGGTGGCAGTGCCACGGTTCTTTGTTAAAATCTCCCCGTTTGCAGGTTTCAAACAGCAAATTTGATCGTCAAACATTGAAATTGAGGTGGGGGAATTCTTTTTACTGTGAAAACATACTTGGTATATGATATTGTCTCTTCCCCCTCCCAATTTTCATGATTTGTTTTCCTGAATGAAGATAAGGCATTGATGCTTCCATCATCCTTCTCCTGTGCTCAGTGAATTTCCTCATATTTCTCACTTCACAAAATGCTAGATGTCCACTACACCTCCCGGTTTGGTATTGTCTTTTTTATGGCTTTCCTCCATTTTGAATGTTTACATAAAAGTGTCATACATGCAGTTAAACATATCTTTCAACAACTTAGCGCTGCTTGGCCGAGGAGTTTGAGGAAACCTGTCGCCAGGTTATAGAGCTGTGACCGTTTACATGTACACGCTACATGCTCGCAAATCTTGTAAACGTTTACTAAATACTTCATTGCGAGTTATCAATTTTCATACATCATAGTGTCGTGCAGTTGAAAATCAATATTCATGATTTAAATCACACACACATTCGGCTGACAAAATTCCAATCAATGACTTTTTACAAACTGTAAACCTGATTAGCATAATCCTTTTTAAATGTGCGAATCACAAATGCGCAGTAATCACGAATGAATGGGGATATTATGCACTTTCATTTCGCCGAAATCTGAGTAATCAAACTTGTAAAATGCACCGGGAATGTGCAGTAGTAAACAGTGAAAATAACAATAGGCCTAACGTTAGGCCATAAGGCTTTAAATCCCACGCAATCAAGGGCCATTTTACAAGCTGTTAAATCGACCAAAAAACACTTGAAAAATACTTGAATCGTGGCAATCAGTACATTTACATGTAAATATTACCTGATGAGTCAAATAATTTTTGCAAGAAAGAATTTTTTTTTGCATAATAAATAAACAGAAAAAGGTTTTAACAGAGCTGAAAATCTGCATGTGCGCAAAGATGGCGGCCATTTTTTTTGAGAGGACTGATATTTCAGAACTTCCTGGCGGTGGTGGCGTAGTTTTGAAATGTTTTACGGCAAGGTATATCGTATGCAAGATTTTCACAGAAGAAGTTTGATAGTTTGAAAGCCGTAGCGAATAGGACAAAAAAAGTTACGCGATGTTGACTTAAATGACATTAAAAGGAAGGTATCTGTTCTTCCGAAACTAAATTTCCATGCATATTTTCCATAAAAATGATGATTTATACTGTAGAAGTAAACTTTTTACGATTTTGAAAGCAAAACTCAGCGTCTATTTGGGCAATGGAGTCAGTACTTTTGCCATATTTGGTTGCGTGATTTCTTATACTTTGCCTCGTAGTTTTGGAGCAATTTTGGTGTATTTTCGAAAATTACGGTACTAAACGCGTGTACATGATACACGCTCGCTTTTTTTGGCATGTACACGATGACTAAAATTCCTAAACGGTCACAGCTCTAGCAATAAACATTGCGCCGCTTTTTCTGGCTCGTCTAAGGAATTGTGTCTTTTGAGGTTGGAAAACAGTTTTGCTAACCTTTTTTTAACTTGGCATGCTTTCATAATATTCCATGGATGAATTATATGGCAAAAATGTTTGCTTAATATTGTTGGTTATACATGTATCTATTTCACCGAGATTGAATTTACATACACAAATGTAGGCTACAAAATGTTGAAATTAAAAATAACAGAAAAGGAAAAAAAGTACAAGCAATTTTGCGCTAGTGACTAAAAATAATCTGCACATTGAAAAGGCAAACACTAACTGGAAGGAGAGTAGAAACTTTATTTCCATAGGGGATCGTTTTATAATTCAAAATCATAATCAGTTACGGCTTGGCGTTATTTGATTATTTCGATGTGATGTTCTAATAATATTCCGATGTGAATATTCTGATGTGAATATACCGATGGGAATATTTCGATGTGATGTACACATACTATTGATGTAGGCCCTAATAATACTTCAATATAATGTTTCAAACTCCCATTGCGTTTCAATATTATCGAACGTTTTCACTCAATTCAGATTTTTCATTGATTACTTAACTGAACGGGCACGGCAATATTTGTATGTTTTAATGACACTTATGTTATAATGACACTAATTTAAATTGTTTCGCGAGTGGCGATGGCTTGTAAAACTGACAAAATATCTCCCGATTTTATCATTTTCAAACTCGCCTGTAAAGCGCCGGTAAAGCGCTTGTGAAACGCCGGTAAAGCGCCGGTAAAACACCGAAAAAACTCGCCGGTGCCAAACTGCTCGCATCGGTACTGTAATTGGTATTACTGAGAGTTGGAATTATAGTGAAATTAGTGATTCAGAGATACATATTCCTGGTTACTAAGCTTTCAGACAAGACAGATTAGATACTCTTAATAGTAGAGGATGTGGTGTTCTATTGTTTGTAAATGACAGTTTTAATTGCATAGAAAGGACTGCTCAGTTTTCTTTTGCTTTCTAATTGCCCATGGTGTGAGCTTATTGTTGATGGTGATGTTGGTAGTTCAGTGGTTGTTGGTGTATATAGATTACCAAATTCTTGTCCTGAGAACAATCAGAAATTGCTTGACTGCTTTAAGAAAGTTGCTTCTAGGAGGATTATTGTTTTTGGTGACTTTAATTTTCCAGACATTGATTGGAATCTTTGTACTAGTGGTCCACATGGTAAAGATTTTTTGGAAGTTGTATCTGACTGCTTTTTCACCTAGCATTTGTTGTTTCCCACTCGTAGTAGTAATACTCTTGATTTGATTTTCAGTAGTGAGAAAAGTATGGTTAGAAATGTGCTAAGTAGCGGTAAGGTAGGATGTAGTGATCATGACCTCATTAGTTTTGATCTGTATTGTTTCCCAAAGGTTACTCCAGCTAATAAACTGGTTTTAGATTTTAAGAATGCTGACCTTGCAACACTTCAGGATAATTTGTCATTCGATTGGACTTCTTTCCTATGTGACTTAGATCCTTCTAAATCATGGAATGTTTTCTGAACTAAAGTTTTGAAGGGTGTGAATAGCTTTGTCCCATTAAAGAAAGTATATAGGCATAATCGGCCAGTGTTGATGTCTCGGGCTATTCCGAAAACGAAGAAGTTGTGGCGTTGTTATTAAAACAGTGGTGTTCTGCGGAGCTTGCTACAGTAGGTATAAGGATCATAAAAAGTTCACAAAGTGTTTGATGAGAGATAATAAAGTGCTTTTTGAAAAATGTTTGTCCAAAGAGGTTAAGATTATTTCTAAGTCATTTCACTCTTATGTTCGCTCAAAGCAAAAAACCAAGGAGGTTGTTGGTGCCCTTCAGGGTAATGATGGTGTTACTATCAATAGTGGTAAGGATATGGCTGAGGTTTTGAATGACTACTTTGTATCTATTTTTACTAAGGAGTCCCTTGCTGATGATGTTGTGGAGTATCTTAGTGTACAGTATCTATTTAAGGATGTTGATTTTTCAGTAGGTGTTGTGTCTAAAAAGTTTAAGGGTTTGATTTCAAATAAAGCACCGGGTGCAGATGGTATACATCCTGCTGTTTTACGTGAGTGTTCTGATGTTCTTTCTGTTCCCTTGAGAATGATCTTTTTAAAGTGCTTTGATGTTGTTGTTCCTAGTGATTGGAGAATTGCAAATGTCACTCCTGTTTTTAAAAAGGTTGACCACAGTTTGCCCTGTAACTATAGGACAGTGAGTCTTACTAGTGTTGTGTGCAAGGTTATGGAGTCTATTGTTAAGGATGTTGTACTAGATCATTTACTGGTCAATGGTTTGTTGAATTTGTCCTAGCATGGGTTCTCATCTAATAGGTCTTGTGTTTCTAATTGATTGGAATTTCTTGATGATGTTACTAAACTAGTTGATTCTGGTCATAATGTGGACGTTATCTATTCAGACTTCCAAAAAGCATTTGATAAGGATCTGTAAGGCAGGCTCATGTTGAAAACAAGAGCGCTTGGTGTGGAGGGAAAGTGTGCCAGTTGGATAAATTCTTGGTTAATTGACAGGTCACAAAGAGTTGTTTATGGTGAAGTATCTACATGGAAGGTTACAAGTGGTATCCTTAAGGTTCTGTATTGGCTTCGCTTCTTTTCTTAATCTTCATTAATGATATTGATGTTTCCCTTGGCTCCAGGATTTGTAAATTTGCTGATGACAGTAAGCTTTACAGGATTGTAAATGATGCTAGAGATTCTTCACTGTTAGTAAACTGATCTGGATAAGTTAGTTTCTTGGTCCCAAATGTGGCAGATATCATTCAAAATGCAAAGTTATTCATTTCGGTCAGAGCAATTTGGCTTTTGATTACTGCATGAATGGTTCAAATCTTGGTTGTGTTGATCAAGAAAGGGATCTAGGTAATATTATTACTAGTGATCTGAAGCCTTCTAAACAGTGTGCTTTTAGCAGGTGCAAGGGCAAATAGGATGCTTGGTTTGATTAGAAGAAATTTTTGTTTTCTTGGTGGAGAGGTTGTCATTAATTTGTATAAGCAGTTTAATAGTCAGTCCTCACCTTGAGTATGCTATTTAGGCTTGGAGTCCTTTTCATGAGAAGGATAAGTTCATTTTGGGGCAGGTTCAGCGAAGGGCCACTAGACTTATTTTCGAAGTAAGGAATCTCTCTTATGAATCTAGGTTGCAAATTCTTTTTTGATTATGCTTGAGATAAGAAGAGTACGTGGCGATATGATTCAGGTTTTTAAAGTCCTATCTGGTAGTGATGATTTGACTTCCTGTAATTTCTTGCATGTTTCAGCTATTCCTCATGGGACATGTGGTAACAGTTTGAAGTTGGACCAAAGAGTTCTCATTGATAGATATTCAGCATTTTAGCTTTTCGCAAAGAGTTGTTAATGAGTTGAATGGTTTGCCTGAGTGGATAGTTAGCTTCAAATCTGTTTACAATTTCAAAATCAACATTGATAAGTTCTTTACTAAGTCTGGGCATATTTGTGGGTGTTTTTGTGGTGGTGTTAGTTTAGGATTTTTATGGGGTGATTCACCCTTCTTAGCCTGTCATCTTGTTATGTTATGTTATAAGGTGAGTCATTGCACCAAAGTGGGTGTACAAAACATGTACATTGAGGCACCCCTCGGTCACTTAAGTGACTGACATTTTTTGTAAAATGACTTACCTTAAATCTGTCATCTCTGTCAATGACTCACCTTTGACTGACATTGCCAGGGGTAGTAGGGGTGAGTCATACAACTGACAAGTGCATAACTGCAGAATACCCCACTGTTTCAGAAGTATACCCAGGAAATGAAGAGGCTACACAGTCTGCCATGAATATACTGAAGTTTTTTTTTAAATTGTTTTTCTAGTGTTTTCTAAGTTTTTTTCTTCCAAGTATGTATTTTTGTGGGTTTGAATATGGGGTAAGTTGTGTGCGCCAGGCTAGTGCAAAGGTACATTTGTTTGTATGGGTCTTCTTTGAAATGGGCTATGGGCTACGAGCTACATAAATGGGTGTCCTTTTGGATAGGGTAACGAGCTATGAGGTCCCTTTATTCTCTTAATTAATTTAAGAACGACACATATAGCCGTGTAGCCCTGCTACAGAGTAAGATTAAAAAACGTGCGATATTCTGCACTTGTGCTAAAAAATGGGTTCATGTATGTAGGCCCCCTAGCAGTTGTCTTTCTGTTTCTTTCTGTTGTACTATAGAACTGTCTTTTTATCATGTGTTGAGGTATTTAAAGCCTTTGCATTTTGCTGGTAATGATTTTTTTACTAAGAGAATAACTTGGTGTAGAATTGCCAATCAGTTGTTTGTTACACAAAATCCATTGAACGGGTCTTTTAAGTAATGATTGCTAAGAAAACCGTTTAGAAATGGCAAATCAGTATTAACAAACGACAAGCTTGTGAGCTTATGTATAGATGGTATAGCTTCGTGAGCTTATGTATAGATGGTATTGCTTAGTGAGCTTATGTATAGATGGTATAGCTTCGTGAGCTTATGTATAGATGGTATAGCTTCGGGAGTTTATGTATAGATGGTATAGCTTCGTGAGCTTATGTATAGATGGTATAGCTTCGTGAGCTTATGTATAGATGGTATAGCTTTGGAGCGTATGTATAGATGGTATAGCTTCGTGAGCGTATGTATAGATGGTATTGCTTAGTGAGCTTATGTATAGATGGTATAGCTGCGTGAGCTTATGTATAGATGGTATAGCTTTGGAGCGTATGTATAGATGGTATTGCTTAGTGAGCTTATGTATAGATGGTATAGCTTCGTGAGCTTATGTATAGATGGTATAGCTTCGTGAGCTTATGTATAGATGGTATTGCTTAGTGAGCTTATGTATAGATGGTATAGCTTCGTGAGCTTATGTATAGATGGTATAGCTTCGGGAGTTTATGTATAGATGGTATAGCTTCGTGAGTATTTGACATTTAGAAACGTCTTTCTTAATTATTATTCATAAATTGGTATTTCATCCTCTCTTTAGACAATATCAAAGAATAAACTGAAAGCTTTCAGCATTGGGCAGATGAACATAACCAAGAAGTTGTCTAAGAGAGCAGAAGAAGAACTGAAGAAAAAGGTTTGTTTTACTGTCAGTTAGAGGACACCTAGAATAATCCAATACATCTCTAGCATAGTATGGCCCCAAGCAGAGTGCACACAATTTGTACACAATACTTAAGTTTGGAATGTAAGTCATCAGCTGTGAGAGCATGAGATGAGATACCCCACATCGAATGAGTAAGCATCACTTGCCTGTCTAGTGTTTCATTAGTGTTGTCTTGTAAGAACTATCAGTAAAAATCTATTAAAACAATATGAATAGCAAGAGAAATCAACCAAAATCTCCTACAAATTGGTTGCAACTTGAGTTTTGACTGCCGTATAAATCCTAACAGATTGGGCACTGAGCGGTGTCAAGAAAACATTAATGCACTTTTATAAGGCCACATTTTTTAGACTCATAAACCCTCAAAATCTCCTAAGATTATCACGACCACAACACGACATAGAATCCCCTTGCAAGCGAAACAGTATATTTATGTGTAGGATATGTTTCGGAATTCAAGTTTTTCCTCCCAACATATTTTGCGATAATTTTGTTCACCCTCTCCTGCAATGTAACAAATCTTGATAGAAACAGAAGAGACCAACACTAGTGTGTATAATAGGCAAAAAAGTTATAGTTTTACCTCTCAGGTTAATTCGATCAGCTTTTTCTCACAGAATTCAAAATTTTGAATGTTATGGGGAAGTAATGTGCAATAATTTTCATTTCGTGTATGATCCGCAAAAGGCCTCCTGATCAGGTATTGCTTACCCTCTGTACAGTAGCAAGTAGGGATGTGAATTTTCAATGAATTCAGTAACTGATAAATAATCCATTTTTAGCTCGACAGGCCAGGCCATAGGCCTGTCGAGGTATTTACATGCCAAGTCTCAGACTTGCTGTGTTCAAGTTTGACCTGTTATTTCTCATCGTTTTTATCATATTTTGGCACAGGATTTGTATCTGAGTATTCCATATCATATGCGATTTCAAATTATATCACTTAATATATGTTGGTATTTTTATTTTTAAAGATATTCAATGAAAATGAGAAATTTTATGCATCATAATTTTGTTCGTAGTATATCCGAACAAATCCAAATTATTTCCCAGGACATTGGTTAAGAATTGCATGCAGCTATGCTATGAGTAATATGACACCATTCATGATAAGAAATTGAACGAACCAACAAATCTTCGTGCCTAAGAAATTTGGTACCACCCTATTATGATTCACTTGTTGTTTACAAGAATTACTTCGGTGAATGACAGCTTCCGTCATGGATCCTGGTTTTTATGAATGAGGTACGCGTTATTATGGTAGAGACAACTTCACGCACAAAAAAATTATGAAAATTAACTTGTATTATTGTGCAATGTCATAGTAGCCTGTACAGTATACATACAGTACTGTATGCTCGTAATGAATTATTTCCTGACCGTGGAACATAATTTCGGATAATTATCCCCTCACCAACGAAGTTGGTGAATAGGGGATATAGCATCTTTACCGTTCGTCCGTCGTCCATTTCTATTGTCATTCTGACCTCAAGCATTGTATAGCTACTGGGGAACAAAAGATTGCTCTCCTAGGAAAGGAATTGTATTTTTATGAAAAGAAATTTATTTAAAAGAGAAGAAATGCATTCCAAACTTAAATAGCAGCAATTAAAGGAATTGTTCTGGGATGAAAAAGAATTTGAATAGAGGAACTGACAACTGAATTGAATTTATAATGAAGTGTCTGGGAAATGAATAGGGAAAAACTTGAGGTTTTGCTAGAATAGAGTGGAAACAATAGACTTATGATAAACTCCAAGTTAATCTGCAATGAATTTTCATTCTGATTTGGTAGATAGAACAGCCCGATTTGGTTTATAAGGGGGAACAAAGATTCTATTGGACATTGCTGACAAACTTGGCCCCAACATCAAACATGCCCTCTATGTGGACAACTTCACTATCTTCTACTCCTCCCCTAGCTTTCCTCTTTTCAAAAATAGGCTCCAACTCAGCCTCAACCGGCTGCAAGACTGGTGCAACAATAACGGTTTTAAATTATCCAAAGACAAGACAGTCTGCATGTACTTCTGTCATTTGAACAACCTCCACCCCAATCTGAACCTCGTGCTCAATGGCAATCGCATCCCTAAAGTTGAACACACTAAGTTTCTGGGTTTAACTCCAGACTAGAGCTGTGACCGTTTAGCGTGTACTCGCTACACGCTCGCAAATCTTGTAAACGTTTACTAAATACTTCATTGCGAGTAATCGTTTTTCATACATTATAGGCCTAGTGTCTTGCCGTTGAAAATCAATATTCATGATTCAAATCACACACACATTCGGCTGACAAAATTCCAATCAATGATTTTTTACAAACTGTATACCCGATTAGCATAATCTTTTTTAAATGTGCGAATCACAAATGCGCAGTAATCACCAATGAATGGGGATATTATGCACTTTCATTTCAATAAAACTGAGTAATCTAACTTGTAAAATGCACGCGAATGTGCAGCAGCAAACAGCGAAACTAACAATAGGCCTAACGTTAGGCCATAAGGCTTTAAATCCCACGCAATCAAGGCCCGTTTCATCGACCAAAAAACATTTGAATCGTGACAATCAGTACATTTACATGTAAATATTACCTGATGAGTCAAATAAATTTTGCAAGAAAGAAAAAATATTGCATAATATATAAACAGAAAAAGGTTTTAACAAAGCTGAAATTCTGCATGCTTCGTAAAGAAGGCGGCCATTTTTTCGAGAGGACTAATATTTCAGAACTTCCTGAGGTGGTGGCGTAGTTTTGAAATGTTTTACGGCGAGGTATATCATAGGCCTCAGTATGCAAGATTTTCACAGAGCTCTGAAAGCCGTAGCGAATAGGACAAACAAGTTACGCGATGTTGAGTTTAAGTAACATTGAAAGGAAGTTATCTGTTCTTTCTAAACTAGATTTCCATGCATATTTTCCATAAAAATGATGATTTGTACTGTAGAAGTAAACTTTTTACGATTTTGAAAGCAAAACTCAGCGTCTATTTGGGCAATGCAGTCAGTACTTTTGCCATACTAGTTGCGTGATTTTTTTACTTCGCCTTGTAGTTTTGGAGCAATTTTGGTGTATTTCCGAAAATTACGGTACTAATAAACTCGTGTACACGATACACGCTCGCTTTTTTTGGCGTGTACACGTTTACTAAAATCCCTAAACGTTCACAGCTCTACTCCAGACCCCAAGCTCTTCCTACAAGCAACACATCACCAACCTGAAACAGAAGTGCAACAGCTTCCTCAACTTTCTCCGCCTCCTCTCCAACACCACTTGGGTTGCGAACCGCCATGCTCTCCTCAAAATCTTCAGGCTCACCATTCGTGCCAAGCTTGACTACGGCAATATTGTCTACTGTGTCGCTCACAATTCTTACCTCAACCACATCAACACCATCCAAAATGAAGCCCTCAGGCTTTGTCTGGGTGCCTGCAGGACTTCCCCAATCACAAGCTTTCATGTTGAAGTCAACGAACCCCCCTTTCTGCTTAGGTGTAGAAAGCTTAGCCCCTCCTATGCTTTTAGAGTCCTCACCAATACCCAGAACTCTGTTTACAACCTCATTAGGTACCCCAATTTCTCCACCCTCTTTGATAGGACTAAAACCCTATCCCCTCCCTTAAGCTTATGCATCAAATCAGACCGCAATCTCGGCATCAACCTCGCCACTCTTGGCACCTTCTCCTGGCCCACTTTTCCTCCCTGGGTCACCCCCTCCCTTCTATCCACCTGGGCTACTCCACTCATCACAAAACCCAAACCCACCCTAACCTCTTCATCAATCTCCACAACCAAATCAAAGACCAACTCTCAAACTACATCTCCATCTATACTGATGGCTCCAAGGAAGGCGACAAGACAGCTGCTGCTGCCATCATCCAAGACATCACCCTCAGTAGCAGGCTTCCCGACTACTCATCCATCTTTTCAGTCGAGGCAAAGACCATCCTCCTCCCTCAACTTTATTGAGTACTCTCTGCTCAGCCACTTTGCCATCTTTTCTGACTCCAAGGCTGTCCTTACTTCTTTACTCAATCTTAAATGGGATAACTTCACATGCCACCTCCTCCGGAGAAAACTCCTTTTGCCCACCCTCTTTTCTTCTGGATACCCAGCCATGTTGGCATCCCTGGCAATGACAGGGCTGATGCAGCCTCTAAGCGTACCCTCAATATCCCCCTTACCCCCTTTTCCAAAACTTCATGGCACTCCCAAACTCCACGTCATCCAGCCCATCATTCCGATTAAACCCACTATCCACAACCTCTCTCGTGTCGACAACATTCATATTACCCGTCTTAGAATAGGTCACGTCCACCTCACTCACTCCCACCTCCTTATTGGCTTTCCCCAACCCTTCTGCAACAATTGCCATTTCACCCTTACAGTCCATAGTCTCCTTGCTTTCCCCCTGTGTAACCTCCCAGAGCGTCCCTTGCTCCCCACAACTCAATTGCTAACCGACTTCTTCCAGAAAAACCCTCCGGATGAAATTATCGTCTTCCTACATCATGCTTCCCTCTACAACCATATTTAGTCCTCTCCCACCCCCCTCTCTCTACTTTTTTTTTTTCCACTCATGCACCTGCTCTCTAGATCCCAGCTTTCTGACTTTTAGTTCTTGTATTTCTTTCAATCTTTCCCTGTTTTCTTTCTTTTCTACCTCTAGAATGATCTAACCTCTCAGGCACAATTTGACCCTCATTGTCGTGGTGTCATTTAGCCCTCATCAAACAAACAATTAAAAATCTATAGGAAGTGTCAGATTTAAGTGTTAGATGTAAAAAGTGGGGGGGAGGGGGTGGTAGTGCAATAGAGTGAGTGGAGGTTATAATGAAGGTTGGAATGGTGAGTTGGTTAAGAGTATATTTGGTAGATGAGTGGATGGCAGGTGAATGGATGATGGTAGGTGAATGGGGGATGTTAGGTGAATGGGGGATGTTAGGTGAATGGGAGATGGTAAGTGAATGAAACATATTGAGGAATAGAGGATGGTAGATGAATGGAGGACGTAGATGAAGAGAGGATGGCAGGTGAAAGGAAGATGGTAGGTGATTGGGGCAAGTTGAGTTGATAGAAGTAAGGGGATGGGAATTAAGAGGAAAAGATGTTGGTTACAAGATGGTAGAATGATTGGAAGATGTAGGAATTAGGATAAAGGTGGGATGGCATGTGGAACAGAACGGGATGAAATTTGGGACAGGGTGGGATGGCATGTGGGACAGGGTGGGATGGCATGTGGGATGGTAGGATGGCATATGGAACAGGGTGAGATGGCATGTGGGACAGGGTGGCATGTGGGACAGGGTACCATAGAATGTAGGATAGGATGTCATGGCATATAGGACAGGGTGGGATAGCATGTGGGACAGGGTGGCATGGCATGTGAAACAATGTAGTGTCATGGCATTTATGACAGTCTGCGATGGTATGTGGGACAAGGTGGGATAGCATGGGGACAGAGTGTATGTGAGACAGGATGGCATGTTTTGATTTCAGGTGGGATGGCACATGGAACAGGGTAGCATTGCATGTGGGATATGACGGAATAGCCTGTAGGACAGACAGGGTGGAATGGCATGTGGTACATGGAAGGATGGCATGTGGGACAGGGTAGGATGGCACATGGTACAGGGAGGGATGGGACAAGGTGACATGCTATATGGGACAGGGATGGATGGCATGTGGGACAGAGTGGCATGATATATGGAACAGGGTGGCAAGGCATATGGTGAGATGTTAATTTGATTGCAGGTGTAATGGCATATGGGTCATGTTGTGGAATGGTATCTGGATTTCATGTATAAATTCCTGTAGGGAGGGATATGGGATGGAACATCATGCAAAACAGAAGGTGGGATGGCAGTTGCAAAATAGGGTGGAAAGCATGTTATTAGCAGTGAGGAGATTTGTATCATTTGCGATGTCTGGTATTTATTGATGACTTAATCAACTATTCACATTATTGACTGCCTGTAACTTTTGTATTATTACAAATTTGTGGCTGTTAAGTGAACAAGGTGCATGTTTGGTAGTCATGTAAACTTCATTATTAGTTTATGTATGGTACAATATCAGTGGAAAACATCATATCGATATATCGATATGACCCTTGAACTCAATATCGACCACTTGAAATGGGTCAATATAAAAACATATTGAAATATTGATATAAATCTCCGCCCCGTTTCCTCTCTACCCCTTTTGAAATGACATTGTTTTGAGCATTGTTGCATGTATTACATTGTAAGACATTCTTTATTTTATGTAGGAACAAGAGAAGGAAGCTGCCAAGCTGTTAGAGGACTTTGTTGCTGACTTTCAAGCTACCTCCTCACACAAGGGTAAAGCATTTATCAGAGGCTCAACGATCAATCCAGAAACAAATGGTAAGTACAGAAAGATCTAGCCTCAGTTACCTTGAGTGCAAAAACTAAGGGCCCTACCTCAATTGCATTTCTAAAGCAATTTTGTATTGCTTTACTTAGGGCCCTGCTGTCTCCATTTTTAGCCTTTAGGTAGAACCTCTGATATTGTGACTGATTTCATGTTGTACGTTCTTTGGTGTTCAAAAACATGCTCAATGTCAACGGAAGAACTATTGGTATAATATAGTATGGATTTAGGTTGATGTTGCTTGCAGTATGGTATGGATTTAGGTTGATTGTGCTGCAGTATAGTATGGATTTGGGTTGATGGTGCTGCAGTATAGTATGGATTTAGGTTGATGGTGCTGCAGTATAGTATGGATTTAGGTTGATGGTGCTGCAGTATAGTATGGATTTAGGTTGATGGTGCTGCAGTATAGTATGGATTAAAGTTGATGGTGCTGCAGTATAGTATGGATTTAGGTTGATGGTACTGCAGTATAGTATGGATTTAGGTTGATTGTTCCTCAGTATAGTATGGATTAAAGTTGATGGTGCTGCAGTATGGTATGGATTTAGGTTGATGGTGCTGCAGTATAGTATAGATTTAGGTTGATGGTGCTGCAGTATAGTATGGATTTAGGTTGATGGTGCTGCAGTATAGTATGGATTTAGGTTGATGGTGCTGCAGTATAGTATAGATTTAGGTTGATGGTGCTGCAGTATAGTATGGATTTAGGTTGATGGTGCTGCAGTATGGTATGGATTTAGGTTGATGGTGCTGCAGTATGGTATGGATTTAGGTTGATGGTGCTGCAGTATGGTATGGATTTAGGTTGATGGTGCTGCAGTACAGTATGGATTAAGGTTGATGGTGTGCAGTAGAGTATGGATTTAGGTTGATGGTGCTGCAGTATAGTATGGATTTAGGTTGATGGTGCTGCAGTATAGTATGGATTTAGGTTGATGGTGCTGCAGTATAGTATGGATTTAGGTTGATGGTGCTGCAGTATGGTATGGATTTAGGTTGATGGTGCTGCAGTATGGTATGGATTTAGGTTGATGGTGCTGCAGTACAGTATGGATTTAGGTTGATGGTGCTGCAGTATGGTATGGATTTAGGTTGATGGTGCTGCAGTATGGTATGGATTTAGGTTGATGGTGCTGCAGTACAGTATGGATTTAGGTTGATGGTGCTGCAGTATGGTATGGATTTAGGTTGATGGTGCTGCAGTACAGTATGGATTTAGGTTGATGGTGTGCAGTATAGTATGGATTTAGGTTGATGGTGTTGCAGTATGGTATGGATTTAGGTTGATGGTGCTGCAGTATAGTATGGATTAAGGTTGATGGTGTTGCAGTGTGGTATGGATTTAGGTTGATGGTGTGCAGTATAGTATGGATTTAGGTTGATGGTGTTGCAGTATGGTATGGATATAGGTTGATGGTGTGCAGTATAGTATGGATTTAGGTTGATGGTGTTGCAGTATGGTATGGATTTAGGTTGATGGTGTTGCAGTATAGTATGGATTAAGGTTGATGGTGCTGCAGTATAATATAGATTTATGTTGATGGTGCTGCAGTTCCTTGGTAGAAAGTCACTTACAAACAGTTCGGGAACAGATATATTAGAGAAAGAAAAAAAAATGGAAAAAAATTAGAATATACTGCACTGTGTTCTCATAGCATTGAAAACCACATCAAAAGATTTTATCTAGAAAATACTGAACTCAAAAATATTAATATTAGACTTGGTTGTACCTTGGATTTTTTGTGGAAAGATTTTTGGTGCCTTTATTCAGAACCGTGGGAAATTTTATAATTAATTCCAACTCCAATTTTGTGCATCGTTGTTATCTTAACTCTTTTGTCAGAGGAGAAAACAGACAAACAAACTGGGCGTTTGTATCGACCGACATCGAAGATCTCTGAGCAGATTTATGCAAGGAAGAAGCAGGAGGAAGAACAGGCCCTCATAGATATCAGGGGAGACAGCAGAAGACAAGAAAAGCTGGTTAGTGTAACTATTTTGGTTGTATGGGAAGAATGGATATGATAAAGAATAGTTAAATGATCAAACATCTTTATCTTGTATAGGGCTGTGCATTTTCAATTAATAGCCTAAACGTTTAAATGGCCAAATTTCCGTTCGTTTAAGCGTGTTAACTGACCCCCCACCCCCCCTATAAGCCCTATACAATAACCACTGCATAACCATCATGATGACCGCCCAAAAATAAGCAAGAACTGTTACAAAACATTGAGCAGGGACCATAAAATAAATCTTCAAATTACCCGTAAGGCTTAAAAAATAATGATCAATGGTTGGAACGTGCTTTAAACAACCATACCACCTCCACCACCACTTCTCTCCCCAACCTTTCTTCCTCCTCTAAGACTCCCGCCGTTCCCTACCTCAACCCCTCTAATGCCATCAAACTCAAGCTAACCTGGCTAACACACATCAAACCAACAACCAATCAACAAACAGCCCACCATCCAAACCCACACATACGACACTGAAGAGAACATGGATTGTTCAATTACCGAACATACTTCTCGTCCAACTTTCTAAAACAAGCGCTCCTAAAGAAACAGGGACAGATTCAAAGAAAAAATAAGCCAACGCAGACGAAACAGATCTTTCTCCAGATAAGCCCCTGCCTCCTTATGGCATGCAATGCAAATAATTACAATAACACTCACAACATTATACAATGGAACATCAGGAGCCTTAAGGCCAATTCTGAAGAAATTGACCTACTGGCCACCACCTTCAACCCGGTCATCTTCTGCCTACAAGAAACCTTCTTGAAAACCACTGACCATTATTCCCTCAACAACTTCGCTTGCTATTACAAACATCAAGTGGACACCAACAGGACACTGACAGGGCCTGTGGGGGCGTCTCCATTCTCATTAGACACGATATCCCACACAGCCCTGTTCATGTGAACACTAACCTTCAGGCCATCTGTACAGTGCTAGCGGGAATAAATGTGTCATTTACCTTACCTTGGAATGCACTTGACAGGATTAGGTGGTAATGTTAAGTCAATCCTGCATTTCCTATTGTGTCGCAACGACGACGAGTGAACACACAATTACAATGACGGGGTCGTCGCCTGCGTATTCGGTTATGATAGTAACAATGCTATCACGAAATGCTTAATACGACCCGGACAAGAACACAGGTACGACATACGGACAGACATAACATTGACAACCAAGTCAAAGTCCACGGTCTTTGATAACCAGTTGTGGTGCACTGGCGTGTCTACCCAACCCAAGCTTGAACCCAGGGCCTCGTGGTCTGTAGACATGTATGATAATCGCTACACCACAGTAGGTAGATAAAACTATTGTGTGGCAGAAAATAATCCCTTTTATTAACCAAACTCTGTTAAGCTGGTCTGCTGTGTCAAGAGAGTGTTAACCACAGAACTAGACAGGAATGCTGTGGTTACCTAATCCTTACAACTAGTTCACTGACAACAATGTAGGCCTGAAGTAATACACAATATAGTCAATAGTGTAGTGCTACTGGTTGAAACTTGTGTTCACAAATGGCAATTTGTTTTATTATGGTCATCAGTATAACTTGATAACATCGTATTAACCCTCAATTCATATCCCAAAATTCTTCTCTTTTTTTTCGCAGGTATGTTTCGAGATGAGTGTAGTTTGGTCAAATTCATAACGTTTTTGTTTTGTTGCCAATGTGCATGTTCTTTTAAGAATACATATTTTTGTTGCCCACTTATTGCATGGTAACATATGATAGTTGTAAGGCAGGTTATGGGATGAAAATACAAAAAAAACCCTGACCAATTTTAGCTATTGGGGCTTAACCCTCACCCTTTAAAACATAATAATAAATCACTGGTCAGTTGGTGTAGCCCCTAAAACAAATTGAGTAAATGCTGGACACAGTCAGCTTCTGATTTTTAGGGGAACCACAGTATTGTTATTTTGGAGAAGCGTTGGTCTCACAGGGTGACCACAATACATATACAATATTTTTAAAAAAAGTTGCGAAAAAATAAGAAGAAAACAAATCAGTTGTCAATTTCCAATAAAGCAACCCCTTTCCCGAAAAAAGAAAAAAGGCTGGGCCCGAGGCTTACTCAAGATCTCCAAACAGATGCGACTTTACCTAACAGAGTTATAGTCAATCACTTAACATAAACTGGGGCTCATTGAGCTCCTAACAATTGAAAGAAAATGCTTTCTATGAAGCGTTGTGTATTGTAATCTTATTCTACAGGATAAGTCAGTTTAACATTGATCTTTGCGTTATTTTTTTTTCTTCTTTCTGCTAACTCTACTGCTTTTACTAATGTCACGAGAAATAAATAAATACAAAAACCTCTGCAAGTTTTTTTTTCGTACATGTATTTGGTTCTTTCTTTCATTTGCACTTTGCATTTTATGATTTACTGTATTTTCCCAAGGAGTTGTTATTCTGAAATGACAGCTAATTTTAAACTTCCATTTGTTTGCATGTAAGTGGTCATTATTTAAATGTCATTATTTTCTTCTAACAAATATGTTTAGTTGAATTATTGTTTGTGGTTCCATACTAACACGTTTCTGAAGCGTAAATAATTCTTTTTAATGAAAACAACTGACCATTCGACCCCACTCCTTTTTAATCACACCATCTCTGTATCTACTCACTCCTGATTTAAATATGTAGACCTATATGCAGTTCAATGTTATTTACAAACGACTTCAAAACAAATATAAATGCAAAAACCATAGTAAAAAGCAATCAAAATATGACTACTGCAGAGTAAGAGTAAATTAACATTTAAAAAATGAAGAAGAAGTAAGTAAGAAATCGATCACTTTGAATTAAGTCAAAAGCATATTGCAAATAATATATTTGTAACGGTTGTATCGGCCCTTGACCTCTGTGGTCTCAAATTAAGGGAACAGCTCGTTATAGAGTTGGGGACAAGGATTGACTGCCCCTTACCAGGTGGATCATGGGATTTTTTTATAATGAGGATCTAATGGCATAAAAATAAATTGACGCTCAAACCGAAAGAAATCAACTCTACAAGAATATGTGGGGGTCACTAATTATATTACTACATACATACAGCAAGCTCTTTATGAATCTTGCTTTACATTAATAAAAAAACTAATGGGCCCTTAAATACTCTAAAATTTCTTAAAGGTACCTCAGCGACATCGTGGGGTGTACCCTTGTTGTGCTGTTAACCTTAATTATTTTATTTGTGACCTTATTTGACATTTGCTGTTGACATACCTATTTAGCGCATATTTCTCAATCCATCATGGCTTCAAAGTGTACAGTGGTTGTTACGGGTGTCCCAATGGGGGCAGATTTAAGTAAATTGCAAGAATTTTTTTCTGAGGTTAAAGCTTTAAAATCAACTAGGGAGAGTCATAATACCTATGCCTGTGAATTTTTAGAGAAGGGGTCCGTGGAGCAGGCAGTTGCCTCGCTCAGTGGAAGAATGTTTATGGAAAATAAGATATGCATTGAGAAATTCCCAGCACAATCCTCATCACAATCCTCATCACCTAGTATGACACTCAAAGAGATGGCGAGGGTCATGCAGGAAGCAGGTTATGTAGTAGCACCCCCTCTAGACAGAACCCCCCCCCTAGCTCTTCCGCCACTGGTTTGCAACAACGTAACATGACCTTGGTACAACCACCAAGAATTTCAATATTCCGCCCTGAAATGACCTCCGGGAGTTTAAAGGAGCAACTGACTCTGTGGGGCAATACTTTGCAATATGACCTTTTTGTTTGCATTTGAAGCAGGTAACCTGCGGACATATCAAAATGTCAAATAGCTATAATATATGCCACTGGTCTACACAAATTCTCACCAGGGATCCTCATCGGAATATAGGGCTGATGTTTTAACGCAAAGACAGAAAGTAAAGTAGTAACGGCTCTCGCTCTTGAGGGCTGAACCATAAATTGACCGGGTTGCAAGTAACTGAAAAATGAATGCAATCGTATCTATGGTTGTTTTAATTGTCAGTTGATAATAATATGATAACCAAACATTAAATCCCGGTGTTCTGATAAAGTTAACAATTTAATATTAAGTTATTTTTGACAGAAAAAGTACAGTTTAAATTGTAAGTTACAAATGGTACGCACAGCCCCGTGTTTTCATTGTAGCAGTCCCACTGCTGAAAAGTTTCATGCTCACAATTGGTGGGAGTAACCTGCTGGATCTGGAAGTTCCACATTTTGAGTATTGAATTACAAGTCCCTGGGAATGGGATGACAACTGGTCCGGATTTGTCAGATCGTAGAAGTTACAAGAAGGTGATGGTGAATTTGCCCATACCACATGGTGGGAAATTAAAATGAATTAATAGTGACATCTGAGTAAAGAAATGTGCTTGTAACAAAAGTTATAAGCCTTTTTGTATAAAATGTAATGTGCGACTCAATGGGTAATGAATGGTAACCGTTCTGGATCAATTGATGAAGTTACGGGCAGGTGACGGGCAATTTGATGATAACACATCTGATGAAAATTAAATTCTCAAAATATTCCCAATTGTCAAAAAGTCAGCAATAAACTTGCTAGTCAAGGTGCTGAAGAAGGACGATCAACCCGTCAAATATGATCACATGACCCATCCCCCTTCCACTCCCAAACACACACAAGCCCTGGTGAAAATAAATATAATCGTTTATTTGACAGGTGGATTGTCCTTGTCCAGCACCTTGAAGTATTAAGCAGAACATTGTATAAGTTCTAAAATGCAGAAAAAGCATCTTATTTTGATGGTGGAAGAGAAGAAGGGGGAGGGTAGAGGAGGTAACATCGGGCTAATTGCAGAAGTTACAAGAGGGTGATGGAGAATTTGACCATACCACATGGTGGCAAATTAAAATGATTCAATAGTGACGTCTGAATGAAGAAATATGCTTGTAACAAAAGTTATTAGCCTTTTTGTATAAAATATAAGAATAATGTGCGACTCAATGGGTGATGTTAAGCGATCTGAGTCGATTGTTGAGGTTGCAGGAAGGTGATGGGTAAATTTGTGATGTCATCTGATGAAACATTAAATTCTCATAATATTCCCAAATGTCAAGAAGTCAGCAATAAAATTGCTCGGCACCGCTATCCGGGGTTCCTTTGCAAAAAAGGAACACCTCATTGCCATCTTTTTCAACCTCGAGAAACCTTATTTTTACGGCATTATCTGCAAACTTTACACCATCTGCCTCAGAGGCCACCTTCCCATCTTCAAAACTTCCTCTCACCCATGCAGTTCAAAGTTCATATTGGCCACACCCTCTTCCACCTAAGCAATAACGACATTGCGGACAACTTCACCATCTTCTACTCCTCTTCTAGCTTTCCTCTTGTCGAAAATAAGCTCCAATTCCGCCTCAACCGGCTGCAAGACTGGTGCAACAATAACGGTTTTAAATTATCCAAAGACAAGACAGTCTGCATGCACTTCTGTCATTTCATCAACCTCAACTCGAACTTCGTGCCCAATGGCAATCACATCTCTAAAGTTGAACACACTGAGTTTCTGGGTTTAAGTCTAGACCCCAAGCTCTCCTACAAGCAACACATCACCAACCTGAAACAGAAATGCAACAGCTTCCTCAACCTTCTCCGCCTCCTCTCCAACACCACTTGGGGTGCGAACTGCCAAGCTCTCCTCGACATATTTACGCCCACCATTCATGCCAAGCTTAACTACGGCAATATTGTTTACTGTGTCACTCACAACTCTTACCTCAACCACATCAACACCATCCAAAATACAGCCCTCAGACTTTGTCTGTATGCCTACAGGCCCCCCCCCCCTCCCCCTCTCTCCAATCACCAGCCTTCATGTTGAGCCAACGAACCCTGCTTTCTGCTAAGGTGTAAAAAGCTTAGCCTCTCCTATACTTTTAGAGTCCTCACAAACACCCAGAACCCTGTTTACAACCTCATTAAGTACCCCAATTTCTCCACCCTCTTTGCTAGGACTAAAACCCTATCCCCTCCCTTTGGCTTAGGTATCAACCTCGCCACTCTTGGCACCTTCATCTGGCCCACTTTTCCTCCCTGGGCCACCCCCTCCCTTCTATCCACCTGGGTTACTCCACTCATCACAAAACCCAAACCCACCCTAACCTCTTCATCAATCTCCACAACCAAATCAAAGACCAACTCTCAAACTACATCTCCATCTATACTGATGGATCCAAGGAAGGCGACAAGACAGCTGCTGCTGCCATCATCCAAGACATCACCCTCAGTAGCAGGCTTCCCGACTACTCATCCATCTTTTCAGCCAAGGCAAAGACCATTCTCCTCCCTCAACTTTATTGAGTACTCTCTGCTCAGCCACTTTGCCATCTTCTCCGACTGCAAGGCTATCGTTACTCCTTTACTCAATTTTAATTGGGATAACTTCACATCCCACCTCCTCCTCCAGAAACTCCTTTCGCCCACCCTCTGCAGGAAAAATATTATTTTCTTCTGTATACCCAGCCATGCTGGCATCCTTGTTAATGACAGGGCTGATGCAGCCGTTAAGCTTGCCCTCAACCCCCCCCCCCCTCCTTACCCCATATCCCAAAACCTTTCTGACATCAAACCGCTCATCGCTTCCCTTGTTTGTGACCGCTGGCAAACCTCATGGGACTCCAAAATTGATTACAAACTCCACGTCATCCCACCATTCCGATCAAACCCACCATCCACAATCTCTCTCGTGTAGACAACGTTCATATTACCCATCTTAAAATAGGTCACACCTACCTCACTCACTCCCATCCCCCTATTGGCTCCCCAACCCCTCTGCAACAATTGCAATTGCACCCTTACAGTCCATCACCGTTCTCCCAGCTTGCCCTCTGTACAACCATTCCAGACCTTCCCTCGCTCCCCACAACTCAATTGCCGAGTTCTTCCAGAAAAACCCTCCGGATAAAATTATATCCTTCCTTCATCATGCTTCCCTCTACAACCACATTTAGTCCTCTCCCACCCCCCTCTCTCTACTTTTTTCCCTTCTTTTTCACCCATGCACCTCGCTCATTGGCAAGATTTGTAGGTTTGCCAGGCGGACTGAACAAAATGTTTGAAGTTTTAGTGACATTTAATGATAATTTATTGACCATGAATTAGGAACTAATTAGTTTTAATTCATTTTCAACAGTAGAAAAAAGTTTGTTGGCATTGGGGCCAGAAACTAAGAGATTCATATCATCAGCATATAAAATAAGGCTAGAATTTGATGTGGCTTCAGGAAGATCATTAACATAAATAATAAAGGTCCTAAAATTGACCCCTAAGGCACACCACATTTTAATACATCAAGTAGTGCAAACTGGTGGCGATTACATAAATAACTTTTAAGCCAATCTAAGACAACCCCGCATATACCATAATTATTAAGTTTACAAAGTAATATACAATGATCTAAGGTGTCGAAGGCTTGTGAAAGTCTATAGAAGTACCACAATCAAAATCTTTATTTCAAAGGCTGTAGTTAATTTATCAATAAGGTTGGTGATTGCATGAGAAGTTGATTTGCCCGGTAGAAAACCAAATTGATTGTCATAGAGCACATTACATTCGATTAAGACATCAAATATTCTATTGGAAACAATTCTTTCAAATAATTGAGAGAAACAGGGGAGTACAGAAATAAATCTATAATTTTTTGTAAGATTTTTCTCATCACTTTGAAAATACTGTAGGAATAATACAAGCAATTTCAAAGCTATCAGGAAAAATACCATTTGATAAAGAAAGGTTTACTAAATAAGAAAGAGGTTCAGAAATATAATCAGCAACTGACTTTACAACAGAGGGTGATATATCATCATAACCAGGAGAAGAATGTTTGAGATTGGATATCATTTCATGAATTTCAACCGACTTTCAGTTGGTTGGAGGTAAATACAATGAAGAATTACAACTATTCATAAGGTAATCAGTAAATACATAAACTTCACCTGGCGCAATATGTAATTGGAAGCTAGATTACAATCCATGATGTAGACCTGGGAATGTGTGGGGAATAACAGACAATCGTTTTTTCACTTTCAAGAATGGTTTAAGATGAATAGAGGCTAGTTTGGTAAGCAAATGACTGAAAATATGATTGCATGATGCCATAAGAATGCTTCATAATATTTTAATCTGTTATTGGCATAGACAAGTCAGGGCCTCTTCTTTCACTGCGGTTCAATGGATAGAATTAAAAGGGGGTTTTCAGTCATGCTGTGGCTTTCATATGTTTTGTGAGAGGATGGAGGTAGTAACCTTGAACTTATTTTTTTTCTTAAAATATGTGATACAAGTCCAAAATATTTGTTGAGGCTTCAAATGTTGTGAAAATCTAAGACAAAAGAAAAGGTAAGTCCATCCTTCAAAGGTCAGGTAATTTGAAATCAATTGCCCCTACCAACCGCATTACTGCATAAACATCCTTTAATAAGCTGTTTACTATGTATGCTAGAATGGAAGAGTTGAGCATGTTGTCCTTCTGGCAGTTCTAGATCTTCTTTTATTTTTGTTTCTTTCAGGATAAGAAGAAGAGGGAAAATGAAAAGAAAAAAAGCAATTTAGAATTATTCAAAGAGGAACTGAAATTGTGAGTATATTTCTTTGTAGAGTACTCAGATGTCTCAGTTTTTAGAGATAAAATCATTTTGTCTTTCTGTTTCTGAATCATGAGACATTTAATTGAGTGAAATTAGGAGTAAAGGATCTCATGGTCAAAAATAAGGGCATTTTTTTGTTTGTTAATTCAGCAGAATTTTTAAGTACAGTAACAAAGGTCTCAATTTTAATACTTGTGTCATAGAAGAAATGATTATGGTTGATTTGAAAAGTGTATAAAAATAATCTAGGGACCCCAGTCCTAACTTATTGGCTAATAAGCCAGTTCATAACAGCATAGGTACACCATCCCTCACTTATTAACCAATAAGCCAGTTCACAAGTGCAAGGGGACCCCAGCACTCACTTATTGGCCAATAAACCAGTTCACATTAGCATGGGGACCCCAGCTCTCACTTATTGGCCAATAAACCAGTTCACAACAGCATGGGACCCCAGCCCTCAATTATTGGCCAATGGGCCAGTTCACCACAGCATAGGTACCCCATCCTTCACTTATTGGCCAATAAGCCAGTTCACGAAAGCATGGGGACCCCAGCTCACACTTATTGGCCAATAAGCCAGTTCACAACAGCATAGGTACCCCATCCTTCACTTATTGGCCATGGGGACCCCAGCTCACACTTATTGGCCAATAAGCCAGTTCACAACAGCATAGGTACCCCATCCTTCACTTATTGGCCAATAAGCCAGTTCACAACAGCATGGAGACCCCAGCCCTTACTTATTGGCCAATAAGCCAGTTCACAACAGCATAGGGACCCCAGCCCTAACTTATTAGCGAATAAGCCAGTTCACAACAGCATAGGTACCCCATCCTTCACTTATTGGCCAATAAGCCAGTTCACAACAGCATGGAGACCCCAGCCCTCACTTATTGGCCAATAAGCCAGTTCACAACAGCATAGGGACCCCAGCCCTCACTTATTGGCCAATAAGCCAGTTCACAACAGCATAGGTACCCCATCCTTCACTTATTGGCCAATAAGCCAGTTCACAACAGCATGGAGACGCTAGCCCTTACTTATTGGCAAATAAGCCAGTTTACAACAGCATAGGTACCCCATTCCTCACTTATTGGCCAATAAGCCAGCTCACAACAGCATGGGTACCCCAGCTCTCTCTTATTGGCCAATAAGCCAGTTCACAACCACATGGGTACCCCATCCCTCACTTATTGGCCAATAAGCCAGTTCACAAGTGCGTGGGGACCCCAGCCCTCACTTATTGACCAATAAGCAAGTTCACAACAGCATGGGGACCATATCCCTCACTTATGGCCAATGGGCCAGTTCACAACAGCATAGGTACCCAGCTCTCACTTATTGGCCAATAAGCCAGTTCACCACAGCATGGGGACCCCAGCTTTCACTTATTGGCCAATAAGCCATTTCACAACAGCATGGGGACGCTAGCCCTTACTTATTGGCAAATAAGCCAGTTCACAACAGTATAGGTACCCCATTCCTCACTTATTGGCCAATAAGCCAGCTCACAACAGCATGGGTACCCCAGCTCTCTCTTATTAGCCAATAAGCCAGTTCACAACGGCATGGGTACCCCATCCCGCACTTATTGGCCAATAAGCCAGTTCACAAGTGCGTGGGGACCCTAGCCCTCACTTATTGACCAATAAGCCAGTTCACAACAGCATGGGGACCCCATCCCTCACTTATTGGTCAATGGGCCAATTCACAACAGCATAGGTACCCAGCTCTCACTTATTGGCCAATAAGCCAGTTCACAACAGCATGGGCACCCCAGCCAACACTTATTGGCGAATAAGCCAGTTTACAACAGCATAGGGACCCCAGCCGTCACTTATTGGCGAATAAGCCAGTTCACAACAGCATGGGGACCCCAGCCCTCACTTATTGGCCAATTAGACTTATTGGCCAATGAGCCAGTTCACAACAGCGTTTGATTTCACAACAGCGTTTAATTATCTTTAAGGTATAAAGGTCATTTGTGAATAAAACGTGTGTGCATGTACCATTGAAACTGAAGATGGCACTACCCCTTCAAGTATTCCTTATTATGGAGGGGGAAATTATTGATAATATTAAACTATGGGCTGTTACAGCTCTAATAAATTGTCTGAGGGTTCAAGGACTGAAATTATCAGCAGGAAGAAATAATACAACTTTATTTGGAGCTTTATGCTCCTCGTTAGAACTTGCGGCAATGGTTTCTGTTCTGCCATACATAAATATTTGATACCCATCATTTTCCACTTTTCTATTTTGTGACACAAAATCAAAACAATTTGCTCAACTTAAGGCTATTTCCCACTTAAACCGTGGTCTTCATATTCAAGTTTGCACCTTTAATTTATCTTGACGCAACAGTTTTTTAATTCAATTTAAGGTGTAAGCCATCTATGATGTTATGTTTCAGAGAATCACTGTTTGTCTCAAATTCAGCCAAGTATTGTAAGTATAAAGTAAATGATTATGAATGGAAGGAAGGGCTTGAACAAATGAAGTTGCTTTAAATGTCTGTATTGTTTTGTAAATTGTAAGTGAAATGCACAAAGTTAAACATAACATAGCAACAAAGTATTCAGCATCTGAAGGTGTTTTTTTTCACCCTTTTTTGGAAACCTTTATTGCATAAACGGCAAACAAATTTTATCATTTGATTAAAATATATATTGTAAATAACTGAAACTTTTTTTGTAAAATCTGCTTGGAATGTTAATTGGCCGTTGTATCTAATTGGGCGTTGTGTTTTCTATCCAGGATTCAAGCAGACAGAGAAGAGAGGCATAGAATCAAGCGAGGATTTGCACCAAGCAGTTCATCCTCATCACCATTACAACAATCCCATCCAGAGCCACTATTAGACAAAGAACCAGCACCAGGAACTCCAGATATAAGACTACCAAGTATGGGCGTCCTTAATCTACTTCAAATTAACGTCCTTGATCTACTGTACTTAAAATTAGTGTCCTTAATCTATTAAAATTATTGTCCTTGATTTACTTAAAATCAACTTCCTTGGTATACTTGAAAAATTAACTTTAAATTATTTCACTTTTTTTTAATTAAAAACTTACCTGCTCATAGAATGAATGAAATTAGTATGATGTGAAGCAACAGCTGTAAATATTATGAATATACTATCTAAAAAAGAAAGAAAACGTGCGGTCTGGTGTAAAATCCCCTAGATGAACATTGCAGAAAGTCCTTTTTAAGTTTAAAATCCCTACAAATATTTACATTAGGCACTTAAAGGTTGGTTGAAATCAAAGTAGGACTCCTCATGAAGAAGGAACAAACTTATTGATCTTTCCATCCATTTAAGGGATTTTAGCTTTGCTGTATAGTTTTTTAATTTTGTATAACGTGATTTTGATGTTATTCACAGTTGGAATGGAGGATTACAGCGTAGGGTCACATGACTACGGGGATCCAAGCACAACAAACATCTTTCTGGGTAGCATCAACCCAAAGGTATGATGGTATTTGATTATAATGGCTGTGTAGGTTTTGATATAAGTAACATTAGCTCGTAACAGTTGCAACAAATCTCATCAGTATCAGTAGACCATCTTTTGAATTGATCAAATCCATTGTTCCCACAGTAGTTTATTGATTTGTATCAAGCATTGTTTACCGTTCATGCATCAGAAGTCTTGACTTCTGCTCTTCCCGCAGTAGTTTATTAATTCGTATTAAGCATTGTTTACCGTTCATGCATCAGTCTTGACTCCCGATCTTCCCACAGTAGTTTATTGATTCGTATCAAGCGTTGTTTACCGTTCATGCATCAGGGGTCTTGACTCCTGATCTTCCCACAGTAGTTTATTGATTCGTATCAAGTGTTGTTTACCATTCATGCATCAGTCTTGACTCCTGATCTTCCCACAGTAGTTTATTGATTCTTATCAAGCGTTGTTTACCGTTCATGCATCAGTCTTGGCTCCTGATCTTCCTACAGTAGTTTATTGATTCGTATCAAGCGTTGTTTACCGTTCATGCATCAGAAGTCTTGACTCCTGATCTTCCCACAGTAGTTTAAGGATTCGTATCAAGCGTTGTTTACCGTTCATGCATCAGAAGTCTTGACTCCTGATCTTCCCACAGTAGTTTATTGATTCTTATCAAGCGTTGTTTACCGTTCATGCATCAGTCTTGACTCCTGATCTTCCCACAGTAGTTTATTGATTCGTATCAAGTGTTGTTTACCATTCATGCATCAGTCTTGACTCCTGATCTTCCCACAGTAGTTTATTGATTCGTATCAAGCGTTGTTTACCGTTCATGCATCAGAAGTCTTGACTCCTGATCTTCCCACAGTAGTTTAAGGATTCGTATCAAGCGTTGTTTACCGTTCATGCATCAGAAGTCTTGACTCCTGATCTTCCCACAGTAGTTTAAGGATTCGTATCAAGCGTTGTTTACCGTTCATGCATCAGAAGTCTTGACTCCTGATCTTCCCAAAGTAGTTTAT
This sequence comes from Chiridota heheva, assembly GCA_020152595.1. Lineage (NCBI taxonomy): Eukaryota > Metazoa > Echinodermata > Holothuroidea > Apodida > Chiridotidae > Chiridota > Chiridota heheva. The sequence continues at coordinate 969,829 of JAIGNY010000132.1, forward strand.
TGATTCGTATCAAGCGTTGTTTACCTGATCAACCATAGCTCTGAAACAAACAACGTGAAGATGTATATACTTTGAATTGATTGTTTGTTGTATGTGGGTCTCACTATTTCTTATTGCCTTGGATTGTTTTGCAAATGCTTTTTATCGATAGCCACGTCAGTGTTGTGGTTTTTTCATCCCATTAAAAACAGTGAAAAAACGTGAAATTTAGTCCTTCCTTATTGAACCACGAAGGAGACGTTTCACAAATTTTTCTGCTTAGGAAATCATCTTGTATATCTTTAATGAGTTAAGGCTTCACTTGAAGATTTTGCCATTTTTTGGTGGGCAAACTTCAAAGGTAGTACTACTATTTTAAGTGTTGCTTCATAATGAAAAATTCCCTACAACTTTTTAGGATATCACTTTTATGCACTTACACCCTCACCCCTTCTCCAACAAAGATTACCAACCCCGCTGTTAAACCCCACCAGCCGAACAACCAAAACATATTATTCTGGAGTCTGTAGGATAGTCAAGCAAACTTTTCATGTCTTGGAACTCATATCCTTTGATGTCAATCTTCATATTAACCATAAATATTTTGTAAGAATACTTAAGTAATTTTTCAGCAACATGAGTATCAAAATTAGACCTGTCTTATTTCAAAATTTCCAAGACATAGCAAAGAGACATTTTGAAGGAGAACTGCCTTAAACCCCACCAACCAACCAACAAAACATATTGACTTTGCTGCTATGGTAGCTCTCTGCCTTTTTACGGAGGTGGGGGGGGGGGGAAGGATTATTAGTTTGTGCTACCTTGTATGATATTCCGATTGAATGTTCATGTTTCTGTCCTTCCACCGCACCTTTTTACAGATGAATGAAGAAATGCTGTGTGCTGAATTTGGTAAATACGGTCCACTGGCCAGTGTCAAAATTATGTGGCCTCGAACAGATGAGGAAAGAGCACGGAATAGAAACTGTGGCTTTGTTGCGTACATGAACAGAAAAGACGCTGAAAGGGCCCTCAAAGCTATAAATAGTAAGTTCTGTTGTGACCAAGTGGGGTTGTTTACACCAACCAAAAAGAAGGGTACATCACCCAAATAGCAAAGGGTTTGAGATGGGCCTTATACTGTCATGGTTAGATTGTCTGATGTTATGTACCATATCAATCAGTCACATCGGTCTAAAGCAAAAGTGATTCCCAAGGCAGAAAAAGAGGCTACCATTATTTTACCTGCCATGTGTACCAAAAGTTGTGATGATGGATACCAGTTAAGTTACATCAACCAATCCAGACACCAGTTCAGATCCCAGAGGTTTATCCAAGACTACTCCCAAACAATCCATATCCCCGAACAACGAGTCGATTCCCTCTACCTGAAACTGGTCTCAAGGAGAACACTTTCAATCCCAGGGATTCTGCTAAGATGTAGTAAGAAGTGTATATTAATATAGCTTTGCATTCTAGAATATTAATTTCAATTTATCTGCTTAGAACTTTTTTGATCTAGCTTCACTTTATTCTTTCTAACAACTTCTGTATATTAGTACACACTTGATCCCCTGCAGTAAGGGTAGTAAGGCAGTTTGTTCCCTTCAGAACAGTAAGTTGTATCAAAGCTATGCTATGGAAGGCGATAGAATTTTTGATAGACAAAGGATGAGATGACAGTAAGAAATGAAAAGGAGGCTCTCATGAAGCTGTAAATTGTGATGTTGTTTGTAAGGATCCTCCTGCAACTGGAAATCGTGAACAACACTATATCGCCAGGCTGAAAATTGGCACTTTAAATGCAGTAGACATAATGCAAACATTCTTCTTGATAATGACCTACAAGGACCAGTTATGGTCCAGTTGACAAAAAGAGAAAGCACTTGTTGATTATTATTAGTGGATTTGGTATTTAGGTATTTATTGATAAGGCGTTATTGTGTACCTTTTCTCAGATGATTCTTCTAACCTTTTTCCTACCTCTGATATTATCTAAGCTCTCGGGCACAATTTGACCTTTGCTGTCATGGTGCCGTTTTAAGCCTCATCAAGCAAGCAGACAAACAAACATTCATTGTGTACACAGAAACCCTTCATCCCCAATCTCCACAAAAAATTAATAAGGCAGGGTTCATTTTTGGAGGATTATGATGTTAAAAAAGGATATCATATATAACAAGTAATCAAGTTGATACAAGGTTCAGGCCACACCCACATGGTGGATATTTCTTCAAGATGTCATTATTTGGCCAAACTGATTAAACATTGTTAAAAATCGAATTAAAAAACAAAAGAAGTTTGAATGGATCTTAATATATCAAAACAAAATGTGTTGTCCATATTCATATAATTTAAAAGTTTTGTTATGCTATCATTTAGATAAAGTTCTAATGGAATATGAAATGAAGTTAGGATGGGGCAAAGCAGTACCTATTCCACCACACCCAGTTTACATCCCTCCAGCGATGGCAGAGCTGACGATGCCGCCCCCACCCTCTGGCTTGCCATTCAACGCACAAATGAAGGACAAATCTAAATACCCGAAGATGCCCCCTCCTGGAATGCCTTTAAACCAGAGGGATGAAGAGATTCTGAATGAGGTAATCATCACCTGACGCATCACTGATCCTTGTTAAGCTTGATTGTCATTGGTTGCTTAAGAATCAAACAAAGTAGATATTTCTAGTAGTTGTGTAAATGTATGTACATGTATGTTAAACACGTGTACTGATGATCAACTGCTCGAGGCAATGGGTATAATTTATGCTATAATCACAGTGGTGGGGGAGGGTTGATTCTTGAAGTTCAAGGCCTCTTTGTCTTAACTCCTGCTTGTTTGTTTCATTTTGTATTATTTTCAAAACAAATATAGAGACAAACTAACATGCAAATAATTTTTTCAGGAACATTTCACCCTAATAATGTATTAGGAAAAATGACAAGGAAAAATAATTGCATATTTTTGCATTTTTTTCTGTGATCGCTTTTTAGACTAGAAAGATATTTACTTCAAGTTATATCTTACCTTTCATGCTATAAATATGCAATCTGGTCCCATGATCTGATTCTAACACACTTCTAGCCAACCTTAAAATTGTACTTACCTACTCAATCCTGACCTCCAGTTTACCTCTCTAATCCCTCACTTTTCTTCAGCATGTTAATGCCTCAACACGGCTGGGTACTGGTCTGGAAATTCGACTCGAATTTCACCTTTTTCTATAACTCTTTCTCTTAGCAGCTCCAACCATACAGGTTTTCCGCTGGTTTGGCTTTTTCTACAAGTTTTCTAGTCATCTGAGGTAAGATGAGGTGGCCTTAGGCCCGGGGAAAAATTGCCGTCCGACTTGCAGGATTTCTCCATACAGTTTACACTATAGTATATATTTTTTTTCATGGATATATTTTTCTTCACTATAGTATATATATTTTTTTATGGATATATTTTTCTTCGCCCCCGTACAAAACGGGCTCTGGAGTCTGGTGTTTTTCACTCCTATGACGAGAGGCTTTATGCTGCAGAGCAGCTTTGGGGCTAAGTGCTGAGGCCTCTTTCACTTGGGTAGAGTTTATTTCACGTTAGGCCCAGCACCCACCATGAGGAGAACCTAATGTTGTATTTAGATATCTCCAACAAAGGTTCTACATATATTAGGCCGCCAACTTCAATTGTTGTTGGCGCATGCTCAAGAGCCGATGTCACCACAGGATGACTGCGGAGTCGGCTGCAACACTCTCCAAGGAGTTACAGTTTGTACAAGAGGACCTATTATTTATTTTATGTTACCAAGTATAGCGTGCAGTAATTAGTCTACTGTTTTAAGTGCTCGTTTGTGGGGGTGCAAGAGCAACTCTGGTGAGGTCCCCCTTGCGCCCCCTTTTTAAGAGAATTCAACTGCTCATCATCTCTCCACAGACACCAACGAATAGTGGCTAGTGTTTTCCCTTGCCCCTCCCTCAATATCAAACATTTTGCTTATCTGAGCTCTTTCTGGTGTTCAAAATTGCTGTGGCTTGTCTAGCACTAGTGTTTGTTGACTTCCGTGGCTCATCTCGCCCTCATAATGGTCAACTTTGTGTCCATGTGGGGGAGTTTTGATGTAAGTTTTGAAGTTTGTCGCATGTAATGACGGAACGTACATATAAACCACATATAGTACTAATAAATCACGGCTTGCGGTGTGAGCTGTTGATTTATAAGTAGTGGTGGGTGTTTACTTTTAATACCGCTGTGGGCCACGGTTCCAAGCTGGGACCGGATGGACCATGAGTAGCGGCGTTTTAAGTAGTCCCAAGTGACCCACGGCTCTCAGTTTGAGCTGTACAGTTACACCCAAGGGCCTATACGCCTCTTAATAAGACTTTCACCGGTCCATACGGATCCATAGCTGCCTTACGGGTCCATTTGGCTCCATTGAAGGGGTCAGTACGGGTCCATAGCATGGCTTTACAGGTTCATACGGCTTCATTGATCGGGTCCATACTGCTCCACAGCACGGCTTTACAGGTCCCATACAGCTCCATTGAATGACTCCGTACGGGTCCATGCGGCTCCATAGCACAGCTCTACGGCTCCATTGAACGGGTCCATACGGGTCCATACCGCTCAATAGTACGGTTTTATGTGTCCATACGGCTCCATAGAACGGGTCCAAATAGCTCCATTCAATAGATTCACAGGTCCATGCGGCTCCATAGAACATGTCCATACCGCTCCATAGCACGGATCCATATGGCTCCATAGTACTTATAGTTATTCTAACAGGGACACATACTGAGTATGATAGTCCTTTGCATGTAGCCAATAGCTTTGTAGCTCCGTGGCGAATAGAAGTAAACTGAGTTAACGGCTCATATAGCATATGTAGTACATTAACATTATTGTAAATTAACTTCACACAAGGTAATTTTCCTACACAAGTGGCCATCACTACGCAGTTCCATGGCCATGGTAACTTAAATGTAACGTCATGTATAGTTACGTTGTACATTAACGCTTTTATAAAGCAACTTTCCGGCCCGTAGGGTGATTGAGATAATGGCTTGTACAGTATACGTAGTATGTTAACACCTTTGTAAATTAACTTCACGCAAGTTAATTTTTTGGCATAGGTAGCCACTTGCTAAACAGTTCCATGACCGTGGTGGCTGTTAATGGTAACGGCACGTTTACATTGTACGTTAACGGTTTAATAAAGCAACTTCACGGCCCCGTACCAGAGAACAGCCCACAGGGCTTCACAGCTTCTTGCATGGCTCTGCAGCTTCACGGCTTGCAGCTTCACAGCTTTTTAGTTAATGACCCATACAGTATCAGTTTTCTCCACATCCGTAGCCATTGGCTTCACACTTCCAGTGTTTTAAAAGCTTTCCAAAGTTAACGGCCTGTATAGCATACAACGTATGTTAACCCCTAAATTAAAATAACTTAGCAAAGTTAAAAGCCTGAAATTTTCAATTACCACGGCACTTTACTAGTGACATGGACAACCCATGTAGGGTGTCCAGCATAGCCAGGCGCACCCCGGACGTACCCAGATGCAGCATTTGCAAGAGGTTGGTAAACTCCACCTAGGGGATTCCCGCGAGTCATGCTATGTTTGCCGACCGTGTGACCCCCTGCAGACTTGCATACTATGCAATGACTGGGACATAGTGACATGGCAAGAACACGCATGCTTCAAGGAGTGGCACTTGAAAAAAGGCACTGTGAGAACGGAGAGGAGAAGCACCGATTGACGGTCCTCTTCTCCACCTCCTCCACCACGCTCAGCAGCACTGCATACGAGGCCTTCCCTGTCAAGCAGAAAAACTCTGTATCGGACTCAGGTATCGCCAACGTCCGGCATATCTCTCACTTTTCTTCCCTGCTCCTTCCCAGACCGGGGTAGGTCCCAGAAGAGGGATTGAGAAAGAAGCAGAAAGCACAAGCGAAGAGGATGGTTTCCGTCCTTCCTTAACTTTTCACTATCTTCCGCCTCACCTGAGCCCAGGCGAGGGCATAAGAAGAAAAGTAGAGATAACACATGGGAGGATGTTTCCTTCCTGCATGGACTCCTTAAAATCCATGCTTCAGTCTTGTGTCACACAGGCCATGGAGGAGAGGCTGCCTTCCACACACCACCAGCCAGCAGCAACCGCTGCATACATTCAATGCTCCCTGGACTATGTGTGTCTCTGGGATGATGCCTTTGACATCTACTCCTCGGGATGAAGATGGTCTCGTGACCAGGATCTCCCTCTAGAGACTCCAGTCATCCCCAGAGTGGCAGACTGCTCCCCCAAGAAGAGCGACCCCCCCTCCAACCTCTACCACACTATTCCAGACATCTGCCGTCCTGGATTTTACACAAAGCCGCTTATGGCCGACAAAGGAGAGAGTTCTAGCCATGAAGGCGAGAGCAGATTTCCTCCTCTCCCAGGGAACGTCTCTGGTGAGAGATTGGCTGATGTTCCTAGGCTGCTTAGCCAGTCTAGTGGGCGTAGTTCCCATGTGCAGGTTTTACATGAGGGACCTATGTCTCCATTTACTAGACCTTTGGTGGTCCCATCCAGGACACCTCAATCTCCCACGTCTAGTGGTGGTGCGATCACTCACGCCTATTGGAGGAGTAACCACTCACACCTATCGCAAGGAGCAAAGTTTCCACTCGTCAGACCTTTAGTGTCAGTAGTGACAGATGCGTCTTGGTCGGGGTGGAGGGCACATTTAAGATGGTCCCCAATCGCAGGAATCTGGACAGGCACTGGGTATATTCAGCACATCATTATGCTGGAATCACAGGCAGTATGCCGGGAACTTGTACATTTTTTACTACAAATACTGAACAAAACACTTCAGACCACGGTTGTGGTCTCTTTTACAGATAGGGTGGAACGAAGTCCAAGAGTTTCTGAACTCTTCCCTCTCATCTTGGTGCATGATGAACTAAGTCAGCCTTCAGGCCATTCACATTTTGGGCTAAGAGATCACGATCGCTGATCTGTTATCTCGCCTTTGTGGAGCAGCCACAGAATGGGTGCTCTTGCCACAGGTGACCAGAGCGATCTGGACAGCATTCGGCCTCTTGGACGTAGATCTGTTCACGTCCGTGGACGATCATAAGCTATCAATTTTTGCAGTTTGAATCCTGATCCGTGGGTAGAGGAGTTGACACATTTATAATCAAAGGGACTCACCAAGTGGGTTACGCCGTTCCTCCGTTCCCGTTAGTACTGAGGGTACTAAGCAAGGTGATGTACGACCGGTGTCACACTTTACTTCTAATAGTACCCATTTAGCCCAGCCAATTGCGGTTCCCTCAGCTGCTGAAACTTATCACAGGCTTCCTGTATGAGCATCCGATCAGAGACGACTTATGTCTCATTCCCAGGCTCCGGCAAACTGCCTCACAATCCCAGAGCACTTCATTCGTTACGGAGATCTCATTGTACTGTGTCGCAAGACAATATCTGACGACGTATCTTTTAAAGATATCGCTTAAAATAGGTCAGCGTTGTTCATGGAACAGCCAGGGTATGCACTCTAGCAAGAGGCATAGCCTTTACACGGGATAATTCGTGTAGCTATTTGGAAAACACCTGCTACATTTATTCCCTTGCATTTACTTGACTTTACAAAGTTTGTGTTACCCTGCTATCTTTTGTTTTAAGAAAGTTGCACGATAACGAATTTTTTCCACGGTTCAGGAATTCTTTAATTCGCCTTAGCTAACACACGCTTTGTTTTTGCTTGTGTTATTACTAACCAGCTCTGTCTCGTGGACGAACTTGGTGAGTTTTCGTAGACTTTGGACCTGAACTCCCTTCCTTCTGATCCTCGGTTGCAATATGATTGCATATTTATAGCATGGAAAGTAAGATATAACTTATATCTGTATCCTGCCTGCCTCCCGTCTCGTTCAGGCCTCAGTGGAATGTTAAGTGAGGGATTAGAGAGGCAAACTGGCGATCAGGGCTGTGTAGGTAATTATGTTTTTAGAGTCGATTAGAAGTGTGTTAGAATCAGGCCTCAGTGGAATGTTAAGTGAGGGATTAGAGAGGCAAACTGGCGATCAGGGCTGTGTAGGTAATTATGTTTTTAAAGTCGGTTAGAAGTGTGTTAGAATCAGGTCATGGGACCAGATTGCATATTTATAGCATGGATGGTAAGTATAACTTTCGTAAATATTCCCACTAATCAAAACGGGGTAATTTTGCTTTGCATTATAATGCAATCAAGTGCTGTCTAGGATTGATTAATTTCTTTATCATAGCTTGTTTATTACGGATTTGCATACTAACCCATGGTGTGCCCATTGCTAGGGAAATTGATATGACTGAATTAAATATTGATATATGCTTGTAATATTAAATTTATGAAGCATAACAGGTCATGACAGAATTCTTTTTATGTGAGTATTATAAAAGGGGATTGAAATCAAACTGTTTATCTTTTTGTATGATACTTATTTTGTCAAAAGTTTTATAAAAGATAAGAATGGTGCACTACATATTTAAAAGCAATTTTGATTATCTTTCACTGTTAAATGATATAAAAAAAAACCTCTAAATGATCAGTCATTTGAAAGCTGGTGTACATATATGATTAAATCATTTCTAAGGTCAAACAAAACAAACTTGATTTTTTTTTATAACATAACTCAGATTTTGATATCATGCAAATTGTCATCATTTGTGCATGGGTTAAGTATTTTTATCATACTGACGCTTTTTGTGTTTTCGTTTCGAATTCTTCTCATGGTCCCTTTCACCAGACGCTAAGAGAAGCTGTTGTAAAAGTGGTTATCCCGACGGACAGGTACTGGATTCAAGCTTTTTCTTCTTCAGGTTTATCTTTCTGCTTCCTTCCTTTTGGAAGCTCGAAAGATGAAATTAAAAAAAATAATAGAACCTTTGCCAACAAGTCTCTTTACAGAAAAAAAGACTCCATTCAAAATCTCTCCTTGGTTTAAAGAAAAAAGATGTTATAGTAAAGCAATGTTGTTACTTTCAAAACTGAGCAAAAATTTTGTATTCTGACGACAATTTACTTTTGACTGAAACAAATAATTGTAAAAGCGAAATATATTCAATGTACTATAAATTAATTTTTCGTTAAGAAATGGAAGGGTTGAAACTTTTAATATGTGGAAACTACTAATGTGAAACAAGAAGTACAATTATTATTATCAAGACTTTCTGTTTGTGCATCACAGACTTTTTACTAAAATTATTTTTTTTTATCAGTTGAGTTTTTCACTTTATTATGAATGTTTTATGTCATATTTAAAGGTTTTTGAGAGTTTTTTGATGGTATGAAAATTTCAAAGCAACTTTTCCATCAAAAATTTCAGTTATGAAGGATTTAAGTGACATTTTTAGTTTGAGGGCAGTTTAAATTTGTTGGCAAAGGTTTAATGGTGGTTTGAGTCCCATGTCCAACTACTCATTTCTCACTACTCTACACTTCACCAGGTGCGTACTATCTTTCACTTTTTAAATTGAATATTTACGAGAGGTGTTTTGAAGGATTCATATTTCAAAAGCCATTTCCAATGCTAAGAGGACTTCAGAAGTGAGTTGAGGAATAGTTTAACAGCTGAAGAAGAATCCAGTCAGGATTTGAAAAGCTTCCCTTTTCCCTCCGAAGATAGAACATATAATAAGTCCTCTTAGCATTGAAAATGGCTTTTGAAATAAGAATCCTTCAAAGTTATCAATCAAGACGCTGGCCAGAATTAGAAACTTGACTTAGTCAGTCACCTACAGAAGTGATACAATACAAAAGCTGTGTTTCTGCCATATTTTAGAGTTGTATATTTTACAGACAGCTGAGATTTTGGCAAAGATCATTTCTTGACTTGTGCATCAGGGACAGACTACCCAGTTGGCAGAACGTTTTCATATTTGGGCATTAAGCTAGAATAATCCTGTTTCGTTGAGTTTTCAGCACTTGGAGAAAAATATTGGCAATACAAACGTAACGTATAAGATGAAAATTGATGATCAATGAAACAATATAAAAACACATTCTGATCAAATTGTTACATAATAATACTTTACATATATCCTGAAATTGACATTAGTGTGTTTTCACATTGAATTGAAAACATGAAGATGTCATTCCAGATCACAAACAAATACATGCAAACAAAAAACAAACAAATCTTTAGACAAAGATGATCAGAAGACACAAAAAAAACTACATCATGAAAATAATAAATATTGTGACAGGAATAGTGATACGATTCAAGCAACAAACAAACAGAAAGCAGAACGCCGAGAGGAAGCTAGGAAACACAGTCATAAACCTGCAGATCAAAAGGGCTGTGAAGTTGTCAAATTTTAGAGTTTATAATTATTTAAGAATTTTATTTGAAAAATGTCTTAAAGATTTATGGACAGGTGACCCAAAAGGGCGTTCTATTCTGAGTCTTTGAATTTTAAAAATAGCTTGGCTTAGTTCTCAATTTATGAGTAATCAAAGTTTAATTTTTTTTAATCTATTGAAAAAATATGCTGAATGGGAAAACACCTCAAAAACTTCCAAACATCACAATAGTAACACAAAAATTTGCATATTTGCACAAAATTCTACAAAAAGCTGTAAAATGACAAATATTTTACCAATTTTGATGGATTTCCATGTTTCTAATGGGAGTTAATCATTTAGCTAATATAGCTTCTACCTGCCCCATACCTTTTAAGAGATTTTGATTAGTTGCTGTGTTGCCTAAAATCCTAGTGTGTGATTGGTGTCCTTTTAAATCCATGGACTTCCATAGTGTGTGATGGGTGTCCTTTTTTAAGTGATTCAGGTGTATGATGTATACAGCAGGTGTGATTTTGTTAAGGTTATGTTTGAAGTTGGCATTATGCATGAACCAAAGAGGAAATGAGCATTTTGCCACAAAATTTGAGCTAGCTATAAAATGACCTTGATCATATGTTGCCTTGTTGATTAATTCATAAATGGCCTTTTTAACAGCATTGATTGATCATTTTTAAAATGAGCAATGGGTTTTTGTAAATCCCATTTTTTTTGACATCCCAAGTCTCATGCTTTAGGACTGTTTGTATGAAGGTGTTACATACAGTAAGATTGTAAGGCTTTGATAATGGAGTGTGAGATGTATAACTTCTTGCAGAATGGCAATTGTAATGTTTGGACAACCCTGTTGAATCAGTGATAAATTCCATCTGTTAAACATTGTTAGTGTGATTATTTAAAGAGTTATTATAATTGTGATTGTAAGATCTCACAAGTTGTTTGGGTCAATTTGAACCCATTTATCAATCGGAATAGTTGTTGTCTACTTTGGTTTTCTTTACATTCTTTTTAATTAGTAATTCAAATTCTTAAAACAAAATTATAAGGAGAAAGGTTTGAATTGTTGACTACTAATTGATAACTGGTTTTGGAGAACTCGATATTTCATACACCAAAGTGGTCCCTGTTTTCCATGTTATAGAATCTGTAAATATTTAGATATGATATTGCTTGTGCTATTTTCAAGGTTTCTAACACACATTTCAAACTAATTTAGCTAATGTTACCTCTACCTACCTGTTTATCAAACTTTAAAGTAAATCAATTGGAAAAGAAGTTGAAAAGAATGACAATAAAGATAGATGGTTTTTAATAAATGAATAGATAAATGGGACCACCTTATGATGAGTAAATGCTGTTTGTAGCACCACTACACATCGGTTTGAAGGATGGTACAAATTGTCTTATGAGTAAATGCTGTTTGTAGCATTACTACATGGTTTGGAGGATGGTACAAATTGTCTTATGACGAGTAAATGCTGTTTGTAGCACCACTACACATTGGGTTGGAGGATGGTACAAATTGTCCTGTGAGTAAATGCTGTTTGTAGCACCACTCAGTACCACTACACGTCGGTTCGGAGAATGGTACAAATTGTCTTATTGAGTAAATGCTCTTTGTAGCACCACTGTACATCGGTTCGGAGGATGGTACAAATTGTCTTATGACGAGTAAGTGCTGTTTGTAGCACCACTACACATCGGTTCGGAGGATGGTACAAATTGTCTTATGACGAGTAAATGCTGTTTGTAGCACCACTGCACATCGGTTCGGAGGATGGTACAAATTGTCTTATGACGAGTAAATGCTATTTGTAGCACCACTCAGCACCACTACACATCGGTTCGGAGAATGGTACAAATTGTCTTATTGAGTAAATGCTGTTTGTAGCACCACTGCACATTGGTTCGGAGGATGGTACAAATTGTCTTATTGAGTAAATGCTGTTTGTAGCACCACTGCACATTGGTTCGGAGGATGGTACAAATTGTTTTATTGAGTAAATGCTGTTTGTAGCACCACTACTCGTCGGTTCGGAGGATGGTACAAATTGTCTTTCTTATTGAGTAAATGCTGTTTGTAGCACCACTGCACATCGGTTCGGAGGATGGTACAAATTGTCTTATTGAGTAAATGCTGTTTGTAGCACCACTGCACATCGGTTCGGAGGATGGTACAAATTGTCTTATTGAGTAAATGCTGTTTGTAGCACCACTGCACATCGGTTCGGAGGATGGTACAAATTGTCTTATTGAGTAAATGCTGTTTGTAGCACCACTGCACATCGGTTCGGAGGATGGTACAAATTGTCTTATTGAGTAAATGCTGTTTGTAGCACCACTGCACATCGGTTCTGAGAGAAGTGTATAGTTTGTTTTGTCTTGGATAGATGTTGAATTGATTCAAAGAAAAGTCCTTTTCTTTTGGAGAGCCTTTACGCTTTGTGTGTTGTGTAATATTTCCAAATGGATGTGTATTAATTCCCTGTAGTTTTAACTGGATGATAGGCAGTATTGCTTCAAATGAAGAAATTTTGAGTTTTAATGTTTTGATTGTGTTCAGAGTTAGCTTTGTGAATATATTCTTAGTGTAGTTACACATTCCTTTCAACAAGTGTAAAGCATGGCTTCTTGTTATTGTGGTTTGTAGGCTTTGAAGCATTTCTTAATTATGATTTTTAGAAAATTTAACTACACATATTATACAGAGGATTGCAAATACAAAAACAACAAAATACTAGTACAATTTATTTAAAATGTTGTATAATTTGTGAAATGCAATTTTTTTTTTTTTTTTAAATGAGTTAAACATTCTCACACTTTCATCCTAGAAACATCCAAATGGCTTAATTGCTCAATTGAGTAGGTATAAGAAAGCCTAGCTGCCTCTTGTTAGATCACTATATATATCCTGAATTCATGCAAATGAATGATCTGCAAAGTGAAAAAGAGAAAATTGTTACCCAAAATTCATTGTACTTGCATTGAAGTAACAAATAGTTGGAACAAAATATTAATTTACATTGAATTAGGGACTTTGCACAACATTTCTTATTCGTAACTTTCATTCCTTCTTGCACATATCAGATATGAACAAATAGTTGGAACAAAATATTAATTTACATTGAATTAGGGACTTTGCACAACATTTCTTATTCGTAACTTTCATTCCTTCTTGCACATATCAGATATGAACGCTTCCCAAGCTATTTTTTCCGAGTATCCAAAATAGATTGATTGATTAGTCTTCAAAAGTAACTTGTAAATAATGTCCTACAATGCTATTTTCTTACCAAATTATCAAATACCATTTAGCTTTAAAAGTAAAACACAAGTATGTTGATAATTTCAGTGAAAAGTTGTGTGTAATATATATATTGTAATATGCATGTTGTGATATAGGTTAACATATACACAGTTTAGCTGTAAATTTATAGGTCATACCTGTGTATCTTGACTTGTTGTAATCTAGCGATGCTAAGATGAATTATGGGGGGCTGGAGCTTGTAAGTGTGTTTCTCTTTTACAGACCGTTGCTCCATGTAATCCATCGCATGATAGAGTTTGTGGTACGTGAAGGTCCCATGTTTGAAGCCATGATCATGAATCAAGAGTTGAACAATCCAGTATTTAGGTGAGTCACTTGTTTTTGATATAGTTTAAGGTGTATGGACATTTCTACTTGGTTGAAATAGAATTACATTCTGAGCAGATCCTGTTTTGAATTTTCATAATAGCACCTTTAGTTCTTGAGTTGTGGTAAGTCAAAGTTTGATCAGTTCTCAATTCTTGTGAACTTTTTAAAGTATGACCAGAAGGACAGCTAAGAATATTGATGTATTTCTTTCAATTTCTTTCCTAAATCTTATCCCTGAAAATGATGTGAAAGTTACTTCTGGGAGTCTACTCCTGCTATCATTTTATTAGGGACACAGAAAAGATTAAAAAGCTTTTTGTCAGAATTTGCTGCACCACTTCAAAGAATTATGATAGAAATTGAAAAAAACTTAAGGATTTACAAACGAAAATACCAAGGTCGCCCTGTAATACATCACAAAATTTGCATAAAATATGCAAACTGATGCCGGAGATTTCAAAACGTAAAAGTTTTATATTTATCCTATTTTAATGAAAGTTAATGGTGCCTCTCCTTGTCCTTGAAATGGACAATAGTTACACAAGTTTGGTAAATTGGTACAAGCAACATGTGTAACAATTTTTGTAAATTCATTGAAATATGCATTAAGTAAAATATTCAAATGGTTGTTGAAATACTCTATAATAGTATGTCAACATTTGTGACACAGCACAATCCAAAATGACATGATAAAAAAAATATGTTAAAGAACACTATACTAACAGTTAAGGGTACTAAGTCACACTCTGGGTACTCCCATTAGAATATTTGTTAGGAGAGATGATGAAAATGATTTATTATCCAAGTGGAAGTTGTTATTCAAAGAAATTTTGTATTTGACTTTCATCTGCTCATTGTAATTGTATTGCTTTCATACACTAATCACATTGCCAATTGTTATTTGTGTGTCAAATGTACAACTTTTATCTGATATTAGTTTCCCTCTTCAATTACACCATCAGTCATTATGATTTCATTTGATTGGTTTGCTGGTATAAGGGATTTGTTCTTGACAAGGGAACAGTCTATTCAAGCAATCACCCAACATTGGTATTTAATCATTGTTCATATAATATTGATGAACTTTGATAAACAATGATAAGAGGCTACCCTGAAGAGGTGGGTCAGCATGCCATGCAGCTGTTATCTCAAGGGCTCTCTCAAGAGCTCCCTCAAAGGTTCCCTTCCCTCAAGGCTTCCCTTCCCTCAAGGATTCCCTACCCTCAAGATTTCCCTTTCCTCAAGGGTGAGGCTGCCTCAAGGGCGAGGCTGCCTCAAGGGCTTCCTCAAGTTGCCCCCTTCAAGTTGCCCTGAAATGGCCACATTGGTCTTTTTCTTGGAACAATTTGTGAAAAATTGCCAAAATTTTATAACTTGTTGTGCAAATTTTAGACAGTTTCACGTTCAAAAGGCTCCTATTTTAAGTTTTCACCAGGGCCACAATTCTGTCATATGCCATGGCAGCCATACTTTTGGTACTCTCAAAAGATGAAGATGTTTGTTTTAGTTGAACTTTTATATTGTGTCTTATAGCAATGCTATTGACCACTTATTAAATGTGCAATAAGAACAGTCCTAAATGTTGTATTGAACATTTGATTTTCCTTGTTTCCTCTGTAGATTTTTGTTTGAAAATCAGTCACCAGCTCACGTTTATTACAGATGGAAACTCTTCTCAATTCTTCAGGTAAAACTTACTTTTATGGTAATCATAATATTGTGATATTAGCGACGTAACATAACATAACAAGATGATGGGCTAAGAAGGGTTAGTCACCCCATAAAAAGCCGAAACTAAAACCACCACCACAAAACAAATCAAAGATGCCTAGAGTTAGTAAAGAATTATCAATATTGACTTTGAAATTGTGAGCAGAATTGGAGCTCACCACCCACTCAGGCAAACCATTCCACTCATTAGCAACTGTTTGCGAAAAGCTAAAATGCCAAATATCTGTCGTGAAAACTCTTTGGTCAACTTCTGTTTCCATGTGTCACATGAGGATTACCTGAAACATGCAAGAAATAAGAGGGAAGTCAAAGCATCACTACCAGATTGGAATTTAAAAACCTTAATTATATTGCGATGTACTCTTTTCAACTCGAGCATGGTCAAACCTAGATTCATAAGAGAGATTCCTTACAGAAAAGCAGCCACAGTATGAGACACCCCGAAAGATGCTTCCAAAGTGAATAAGCACAAACTTGAGGCTGTACAACGCCGTGAAGTCTGTTTCATCTGCTCCGACTGGGATCAGCGCAGTAGTCCCTCTGCCATGTTGGCTTACCTCAAACTGCCAACCTTAGAGAAGAGATGTGAGGCCCTACACTTAACCATGATGGACAAGATTGTTCACCAAGAGGCTGCCATCCATACAACCCAACTCTACCCAAGTGGTGTAACAAAACCACCCTCAACGCTTTTTAATTCCATACTCTAGGATATAAGCCCACCTGTGGTCCTTCTTCCCCACCACCATTTGTGTATGGAACAATCTCTATGAGGTTGTTGTGCTCTCTCCATCAACAGACACCTTTCATTCCAGTCTCGGCCAGTGGATGCTGCTTCCTTCTCCAGCAACCCCACTACCATTAGGAATTCCTGTTTTTAACTGCACATGTACTTGTGACGTTTTTAGCCGCACATGTTTTCCACCATTTTTCCTTTGGAGTTTCACCTGTATTTTGTGAGCTGTACCGCACACACGCACCAGTATGTAATACCTACTTTCCCTCAACACAAAGGGCTCTTGTTAACATCATGAGCATGCCTAACAGAACCTTATCAAACGCTTTTTGAAAATCTAAATAGATGGAATCCACATTATGACTGGGATCAACTAGTTTTGTAGCATCTTCAAGAAACTCCATTAAATTGGAAACACAAGACCTCTTAGGTAATAACCCATACTGGGACAAATTTGGCAAACCATTGACCAGTAAATTGTCTAGAACAACATCCTTAACAATGGACTCCATGACCTTGCACAAAACACTACAATCTTGGACAAAACTGTTTGGACACTCACCGGAAGTTTGCATGTCATTTAAAATACCTAGGTACAGCTTGTTTCAGGCTTCCCCCTTCCTTATTCAATCTTGTCAAACTATTTCATTAGGAAATACAGAGACATGAAATGCAATTATCAACATTATCCACTCATTTCACCAACATTGAACAGGGGAAAGGGGGTGTCCCAATGAGTTTTGTCCAAGATTGTCTGAACAAATGTGTGTCTAACAGGAGGGGCTTTTTGAAGCATGTGGATAGTTTTTTACTTTGTTATGAAAGTTCGGGTTCTTCGATAAGGCGGAAGCAATGTGAGACTTTGGCACCTGTATGTTAATATAAAGCTGAATTATTTAACTGAACCAGCGCCACCCAACCTTTTACCATGGATATAGAGCAAAGATCACTGTACTTAATGAGACTTTCTATAATCTCTGGTAAAACCATTTGACAACATTTTTGGTTCCGATGCGATAGCAGAAACCTATGCGGTCATGATGGCATGTGTATATGTATGTGTGGGTGTGTGTGTTTGTGACGGCCACCTCGTAAACGCAATATCTCAAGAACAGTACACTGGATTAATGTCATATGTGCTACAATGGTCTGTAGATGTGCCCTATTGTTTTTATGGTGATGTCATACATATTAATGAGTAGGCGGGGCTTAATGTAAAAATCTTGAAAAGTTCATAGTTTGACAATCGCATGTCTGTTTTATTTCATATTTGGTATAAATATGATGTTAGCTTCTGTGTACATTTTATGTATCAAAACATTGAATTTCATTACTATGCATGGTGGATGGGGCTTAATATGATTTTGCTGAAAAGAGTTTGTAAACAGGGTATCTCAAGAACGGTAAACTGGATTCATGTCATATTTAGTACACAAATAGCCCATGGTCCGTAGATGTGCCCGATTGTTTTTGATGGTAATATCATGCATATTAATGAGTAGGCGGGGCTAAATGTAAAAATCTTGAAATGTTCATATTTTAACAACCACATGTCTTGTTTTATATTTGGTATAATTATGATGTTAACTGATGGGTACATGTTTATGTCAAAACGTTGAATTTCATTACTATGCATGGTGGGTGGGGCTTAATATGATTTTGCTGAAAAGAGTTTGTAAACACAGTATATCAAGAATAGTAAAATGGATTCATGTCATATTTAGTACACAAATAGCCCATGGTCCATAGATGTGCCCTATTGTTTTTGATGATGATGTCATGCATATTAATGAGTTGGCGGGGCTAAATGTAAAGATCTTGAAATGTTTATTTCTTTTAAATTGCATGTCTTGTTTCATATATGGTAAAATAATAATGTTAGCAAGTGTGTACGACTTCATGGTATAAAACACCAAGCATGCCAAGCATAGTAATAAGTGGGCAGGGCTTAAAGTGAAAGGGGGAAGATGCGTGATTTGGTCAGGGGGTGGATGTGAGGGGGATGCGGGATTTGTAGAAATTAGGAGGAGGAAAGTTTGGGAGGTAGGAATGAAATCAAGAGGTAAGATGCTGGTTGTGTGCGAGATTAAGGAACCAGTGAGAGTTCGGAAAGCAGAGGGCGAGGAATATGGATTGCTTAGAAAGAGAGAAATGTGAGCGAGGGGTTACTTATAGAAGGTGGGTTAGCAGTGGCTTTGGAAATTGTATTACTTTGTGATTTGGAAGACATTCCTCATCCAAGATAGGAGAAATACAGAAGACAAATAAAAAAAGAACAGTATGATTTCTTTAAAAGTCAGAAACAGAACTTTTATAGATTATTTCCTGTGAAGTTGTTGATATTTCAAGTCTTCTTTTGTAGGGAGAATCAACATCAAATTGGAAAACGCAGGAATTCAGAATGTTCAGAGGGGGTTCTATCTGGCGGCCCCCTCCCATCAATCCCTTTCTACATGGTATGCCAGAGATGCTGGTTCCATCTGATGAAGTTTTTGATGACAAAAGGGACCGCGATCGGGACAGGGACAAGGATCGCGATCGTGATAGAGACAAGGAAAGGGACCGTGAGTCTCGGAAGTCACCCGAGAAACAACAGAGAAAAGAAGGATTGTCTGTTGCGTATGTTGTATTTTTTTTTTGTGTTAAAGATTTACAGAACTTTTTACTTCTTTTTTCTTCTTTCTTGTGGGCGAGGGGATTAGGAAAGTAATGTGAATGTTTTTCATGCATTAATTACATGGCACCAGGGAACAGCCATTTAATACATAACATGTTTTATAAAGTGAGTTTCAAAGTACAGCTATTTTGAAATTACTCAAATTTATTTTATAGTGTGGGTGAAATGAACAGGGGATCAAATCTTTTAAAATCTTTTTTTTTTTTTTTTTTTTTTTTTTGGTTGAGCATGCCATAATATATAATAACGATTTCGTCCAGTTTTGCCGAGATTTCCTCAGAAACATTAAAGTGTTTTGAGAATTTCTCAGAAAATGTTAAAGTTTCCTCAGATATCCTCATGGAAGGCTGGATTTTCTTTACTAAATGTTTAAGTTTTCCAGAGACTCTTAAGACAGGTTAATGATTAGTTTCCTTAAAAAACATTTGATATTTCTTTAGAAGATAACTGAAATGATATAATTTCCCAAATTTCTTCAGAGATCCTCAAGCGTCTCTCTCGTAGCACTGGAGGTTTAAAACCTTTAAACTTCTTCAAAATATTTGTGCACCAATGGCTGTATCAGGCATGATTATTAAACTCTGCCCTTATTTTTGTGGTCATTTGCATTAAGTTGTTACAGTATATGAACTGACCACTTTTTTACTTAGTATGCTCAGTCTGGGAGTGTGACAGGATGTGACTGCATTTGGACATAGGGTGGGATGCCATGTGGGACATGGATGGTGGCCACTGGGGACATATGATAGAATATTTACCATGGGATATGCACCAAGGTCTATATCAGGCATGATTATTTGACACTGCTTTTTTTTTCTTATACAACAAGTCAATTTGCATATAAGTTATTATAACTGACAAACTTTCATACATAGTGTGCTCAATCAGGGACTGATAGCTAGGATGAGACTTATGGAACCTATGGGCTGTCATGGATGCCATGGGGTGGGATGCCATGTGAAACAGGGTGGATACCATGTAGGATATATGGTGGAATGTCATGCGGGACATAAGGTGGAATACCATGGGATGTGATGTCATGTGAGACATAGGATGACATGTGGGACTTAGCGTGAGATGTCATTTTTATAATTGGCTGGGTCATATGATATGGGTGTCAATTTGCATGGGCATGCGAACCATGACGGTATTGACCGTTCTAGTTGCTGTTTGTTCTTCATCTGTAAAAAGATGAAAAGTGAACAAATGTGCTTCCATATCTTGCACATCCATTTGAATTGGGTGTGGCAGTAGAAAAACACATTTATGTAAGAATAGTTTTATAACATATGTTTCTTTTTTTTAATAATAAAAATTGTTAATTTATTGTCTTAGGCAAAGAGACAAGTTGGAGGACATGTTGAGGAGCTTACAGCCAGAGAGGCTGAAGATCGGTGAAGTAATGGTGTACTGCCTTGATCATGCTGAAGGTGCTGAAGAAATTGTAGACTGTATAGCAGAAGCACTGTCTATACTGCAAACACCAATTCCAAAAAAGGTTTGATGATTATTGATGTGGAAAAGATGCAATGTTAAACTGTTTTAAAACAGTTAATCTGTAGCAATCAACAACAGTTAGCATTAATATTTCTTAGCAGTAGCATTAACAGTTGGTAACATATAACATTGATAGCAAATAACAAGTTAAGATTATATTTTGGAGGGGAGGTAAAGTTCTTAATAGCTTCTAATTTTGCTGTAGACCAATTGTCTTTTTGCATTTACAGTAGGTGCCAATCACTTGTGGAATTAGGTAGCCTTTCACCAGTTTCTTAAAGATAGAAAGAGAAACAGCATTTATGATTAGTTCATAGTGTGGAAAAAGAAATTTATAGACCACATAGAATGCTAGAACAGATAGGCCTAAAACAAAACTTGTTTGTTTGCCCTTTCTTCTGGAAAATTAGGTGGGCGGATTTTTTTTTTTTTTTCCTTTCTTTTTTTCCCACACTGCAGTGAAATGGAATCATTCCTCACGGTGCTTGTGTTCAAGACTGGCTCACTCAAGGTTTACTATCAAGAACACTTAAGAACTAAAACACTTCACTCCATTTTCAAATTGTTCAGTTTTTTTATCTCACTTATGCTTTTTGTGTGAGATGTGGGATTGTCTTTCCCTTGCGTGACACACTGATTACAAACAGGCAGGACAACTTTGTATTCTATCACAAGCTCCTTGAATGGTGAGCTTCATTTCCTCTGCAGTAGCAGCAATAGGCAAAGTGGTTGTTATGGCATTAAGTCGGGAATTGTATGGATTTTTACGAAATGTAGGTTTTTTTTAAGAAAAAAAGAAACTCTTAAAAAAAATGTCTCCCTTATTTTACTGTGAGTTAGGGACAGTAGAGGGAGGGGAAGGGGGGGGGAAACAAACATTTGTTTAGGCCTTATTTCCCCCTTTTATATGCAGCAGCATGGTAAAGAAGAAATAGAGCTTACTCAAGACGCTTATATATATTGTTGCATTTAAAACAAAATAATGGTTCAATCACATCAGAAAGTCTAAAAACATAAAATATTTTTGTGCTTTTATCCTCAGATTGCTCGCTTGTTTCTTATATCTGACATCTTGTTCAACACTAGTGCTCGAGTGTCCAACGCTTCATACTTCCGCAAATACTTTGAGACCAGACTGCCAGAAATTTACAAAGACATGAATGAGATGTACCAGTCAATCCAGCAGCGTCTACGAGCTGAACAATTCAAGGTAGGTTTAATGTAATAATAATAATAATATACAGTTCTTATAAAGCGCAACACACACGAAAGTCTCATTGCGCTGTCCCATGTACCAGTCAATCCAGTAGCGTCTGCGAGCTGAACAATTTAAGGTAGGTGTAAAGATTTACAAAAAACTGCCTGAAATAGAGACATCACTTATGATGTTACTGTTTATAGTAGTTATATGTTTGTCTATGAGACCATAAATAGTAATATTTTCATTCTAGCAAGCAGGAAATTGGATTTATTTTAAGCTTTCTTGGCTATAGACCGGGTTGTTTTGTATACAACCATAATAAAGTACATGTAAACTTTAAAGGCATGTCTAATTAACGAAATGATTGAAATTGTATTAAAGGAAGTTGATTTTCACTGTGAGAGAATGTTTCTCACAATTATTGATATATTATGGTAAAGAAATGTTGTGCATATTTATTGCAAATCATTTGAAGTATTTGAGAAATTGAAGATTTGTGCATAGTGACATATTTTGTTTCTTATTCCAGCAAAAAGTAATGGCATGCTTCAGAGCATGGGAGGAGTGGGCTATATACCCAAATGAATACTTGGTGCGTTTACAGAATATCTTCCTTGGTTTGGTAACATACAATCCTGATGGTACAGTACAGTTAAGTCAGGTAAGTCTTTTGATGGTTTCCCTGCTTTGTTGAGCAGTGTGTGACACAGTTGAGCAGTGAAAGCCACCCGGGTTAAACAGTGTGTGCTAGCTAGGTTGAGTAGTAAAAGTTAAACAAGTTGGTCAGTGTGTCACCCAGTTGATCAGTGTGTCACCCAGTTGATCAGTGTGTCACCCAGTTGATCATAGTGTCACCCAGTCGATCAGTGTGTCACCCAGTCAATCAGTGTGTCACCCAGTCGATTACTGTCAACCCAGTTGATCAGTCATTGTGTCACCCAGCTGATTAGTGTGTCACCCCAGTTGGTCAGTGTGTCACCCAGATGATCAGTGTGTCACTCAGTTGATCAGTGTGTCACCCAGTTGATCAGTGTGTCACCCAGTCGATTACTGTCAACCCAGTTGATCAGTCAGTGTGTCACTTAGTTGATTAGTGTATCACCCCAGTTGGTCAGTGTGTGCTAACTCATGTGTGCTAACTCATGAGTGAGTGACTAACTCATGAATGACTAACTCAATACCGTTTTGAAGAGTGTTAGTCCCATTGAGCAGTGTGGCCTACCACTAAGTCCACTTGTTGAAGTGCTATTCAGCAGTGTTAGCTCTTGTAAGCTACCCTTGCTAACTTATAAATGTTCTAAGTCTTGCAATTTCATTTCACATCTTCATGTAGCTTAATCAGGTTTTTATTCCGGCCCTTTAAAATTTCAAGTTATGGAGTACTTTGGTTCACTGTTATGAATGAAGATCGCTTCCCTAATAACACAATGTTTTAGCTGTTGTGAAATTGTAGTTTCTCTTATCCGTCTTTCCTCCTCAGTCTGCTGATGAACTTGAAGGTGTACCTGTTTTAGAAGGTCTTCAACTGGATGGTACTCTGTTAGATGGTGCTCCCATAGATGGGGCTTCCATTGATGGGGCTCCCATTGATGGTATCCCCTTCAAGGTTCAGGAGGATCTAGATGGGATGCCCATGGGGTCAGTAGACATTGATGGTATCCCCATGACAGGCGCTGAAGATCTTGATGGAGCCCCTGGTAAGTTCTTTTGTTTTGTTTTATGTAATTTGCACTGTTAAAGTAGTATTCTTACAATAACCATTCAGTGATTTGGGGGATGTCCTTGTAAGTCTGCATGTTGGTTAATTATTGCTGATTTGATGAAGGAAAACACAAGTTTCTTTTGTTGTTTTGTACCACCGCAATTGCTTCATATGAAATGAAGATTCTTGAGATACATTTAATACGTAAGATTCAAAATATGTGCATATTTTTTCTTATTAGATAGACATTTCCTAGTTAAATATTAACGTATAATGTCTCTTTTGAGAAAAGATTGAAAACAGAATTTCTCAGTATAATTTCTGATTTGCTGAAAAAGATGTTGGTAGACTGACAAGTTGGGAAACTGAGGAAAGTATTTATTTACAAGAGACATGCCAAATTATTGTGATAAGTATAAATTTACTTTTCACAAGATTAAAGAAAGTCATGTTTTGTTAGTACAGCGGAGTTGCATTATAAAAGAGCTCAGGTTACATTTGCCTCAGATGCAGTAAGGTAAGTTGCCTAGTTGCCTGCTGTAGACTGCTTTAGTAAGGTATGTTACCTAGCAGCCTGCGTAGACTGCTTGAGTAAGGTAAGTTACCTAGCAGCCTGCTGTAGACTGCTTGAGTAAGGTATGTTACCTAGCAGCCTGCTGTAGACTGCTTGAGTAAGGTATGTTACCTAGCAGCCTGCTGTAGACTGCTTGAGTAAGGTAAGTTACCTAGCAGCCTGCTGTAGACTGCTTGATTAAGATAAGTTGCCTAGCATCTTGCTGTAGACTGCTTGAGTAAGGTAAGTTGCCTAGCAGCTTGCTGTAGACTGCTTGAGTAAGGTATGTTGCCTAGCAACCTGCTGTAGACTGCTTGAGTAAGGTAAGTTGCCTAGCAGCCTGCTGTATACTGCTTGAGTAAGGTAAGTTGCCTAGCAGCCTGCTGTAGACTGCTTGAGTAAGGTACGTTGCCTAGCAGCTTGCTGTAGAATGATTGAGTAAGATAAGTTGCCTAGCAGCTTGCTGTAGACTGCTTGAGTAAGGTACGTTACCTAGCAGCCTGCGCTAGACTGCTTGAGTAAGGTAAGTTGCCTAGCAGCCTGCTGTAGACTGCTTGAGTAAGGTAAGTTGCCTAGCAGCCTGCTGTAGACTGCTTGAGTAAGGTACGTTACCTAGCAGCCTGCTGTAGACTGCATGAGTAAGGTATCTTGCCTAGGGCAGGTTGCATTGTAAGGATTGTTCACCCAATGTACTTATATTGCGATTGGATTGCCCATGTAATGATTTATAGTGACTGTACATGGAATGAAATCACAACCTGCATCAAGGTACAGTAAGCAAAGTCTACTGATGGGATGGCTGCTGGTTGAGGCATGAAGACAATTATCAAATGTAATTTGACATTATCCTCCAATTTAGTTAAAGAGGAAGAGGACCTAGATGGAATGCCAATTAGTGCAAACTCACAGAAGCCAGGTTTTAAAGTGGCGCCATCCAAGTGGGAAACAGTTGATTCATCACTGCTTGAGGAGCAGGCCATGACAACGTCTAAATGGGAGATGCTGGAGAAGGAAGAGGAAGATGAAATAGCTGAGGATCAGGATGATGATAGGTTAGTTGTTTCCTGAACAGGGGAGCTGGGTCAACAAAACCTACTGTCACCACCATGCATACAGTATTACCAGGATTATTATCTGCATTTGTTTTTATTCAGTGGTTTGCACTGCGCGGTGCACACAGAAGCCTCATGGTCCATGTAATATACAGATCAAATCTATTTAGGTAAAACAGGAATTCACGGGAAGAGTTATATTTTTTTCACAAAAAACAAAATCATATATGTTTTTTTTAAAGATTTCTTGAGTAAGCAACAATAAATGTATGCTGTAAAAACATCCCTCGTGTAATTATGTGCTGAAAAGTACATGGAAATTGCAAAAGAGGGAAGCCTATGAAGATGTATTTACTATATTAATATTACTTGTCATGATTTTTATGGGAATATTTTTGACACCTTTATCAACCCTTACTCTACCAGGGCTTTAAAAATAGCGACCCCAATTTTCGTAACTTTTTTTTCATATGCATTTTTGACAACTTTCCTTTCATTTTCTTTCGTAACAAGTTTGATTGGAATAGATGCTAAGATATTTATCTTTTGAGTAATTAAAACCAATTTAGGAAATATTGGACAAAATTATGCAAATTAAGCAATTTTTGGCTAAATTTGGTCAACAAATGGTCAATCTTTGCAGAAGTATAACTTCTTGTCAGTATTGAAAACAGAGATTTGTGTTACATGTTTAGATTGTTTTTGAAATTTCCTTTCCAATGATACTAATCTATAATTTTTAGAAAGAAAGAAAAGATAAAAACACATCAAAAATGATAAAAGTCAAACGTCCCCTGAAAGCTGCAGCAGAAAAATAATTACGCAGTGGTCACGGCGAGACTCGAACCCGGAGCGCCCGCACGATAGTACCGTACATTTCCTCTGCGCCACGTGGTCGTTGAAATGGGAGAGGTGTAATTTTGTTCTTGTAGGATGGGTTTTAAATAGAGGGGGGTATGCCTTTATTTATATATCAAATAAAAGGAAATTTTAAGCGCTTTCCGAACGTCGGTTCAACAAAGCATGCGTGATGTAAGGTTTAGGTTACACAATTTTTTGAAAAAAACGGGTCAAAAATGGCAGAAACTCATGAAATTTTGAAGAAATTTCTCCAGAACAAGAGATTGGACGTAGGGATTATAAAAATTATACCAGAAACCAATACTATCATGTCTTAGGACTTGCGTGTTTGATTTTGAAGCAAAAATGTGATCTTGAAATTATCGTAAGATGTAAAAGAGAAAAATAAAAAAAATGAATTTTTTTAGCAATTATTGAGTTTTATTCTTTTTCGATGTATTTTTTCTAAAAATTATGTAATATGACCTTTATAAAAAAAGTTTCATTTTGTGAAAAAAATATCCGAGTACTTTAAAATGATACCAAGAGTACTCTTATAGGACTGTGGTAAAGTCCCGATTTTATTTTTTGAAAAAGGTGGTTTGAAAACGGCGATACTATCGCCGCGTGGTAGAGTAAGGGTTAAGGACCGTGGGAAATTGTCTAATTAGTTCCAACAGGTAATGTAGCAGATAGCTGTATTTATGTAGACTGCTCCCTGGTGTAAGTTATCTGTAAGCGATAACAGTAACATGACCAGGCTTGGAGTATATGGTTACATATCATTCATGCATTGTACAAAGCTGAAGCAATTCCTCAGTATATAAGCTTTGTGTTGCATGCACAGGTGAAATGCACAATGCAATTATACATATATGTTGAGAGATTGAACTTTATTTTGACTGCTCCCTAATGTAACTAACAGAAACAAAGCAGCAAGCAGACACACTTGAGAAATCAACACAAGTAAATTAAATGAAAAACTTGTACGCTATTTGCTACCTCAATAAATGACTTTTAATTACTTCGGAATCTTTTTTCTATGGTCACCATTTGATATACTTAATCGCTGGTGTAGTCTTTTTTTAAGACAATTTTTGTTTATCTTTTATTTCTCAGGGAGGATGATGAGGTACAAAATGTGGATGACGAAGATGGTGAGATCTCTCAGGATGAAGCTTTGGAGTTGTCCATCTCAAAACAGGCAGAAATGACAGAGGAGAAACGAGCAAGACTCAGAGAAATTGAGGTTAGAGATGATTCATAAAAGGTTTATGGTTATGTTCATCGGAATGAAAGTCAAGGAGTGCCACCTATCAGCTGTTTTTCTAATCCGTAATTTGTATATGGTTGATGAATGATGACATAGAATCTAATCCGTAACTTGTACATGTATGATGTCAAAGAATCTAATCCTTAGTCTGTATATGGATGATGTCATAGAATCTAATCCTTAACCTGTATGTGGATAATGTCATAGAATCTAATCCTTAACCTGTATATGGATGATGTCATAGATCTAATCCTTAACCTGTATATGGATGATGTCATAGAATCTAATCCTTAACCTGTATATGATTGATGTATGATGTCATAGAATCTAATCCTTAATCTGTATAGGGATGATGTCATAGAATCTAATCCTTAACTTGTATATGGATGATGTCAAAGATTCTAATTCTTAACCTGTATATGGATGATGTCATAGAATCTTAATCCTTAACCTGTATATGTATGATGTCAAAGAATCTAATCCTTAACCTGTATATGGATAATGTCATAGAATCTAATCCTTAACCTGTATATGGATGATGTCATAGAATCTAATCCTTAACCCGTATATGTATGATGTCAAAGAATCTAATCCTTAACCTTTATATGGATGATGTCATAGAATCTAATCCTTAATCTGTATATGTATGATGTCAAAGAATCTAATCCTTAACCTGTATATGTATAATGTCAAAGAATCTAATCCTTAACCTGTATATGGATGATGTTATAGAATCTAATTCTTAACCTGTATATGGATGATGTCATAGAATCTAATCCTTAACCTTTATATGGAGGATGTCATAGAATCTAATCCTTAACCTGTATATGGATGATGTCATAGAATCTAATCCTTAACCTGTATATGGTTGATGTCATAGATGGTTGATGTATAATGTCATGGAGGAATCATTGTTTCCCACAAATGATAATTTTGGTTACCTTGGCCCGTTATTATCAAAGGAAAGTATCAAGTCATTTTAGTTATCATATCCATCTCCAAATATTTGTGTATGAATTTTGTTCTTAACTAAGAGACATATTTACTTTAAAAAATACAAATATATTTCATGCATGCATATTTTTTTCACCCATATTTCATAACCTCTCATTTCATAAACATTACAAAGCATCTGACATTGGTTAATGTGTACATGGGAAACAGTACCAACACCAAATTATTTGACATTGGCTAACGTGTACATGGGAACGAGTGCCAACACCAAATTATTTGACATTGGCTGACGTGTACATGGGAAACAGTACCAACACCAAATTATCTGACGTTGGCTGACGTGTACATGGGAAACAGTACCAACACCAAATTATCTGACATTGGCTGACGTGCACATGGGAAACAGTACCAACACCAAATTATCTGACATTGGCTAACGTGTACATGGGAAACAGTACCAACACCAAATTATCTGACATTGGCTGACGTGTACATGGGAAACAGTACCAACACCAAATTATCTGACATTGGCTAACGTGTACATGGGAAACAGTACCAACACCAAATTATCTGACATTGGCTAATGTGTACATGGGAAACAGTACCAACACCAAATTATCTGACATTGGCAAACGTGTACATGGGAAACAGTACCAACACCAAATTATCTGACATTGGCTTATGTGCACATGGAAAACAGTACCAACACCAAATTATCTGACATTGGCTAAAGTGTACATGGGAAACAGTACCAACACCAAATTTCACTACTAAAAATAAGTGATATTACAATTGGTTTCTCACTTTGCATGATGATACATAAACTTTTAGGCAGTACATCGTTTGCACACTTCCTTAATATACACTCAATATACTTTCTTTGCATGAAAAATCATAGGAATAGTCTTTTAAGATTTGGCATGATGAATAAATAAGAAAGAGTAGACATTTATTCATTCCAGATTTATTAAAGTTTTGATTTGATGGACATATTTTTTACTGTGTTTAGGTAAAGGTGATGAAGTTCCAGGATGACTTGGAGTCTGGTAGAAGGAGTCGTAAGTCAGGCTTGAGTATGCAAGAGCAGCTACAGAAATATCGTGGAAAATTATTACAAAAGGTAATTCTTAGGGCATTATGATGGAAAGTTCAGGAGAAGAAGAGTTGTTTAAGCTCAAGGTTTGATGATGGTGGCGGCCGATTATTAATGGATTAGAATTTTGAGAATAATTGGATTTGTTGTAAAACAATGAGTTCTGTGCCATTTTCTAATCTTATGGGATATACTTTGATTACTTTGCATATGTCAACCTCTCTCTGATAAAACAAAACAAGGCAAATGACTTTACTTGAAATTATACCTTACCTCTGTGCTATATATGCAATTTGGTCTCGGAGACCTGATTTCACTATACAACCAAAACAAAAAGCTACTGCTATAGCGCCCCCTCTGTGGCTAACATATTGCGATACATATTCACTTTCTTTCTCTGGATTTCACTGCTGATATCCCTGGTTCTATACCCAGTCTCCACCTTTTTCTGAAGACTTTCCACCTGCTTCCTTGCTACCTACAATCACCGACAAAATTATTTGGCACTTTTTCTTCACCTACTACCCCTCTTCATTGTGGTAAAAAGTTTCGAAAAAGAGATATTACCATATCCCCATAAAATGAAAGAAACCGCATCGATTGGCGTCTTAATTGGGGGCAGGGTGCAGATATTCCCGGGTGCTAAAACCCAGGGGCGCCAAAATAACAGTTTGTCCTCGGCAGTCTGCGGTGCCTGATACGCAATTGGAAATCGAACGATACACATCACGTTCCGAACTCATTTATCTCCCACCCCCAATATAACCTGATTAATGGAATTTACGGCCGTAGTATTTGGGGACAGGGAGAAAAATATTTCCAGGCGCAGCAATTAAAGGGTGCCAAAATCCAGCGGCGACAACATATAAGTTTGTCCCCGGCTGCCAGTAGTGCTTGCTATGCCTTTGTGAACAAAGTGATAAGCAGTAACACATTGCCAATATATTCAAGATCCTACGTAACCTTACTGTGTACCTTTCAACGATACACACAGTACACAGCAGAAAATATAAAGAAAACCATGCAATTCTTTTATATCTTAGCTGTGCACCATTGATTGTGCCATCTAAAGAATGTTCACTGTCCGTTCAAGGCATCTAATATGTTAATTATATATCCAAACATAAACTACATACATTTTTCAGACCTCCGTTTGATTAACATTGATATATTTTACAAATTCTAATATGTATTCTTCATAATAACAATTAACTTGTGATGTGATGCAAAGAAAATCAATTTTAAATAAGTAATTAATGTAATTTCTTTATTCCCAATTTCTTTTAACTACATAGATAAAAACACATATAACCATCACTTACACCTACTAACAATCCATGTTTTTTACTATCTGAAACTCAGACAATCACCGATAAAATTATTTGTCACTTTTTCTTCCCCCTACTACCCCTCTTCAATGTTGGTAAAAAGTTTTGAATAAAGTTCTTAGGGTCTTTATTATTAAAGCGGTAATTATGCCAACATTGAAGCTGGGGGAGGGAAAAAGGTGCCAAGTATTTTGTCACTGATTGTAGCCACAGGTTTGAGGTGTTTGTTACCCTTTTTCAAGGAAATACGGATAATACGATCACTTTTCTCAGCCGCCCATCTTGGTGTTGGATGGACCTCAGGGTATAGCTTGCACAGACAAACTACGGAGATTTAGACTCGTTTTTATCATCGTAATGCACATCTATTACAAGTCTGCTATGTTACAGAGTACTGTTATCCCCGAACGCCGAGGCGTCCACATCCCGCGGCTTCTACTTGCTTCGGAACGTCCCGCAGCGTCCTCACCAGCGTCCGTGCCTCACCAGCGTCCATGACTCACCAGCTTCCGCGCCTCACCAGCGTCCGCGCCTCACCAGCTTTATTAGACTCAGCCGTAATTATTCAAGTTGACAGCTGATTTGCATAGAGTTGCTATATGAACTGACTTTCATTTATGTATGAGGACAAACAAACAAACAGTATGCAATTTACATTTGAAAAGGGACATAGACCATTGATTACCCTTTTTATTCTTCCAAGTACACAAATGACTTTACCGATGTACTACATGTGGCCAGTTATTTAATCAAGAATTTTTGCATTCATTCAACAATGAGATGTGCTTCTTTGCCTAATTTCAGAAGTGTTTATTGCACTATTAGAATTGGCACTTGGAATTCAGAACCTGAATATAAGGATCTTAAAGAACGACATGAACGATGGTAATTACATATGGGAGGGATGGCATCAGGGAGGGAGGAATAGATGAGAATGTTCTCTCCCTGCTGGGCTTGTCTGAGGGTACCTTGACCGACTTTGCCACAGGAAGGT
Source organism: Chiridota heheva (assembly GCA_020152595.1). Classification (NCBI taxonomy): domain Eukaryota; kingdom Metazoa; phylum Echinodermata; class Holothuroidea; order Apodida; family Chiridotidae; genus Chiridota; species Chiridota heheva. The sequence continues at coordinate 1,001,391 of JAIGNY010000132.1, forward strand.
CAGGACCTCTTTGCGGGACGTTTCCAAGACATCTTGTTGCGCAAGGCCAGCCGGCAAGACGACCTCCGGAAGAACCGCAAGCTGATAGTAAAGGCGCTACTTGCAAAGCGTTCCCAGCCCAACCCCAGGCGGGGTAGGGCACAGGCTTCCAAAGGGCACGGTTTCTGGACTGCAGCCGCCTCCATGCCCCCTAGTTCCACTGCCTCCCAAGACAACAGCTTGGTCTGGGAAGGACTTTGGGTAAACACCCCTTCCTTTCTGCCCGAAATGGGGCCTCTCTTGGGAAAGGGAAGCAGCGTCAGCAGCACTTTTTATATGCCCCTGGCGCCCCCACCATGGAACCACTCAGTCTGAGTGGCGTCTGGGGAATTTACACAGAGGGTGGGCCTAAATAACTGAACCTTAATTCACTGAATGAGTTCATCCACTCCTTGAAATTCAAAATGGAGACACTGTACATCATTCTCCCCCTTTTACACAAAGGCCTATGGCTCGACTTCCGTTGATCTCTCAGATGCCTACCTGCATGTACCCGCCCATGCCAGGCACAGAAAGTTTCTCACCTTCATGTTCAAGGGAGCCTTTTACATGTTCAAGGCTCTACCCATTGGTCTTTGACCACACCCCGGGTGTTTACCAGGGTGACAAGGGTCGTAGCGCAAGCAGGGATCACCATTTATTTTCTTCAATCTGGACTATTGGCTCATTGTTGCAAACAACCCACTGCTAGTGGCCAGACACACGGACACCATCATTTCTGTAGCCCAGAGACTGGGTTGGTTGATCAACCACAAGAAGTTGGACCTTGTCCCCTCTTGGACCCTGTCCTATTTAGGGGCGACCCTGGATTTCTCCAAGGATCTGGTCACTCCAACGCCATGATGGCAGGAGTGAATCCTCTCCTCTTCAAGCCATCCACACCGGCGAGGGCATGGCTGGTTTTCCTGGGATGCCTAGCCAGCCTGGTGGACTTGGTCCCCAGGTGCAGGTTCCACATGATGTCCTCCAGTTTCACCTCCTGGGACATTTTGTCTTATCAGAGAGGGACCTGCTTCCCCAGTCCCACTTTCCCCAGATGTGGTCCTACACCTATGGCGGTGGTGTGACCAACGCCACATTATGCAAGGAGTGAGTTTCCTTCCCCCCCCCAAGCCATTAGTGATGCCTCTCTATCTGGCTGGGGAGTGCATTTAGACCACTACCTGGCTGCTGGGATCTGGTCGGGATTCTGGTGCCACCAGCACATAAACCTGCTGGGACTGGAGGCAGTACGCCAGATCCGGTACACTTCCTGCCACAGATCAGAGACAAGTCGGTTTTTTTTCCACACAGACAACACCACGGTAGTGGCATATGTCAACGAGCAAGGAGGTCGAGATATAGAACGCTCTGGCACAACACCAAATCACTGCTGAACTGGTGTGAGGCACACAACGTTCGTCTTCAAGCAGTTCACTTGCCAGGCAAGGAGAACACGCTAGCGGACCTCGTATCATGTCTGCAGGGTGCGCCCATGGGGGGCTGCTTCACCCCCAGGTGGCCGAGACCATTTGGTCAACCTTCGGTCTCCAGGAAGTGGACTTGTTTGCCTGACCAACCACAAGTTACCAAGTTTTCGCGCTCCGATTGACGCACTTAGTATGCGATGGGGCGGCTTCGTAGGCCACCCCCATCGGATACTAAATGCGTCGAAGTACTAGACAAAGTAGAGATCAGTTCCATTTTCTACTACTATCCTGGTATCCACACCTGCTGAGACTAGTAGCGGGGTACCCCTACAAGCTCCTAAACCACACTAGTCAGGTATCCATGCCGGTGTTGGACGAGCTCCACTTCAATCCGGGGGCACTACATTTGACTGCATGGCTGCTGTCTGCCAATCAATGCTTGTGCAGGGTCTTTTGCAGGACAGTCCAGAAGGGTCTCCACCATGTGCATGTACAATTAAAGACTCAGAATCTTACTTACCTGGTGCAATGAGAGAGCGTCTTCTCTGCATTTGGCGACTACAGGGATCATAGCCGATTTTCTCGTGCACCAGTTCAACCTTAGAACACATATTTATACCATTAAGGGTTTCAGGTCAGCCATAGCAGTTATCCACCGAGGATTCACAAATGGTCTCTACGGCACAGCGACTAGAGAACTTTCTAAAGAGAATGTTCTTACAGCGGCCTACGGTCCATAACCTCTTCGCAGTTTGGAATATGCAGGTCGTTCTAGACACCTCAGTCAAGCCACTCTTTCCTCCTGTCCCTCAAAAGAGCTCACCTTAAATATGGTGTTCCTTCTTTCAGCGGCCTTCGCAAGACGGAGGGGTGATTCACGCCCTGTCCCTAGAGACAGGACACATTCTTAAGTCATGGGGAGCTCTTTTAATCTCAGACCTTTTCTTCCTGGCTCAAAATCAGACTTTAGAATTCTTGCCACAGGCAATTTTTCTCTCGTCACTTTCAGCCTTTACAAACACGCAAGAGGACGGTCTGGTCCCTAGTCCACTGTGTGAAATATTATATTAAGTGTATTCAGTCTTTCAGAGACGACTCTAAGGCACTTTTTGTATCTCTACAAAAACCACATCGCACAGTGTCATGGGACACCTTTTCTCGTTGAATTGTGCAGGCAATCACATTTAATTCCGCGGTCATACTAGGTAGTGAGTGTGCGAAGGCACACCAAGTGCATGGTCTAGCCACATCGAAGCCCTCTTCAGGGAATACCCATTAATGAGATAATGAGCGCAGCCGTATGGAAGACACCAGCAACCTTTGTGTCAGCCTACATGAAAGACGTACTGGTGGATCAGGGGAATGCCCCAAAATCAGTTCTGTAAAGATGGAATTAGATCAGGCAATAAGATGAGCTATCATGCTGTTTCTCCTAACATTTACATAGTATGTATTTTAAGTTGTATCAATTTTCTTTTAAATCGCTACGGACTCGCGTAGCTTCGCATCGTCGCTCGAGCGATTGTTAGAGTCTGACTGAGTGTGTCTCGTACCTTTCATGAGTGCTTCACGAGGTTCATGGGTCATGGCAACTGGGTCCTGAACTTCCCTCCCATAAGTTCGGATGCAATCTGATTGCATATATTTATAACATAAAAGGTGTAATTTGAAGTAAATTCACCCCACTTGGTTAGCTGGGGTATTTATCAGAATTATATTTACCTTCTATGCATCCCTCCCGCCTCCCTTGTGGTTCAGCCCTCGGTGGTAATGTAGTGAATACGTGTAACAATATGTGAGCCACAGAGGGAGGCGCTGAGCAGTAGCTTTTTGTTTTGGTTGTATAGTGCGGTGAATCAGGTCTCTGAGACCAGATTGCATATATTTATAGCATAGAAGTTTAAGTATAATTCTTGTAAATACCCCGCTAACCAAGCGGGGTGAATATAGTTTATGTTCAATTTATTTTTACCTACCTTTATCATTTTGATTTTGAATAATTTTAAATTTTGGATGCAGTGGTAATGAATGAAAGATGGCATGAAATAAACAAAAGAAAAAGGTATAACATGCTAAGGTGATCATCAAATCTTCTAATAAAGTAATCAACAGAATTGATTTAAACACATTCTGTATTAGTAGAAGATATAACAATTTTGCTAAAAGAGTAATATCAACCAAGTCTAATTTTAAAGATGAGGCTTAAATAATTTTTTGACTAAAGTCTGCTGGGCTTATTGCCAAAACAAACTTCTATTACATTTGAAGCATGCTAGGTAACTTATGTGGATTTGTTTTTACTTGTGATTTGTTTTCTTTTCAAGGAGAAAGACAAAGAAGAAGAAAAACAAAAGATAAAAGAAAAAGAAAAGGAAAGGGAGAAAGGAAAATCAAGACTCAAGGAGTATGAGAAGGCAAGGGAGAAAGAAAGAGAGAGATTGGGGGAGGAGTCAAATGAGGAGGATGAACAGCCAAAACGTAAAAGGAGACACAGTCGCAGTCGTTCAAGGAGTCCAAGAAGCTCAAGAAGGAACAGGTCCAATTCTGGATCCCCTACCTCAGAAAAGCGTAGTCGTAGAAGCTCAGTAGAACAATCTCCATTGTCAGCACTTCAGGAGTACTCTGACTCACCAGCAAGCCATTCAAAAAGGTCACGCTCTAAAACACCCAAAAGGCAACGTCACAGATCCCGGTCGCCGAAAAAGTCAGCAAGGTCCAGGTCGAGGTCACCCTATGATGGTAGGAGGTCACGAGACTCGAGGAGATCTCGCTCTCGTTCACCCTCAAGAAAGAAGAGCAAAAAGAGTAAACATTGAATGTTGAAAATAACTTGGAATTTGCTTGTTTTTGCAGATTTTGTTCATGGGTCTGCTAGGAGATATTACATTGTGAGAGGTGTGAATGAAATGTGTAAATTTCAGTATGAAGTCAAGTGCAGAATAGTCAGTGCAAATGAGCTGCATAATCTTAGTGATGCTGGTAAGCTATAATGTAACCCTATGTAAGGCTAAATCTTAATCGTACAGCCTGCGCAAGAAGTGAGGTTTACAAAAAGATAATATTTCAGCATGAAATTTTGTCTTGAAATACAAATACACAGAACAGACAAGGCAAGTATGCTGCATATTTAAAGTGACAATGGAAAGTTACATTGTATCCTTTTGGCCTTCTGTGGAACCTTCCGCTCTTCACAGTTATACGATGTGAATTTGGAAGGCTGAGGGAAAGCAGATTTACGTGTTGAGAGCAACGTGACTTCTATTCTATTCTCTCAAACTTTTCATTCCGATACACTTTACCTTGAACTTTACCACCAAAATTTTGTTTTGTATCTTCATTTTCCGGGATTCTCTCTCTGTAGATGAGTGTCTGCTTTCGGTGAGACAGTTCTTTTTGTTTTTTCTATCCCGTTGTGACCAGACTTTCACGCCCTTATCGATACCTGTACAGTGGCTCTCCTATAGTAGTTCTGCGATTTTTTCTAGTTGCCTCAGGTCTCTCTGCCCTTGGTTTTTTTTTTCTTTCTCCATCGTGACGAAATGCTTGTGCCTTGACCCTTCCTGCCCTCCCCATGACCCACCTGATACCTTCATTGACCATTCTTCAGCCTCAGTCCCCCAAATTTTAATAATTCAGGCCACCAATAAACCAGACAGTTTCAAAAGAGTCCCCTTTCCTCGTTCGTACCATCCCCAAGGTTTCTACCCTCAGATGCGGTGCTGGCTGCACCTCCAAGGGCCCAGATAACATCCCCTACCAGTTTCTGAAATACCTCCCCAACAAGGCCACCACTATTCTACTCACCATCCTCAACCACATTTGGTCCTCACACTCCTTTCCCCCTATCTGGAGGACATATACCATCACCCCCATCCCCAAACCGGAAAGGGCAGTACCGACCCCTCCAGCTACAGCCCCATCGCCCTCACCTGCTGTCTCTGTCAAATTATGGAAAGGATCATTAACCAGAGACTAAACTGGTTCCTTGAGACTAACAGAATCCTCTCCCCTCACCAAAGCGGCTTCTGGAAACCAGTTGATTATGCCCAACACTGCTATCTGGGATCGTATTGGCTACACCCTCTCCAGCCCCTACCCTCAAGAAGAGGGCGTTGCCCAAGGCAGCATCTTGAACCTGAGCATTAACGACAGCAGGACAACCTTGGCCCCAACATCAAACGTGCCCTCTATGTGGACGACTTCACCATCTTCTACTCCTCCCCTAGCTTTCCTCTTGTGGAAAATAGGCTTCAACTCAGCCTCAACCGGCTGCAAGACTGGTGCAACAATAACTGTTTTAAATTCTCTAAAGACAAGACAAGTCTGTATGCACTTCTGTCATTTCAACAACCCCAACCCGAACCTCGTGCTCAATGGCAATTGCATCCCTAAAGTTGACCACACTAAGTTCCAGGGTTCAACCCTGGACCCCATGCTCTCCTACAAGCAACACGTCACCAACCTGAAACATAAATGCAACAACTTCCTTAACTTTCTCCACCTCCTCTCCAACACCACTTGGGGGTGCAAACCCCCATGCTCACCTCAAAATCTTAAGGCTCACCATTCGTGCCAAGCTTGACTACGGCAATATTGTCTACTGTGCCACTCACAATTCTTACCACCTCAACCACATCAACACCATCCAAAATGAAGCCCTCAGGCTTTTTATGGGTTCCTACAGGACCTCCCTCATCACCAGCTTTCACGTTGAAGCCAACGAACCCCCCTTTGTGCTAAGGTGAAAAAAGCTTAGCCTCTCCTATGCTTTTAGAGCCCTCACCGACACCCAGAACCCTGTTTACAACCTCAATAGGTACCCCAATTTCTTCACCCTCTTTGATAGGACTAAAACCTTATCCCATATTTTTTTTTTTTTTTTCACCCGTGCACTTCCTCTCTTGATCCCAGCTTTCTGGCTTTTAGTTCCTGTTTTTCTCTCAATCTCCCCTTTTTTTCTTTTCTGTCTACCTCTGGAATGATTTAAACTCTCAGGCACAATTTGACCCCTGCTGTCGTGGTACTGTTAAGCCCTCATCAAACAAACAAACTGAGGGATATTCTGTAATGGCTACAGGTATGCTCATGTTGAAATGAGTATACTCTGTCAGTTTGGTTATACTCAATGAAAAAATTGTCTTTGTCAGACCTTATTTAATGGAATGTCTTACAGAGGGTGTTTTAGCATTGGAAATTGTGCTTATTGTGAGAAATAGTATGTTTGATATTTTTATGACTTATGTGAGGTGAGATATTTCACTATTGTTGGCTGTTTATGACCTCAGAACCTCTAATTCCTAATGGTGGGTAAACTTGGAAACTATCCAATCCTGTTGCTGCGGATAGTTACTATCACAAGAGGGAAGTAATTCCATCATTATACAAGACTTGTTGCAAAAAGTAACAAAAGCTCAGCAAATCACGAGGCCTCTTACAAAAAGCACAAACCATGTTGGTCCCACAAACATTAAGGACCCGATATTTCATGTTAATGGACTGCCAAGATTGTTCATTCCTGAGGGTTGGATTCTTTATCGAAAGCAAACACTAGCTTTTTTTAATAAAATGCATCGGTCGGTTTCTGCATGACACATATGACGATGATTACCAGATCAGTTTAAAGGAGCACTAGACAGAAAAGTGAGGGCGCTCGTTTTTCGAAATTTCAGATATGTTATCCACAACAGATCGATAAATTTCATGCCTCCATGGCCCACAGACGACTTGAGGGCAAATGTCATTTGAATATTCATATTAACCAGAGACATACTATACTGTTGCGTGCCAGATAAGCATTGGATATTTGGGGGAACCCCCTAAAAATACCCCCTCACTTTTCAGTGTGGTGCTCCTTTTTAAGTATGAAATGTAATGGGAGTCTTTGGGTTTTATTCACTGTGTATCTTGCTTAACATTTGAATGTGCATCCCAATTCCAAGGTTAATGACTGCTTCCGAAACCGATCAAATGTATTTTTGCTTCAAATGTGTGGAATTTGAAGGCAACAAAATAACCTTTTTGGTATAGCTTTGAAATCAGAGAACTCGATTTAGGCCATTGGATGGGGTAGCCCAAACTCTAATCAGGACTTTGGTTGGGGTAGGCCAAATTCAAATCAGGACATTGGCTAAGGTAGCCCAAACTCAACTCGGGCTATCGGTGGAGGTCGCCCAAACTCTAATCAGGCCATCGGCTGAGGTAGCCCAATCTCTAATCAGGCCATTGGCTGAGGTAACCCAAACTAATCGGCTGAGGTAACCTTAAATTACCAGAAGTGACTGAACAGAAAGAAAGTGTGGATAACTACAGTCACACCATGTTCAAATTAGTTTTGTTCTTTGGGGTGAAACAGCTGTGCCTGTATTACAGTGCAAACGGCTGTGCCTGTATTACAGTGCAAACGGCTGTGCCTGTATTACAGTGCAAACGGCTGTGTCTGTATTACAGTGCAAACGGCTGTGCCTGTATTACAGTGCAAATGGCTCTGCCTGTATTACAGTGCAAACGGCTCTGCCTGTATTACAGTGCAAACGGCTCTGCCTGTATTACAGTGCAAACGGCTCTGCCTGTATTACAGTGCAAACGGCTCTGCCTGTATTACAGTGCAAACGGCTCTGCCTGTATTACAGTGCAAACGGCTCTGCCTGTATTACAGTGCAAACGGCTCTGCCTGTATTACAGTGCAAACGGCTCTGCCTGTATTACAGTGCAAACGGCTCTGCCTGTATTACAGTGCAAACGGCTCTGCCTGTATTACAGTGCAAACGGCTCTGCCTGTATTACAGTGCAAACGGCTCTGCCTGTATTACAGTGCAAACGGCTCTGCCTGTATTACAGTGCAAACGGCTCTGCCTGTATTACAGTGCAAACGGCTCTGCCTGTATTACAGTGCAAACGGCTCTGCCTGTATTACAGTGCAAATGGCTCTGCCTGTATTACAGTTACAGTGCAAACGGCTCTGCCTGTATTACAGTGCAAATGGCTCTGCCTGTATTACAGTGCAAACGGCTCTGCCTGTATTACAAAGCAAACGGCTCTAATTTTGTATGATAGGAATATGTTAGGAGAATGCAGTAATTTTTCCTGTTCTGTTACTTAAATGTGTTATTTGATCTCAAATTTCTTAAATTAATTTTTAACAATTTCTAACAATACAAGAAAAACATAAGGCTTAGGAAGTAGAGGTTTTTTGGCTCAGTGGTTAAGTGGTCATGCTCATATTTGAGAGGTACCGAGTTTGATTCCCGTCGTGAGCGCTGCATTGTGTCCTTGAGCTAGACACTTTACTCTACTTGCTTCAGTCCACTAAGCTGTAAAATGAGTACCAACACTGCTGGGCAGTCAATCTGCGATGGACTGGCGATGGCGACCTCATTGCCGGGACTTCCCTGGCGTCCCGTCCAGAGGGAGTTATGTATTCTCATCCGCATGCGCCATGGAAACTGGGGATACAGCAACAGCCCAATGAGCTTAATGGCTTGGGTAGATTTAGCTTAGCCAGCTAACTTAAAAAGTATGGCTCTTATGAAATGTCCAATTACTGCTGACTGAATGAAGAATTGTACAATCACTTTTGTAGAATTTGGCCAATGTTGTTTATGTGCATGTAAACCTCATCAAGCAACCATTATATTGCCTTGCTGATGATGTCTTAACAAATCCAATTTGCCTTGCTGGTGATGTGTTAACAAACCCAATTTGCTATGTTGGTGATGTGTTAACAAATCTGATTTGCTATGCTGGTGATGTGTTAACAAACCCGATTTGCTATGCTGGTGATTTGTTCACAAACCCAATTTGCTATGCTGGTTGTGTGTTAACAAACCCCATTTGCTATGCTGGTGATGTGTTAACAAACCCGATTTGCTATGCTGGTGATGTGTTCTCAAACCCAATTTGCTATGTTGGTGATGTGTTAACAAACCCAAATTGCCTTGATGGTGATGTGTTAGCAAACCCAATTTGCTATGTTGGTGATGTGTTAACAAACCCAATTTGCTATGTTGGTGATGTGTTAACAAACCTGATTTGCTATGCTGGTGATGTGTTAACAAACCCGATTTGCTATGTCGGTTATGTGTTAAACCCGATTGGCTATGTTGGTGATGTGTTAAAAAACCGGATTTGCCATGTTGGTGATGTGTTAACAAAACCTATTTGCTATCTTGGTGATGTGTTAACAAACCCGATTTGCTTTGCTATGCTGGTGATGTGTTAACAAACCCGATTTGCTTTGCTATACTGGTCATGTCTTAACAAACCCGATTTGCTTTGCTATGCTGGTCATGTGTTAACAAACCCAATGTTGGTGTAAGATTAAGGACTGTTTTGCCAGAGAGTGTAATTGCTTATGCAGTATACATCTTATCTGATAGACCTTGATAGTCTTATCACTTCAACAAATCTCATATTCCATTTGAAAAAAATAGAAAATACTGTTTCACTGAAATGCACTTTGATTCATGATTAATTTCCTAAAGTTAGTTATGAGTCACATGGCACTAATTCCTTCATTTGGACTTCCAAGATTATCTCATCTGCTGATGTATCAGGAGCAAGAACAGATTAAGGCAGCAAGTATTATGTGCACTGCCTTGCATAATTTCAGATCAGAAATTATTCAGAAACTGAGCTCATTGCCAGTTTATTGAAAGACATTGGACAAACAATGTACAAAGAGAAGGTTCAACCCAATATATATATATATATATATATATATATATATATATATATATATATATATATATATATATATATATATATATATATATATATATATATATATATATATATATATATATATATATATATATATATATATATATATCTATCTATCTATCTATCTATCTATCTATCTATCTATCTATATATATATATCTATATATATATATATATCTATATATATATATATATATATATATATATATATATATATATATATATATATATATATATATATATATATATATATATATATATATATATATATATATATATATATATATATATATATATATATATATATATATATATATATATATATATATATATATATATATATATATATATATATATATATATATATTGTGTTCATTCAAACCAACAATTACTTAAGGATAGCTGTACAACAGATTTTCTGCTTGACACTTGGATGTCTTATTGGGATTTTGTAATAGGTCTAGCATGTCAAAAATGAACCGTTGTTTCTGTAAAGTAATATGTCGGTTTTATTGTCTGTATACCTGGAGGCCTTTGATAAAAAGGATGTAAACTTTGTCGATTCCAAAGGTATATATTGATGATGGCTTTAACTTGATTTAGGTATTTCTTAAATTACTTTCTATAACATTTGAATTCCATAATCATCATCTAAGACGTCAAATTGAATTTGTCATAACAGACATTAATGCTGGCAATTGAACATTAATGATATAAACATACAAAACACTACAATTCTTTCCGTATAGAACATGGAAATTTCTTACACTCAAAGAATGAAAACTCAAATTACAAAATGAGGTTGAGGTTGTTCATTGGGAAGTAAGTGATGAATATCACGATTAATCATGTTCATTCTGTGAGCCTTTCATGTTGAATACCTGCAAAGCATGTTATAGTGACGGTATAAGAATTTGAAAATATTTTAACAAAAGGTTTGTTACCTTGAAGATTGATGGAAATTATTATGCCGTTCAAGATGTTACAAAAAATATACAAAAATGACTCAGAAATCTTGCATTTATGTTTTTAGTGTGCTGTTCTTGTCTGTTATATACCTTTAGTGAGATGACCCTTAAAAGAGTTCTGCTCTCACAGACTAGAGTTAGCAGTGCCGTCGCCACAGGGTAGGGGATGGTGGGACAATCTGAGGAGAAAAGTCAGGGCACCTAAAATCGTATATGATTTGACAGGAACAGCTTAATAGTTCCATCAGACTGTCAGATATTTGGGTTAATTATCCGACACAGTCAATGCTGGATAATTTCATACCTGAGATTTGGCCCAAAAGTGATTCAGAATATGAGCTCTGTCAAAGGAGAGATTTATTTTCCTTTGCTAGGATTCTAATTTTAAATATTATTTCACAAAACTAACCGTTTTTTAGTATTGAACATTGTTTTTCTTTCTTCTGATATCTGCTGATTGATATCTAGGTTTATTGTTTATGAGAGTTACCGATTTCTTGTTTGTTAAATAACATTTTGAAAGGTACATGGACCCATGGGCGGCTTGCCATACGTGCAAGGGTGTGCAACCCCCAAAACTCCCCTCCCACACTACTACTCCCCTCACTTCCCCCCACACTTAACTACCTCCCCCCATGGAAAAAAAAATCAAATCATTGTGTTTTTAGCTCAACAGCGACTACGTTGTTGAGGTTATAAAGTGGAACAAATTAGTAAACTTTCTGTCTCCCGTTTATGAAAATGTATCTAGTCAGAGGTTTTGGGGCAGAAACTGGCTGAAGTTTGGCAGTATTCAAGGGCATGCATATCTGTTAAGGGTGTATTTATTTTAAATATTTTTTATTATATCATCACCCACATACATATATGTGGGGATGAGATATTGTAGTCACTTTGCTGTATAGGCAAAGAACTGCTTGTACCTCCTACATTACATGGCCCCCCTTGATATTAGGGGGGCTGGTGGGGCCCACCCACCTATGATGACCTCATATAAGGGGTTATAAGTTTTTGGAACAGGTCAAAATTTGGTGATTTTTGCATCTGTCCGTGTGTGTGGGTGGGTGTGTGTGTGCATATGCAACAATGAATTTTTTGTTGCTTATAACTAAAAAAAATGTAATACCTACATGAACCAAAATTAGTGGTGTCCTAGGTTTTGGGGTACAAAGGTCACACAGCAATTGGGACAAGTTTTTGGTGATGGCTGTATCTTTTGAAGGAATTACTTGGTATATTTACAAATTGCATAGGTGGGTAGGGTTTAACATTATAACAAAACCTTAAAAATTAATTGGAAGTCAAAAGTTCAAAGGTCAAATAAAAGTTTTAAAATTAAAAAAAAATTATGCAAAATTTTGCAGATTCTTAAACTCAAAAAGTACAAGACCTATACCAACCCTATGTTGTATCATGACACCTTGGTACATGAATTTGTGTCCCGTATATGGGTTAAAAGGTCACAGAGCTATTGACCTTTTCACCATTTCCCCCGATAATTATGGAATGGTAAGTGTGACGTGAGCAACAATGGTGCCATACAGTAGGGTACAATAAATGTGAAAACTTTCAGAATTTATTTCAGTGATAAGGGTCAGAGGTCAAATATGTGATTATAGGGGTAATTATGTACTAATTTGAACATTTTTGCAGCATGAATGGTGTCATATAATAGGTACGATAAATGTAAAAAAATTCAGAAGTTATTTCAGTGATTAGGGTTAAGGGTCAGAGGTCAAATATGTGAATTTATGGGGTATAATTATGTACTAAATTGTACAATTTTTGTACCACTTTAAATTCCAAAAGTGCAAGACCTATACCAACCTTATGATGTACCATAATACCTTGGTACATGATTTTGTGTGTAGACTCTGGGGTCAAAGGTCACAGAGCTATTGACTTCTTTTCACCACTTTCACCTATAGTTATGGAATGGTAAGTATGACGTGAGCATGAATGATGTCATACAATAGGGTATGATAAATGTAAAAAAATTCAGAAGTTATTTCAGTGATTAGGGTGAAGGGTCAGAGGTAAAATATGTGATTTTAGGGGGTAATTATGTACTAATTTGTACATTTTTGCGCCATTTTTAGGTCAACAAGTACAAGACCTATACCAACCCTATGTTGTACCATGATACCGTGGTACATGAATTTGTGTCCCCGTAGACTCGGGGGTCAAAAGGTCATAGGTCTGTTTATACTCTCATGGGCAGGAAAAGGGTTCTTTTCTTCTGGATACCCAGCCATGTTGGCATCCCTGGCAATGACAGGGCTGATGCAGCCGCTAAGCTTGCCCTCAACCTCCCCCTACCCCCTTTTCCTAAAACCCTCTCTGACATCAAACCGCTTATCGCTTCCCTTGTTCATGACCGCTGGCAAACCTCATGGAACTCCCAAATTTATAACAAACTCAATGTCATCCAGCCCACAATCCCGATCAAATCTAACAACCTCTCTCGTATCGACAACATTTATATTACCAGTCTTAGAATTGGTCACACCTACCTCACTCACTCCCACCTCCTTATTGGTTCCTCCCAACCCCTCTGTAACAATTGCCACTGCATCCTCACTTTCCATCACGTTCTCCTTGCTTGCCCCCGTACAACCTTCCCAGAGCTCCCCTCGCTCCCCACAACTCAATTGCTGACTTCTTCCAGAAAAATCATTCGGATAAAATTATCTCCTTCCTTCATCATGCTTCCCTCTACAATCATATTTAATTCTCCTCTTCCACCCCCTCTCTACTTTGTTTTTGTTTCATCCATGCACCTCTTCTCTCGATCACAGCTTTCTGACTTTTGTTCTTGAATTTTCTCTCATTCTTCCCCTGTTTTCTTTCCTTCCTACCTCTAAAATTATCTGACCTCTCAGGCACAATTTGACCCTCGTTGTCGTGGTGCCGTTAAGACCTCATCAAACAAACAAACGAACCGGGCCATGGGCAGTACAATCCATTAAGATGCCTAAAAAAAAAAAGCCAAACCTGTCTCGATATCTGCTTGTACTCAAGCTTGCATGGGCAGTGCAATCCATCAAAAGTCAAAAGAGCTATAGTGACCCTGTTAGCTATATCTCCTTCAATGCTGTACGCTAAAGGTGATGAGTTCAGCAACTCCGTGGATTATCATGAGTTATGGTCATTTCTCATGATATTTTGTAAGTACTGAAAAAGCACTGTTGCATAATTAATTGCCTACAATACCCATATGGCCAAGTTCCCTGCTGTGTGTTCAGTCCCTGTGAGTTCTATGTATATATCATTTTCTTTAAGGAAAGTAAACAGCTTTTAAGGCAACAAAAATAAGAAATTGCCAGATAATAGAGAAATATATGTATATTTTTTCTTCTCTGAAAAAGTGTTGGGAGTTCCGGGCTGAAGTATACTTTCTGAGAAACCAGGAGCATAAGTCCCCTGAACTTCCGTGGGGTTTTTCTTTTCTAGAGGGAATTTAATATTTTAAGCAAACACACAAGCTAGAAAATCACTCTGGTGCAAAAAAATACAGACTCAATTTGGGTGATTTTCCAAACAGTAGATGTATCCTAGATATTCCATCATGACAGAAAAATGTTAAAGATTAATCCTTTGCCAACAAATTTTGGAAACCCCAAAAAGTCTTCTTTTCTGCCTGATGAGTGAGGTATAAAAGCTTGAACTCCCATTTCATCTTCCTTCGATATCATCTTTGCTGCTCATTTGAACATTTTTGTGATGAAGTTGAACTTCAATATCATTGATTGATGTTCTGGTTTGTAATAATGAATTCAAATATGCTTCAATTATGAGTAAACAATATTCCTGTGAATTTTCATGAATATGATACAGGACTATTAGATGAGCAAATAGGGGCAAAGCATGATCCAGGACTATTAGATGAGCAAATAAGGGGAAATCATGATACAGGACTATTAGATGAGCAGATAAGGTGAAATCATGATACAGGACTATTAGATGAGCAAATAGGGGGACAATCATAATACACGACTTTTAGATGAGCAAATAGGGGGAAATGATACAGGACTATTAGATGAGCAAATAGGGGAAAATCATGATACAGGACTATTAGATGAGCAAATAGGGGAAAATCATGATACAGGACTAATTAATGAGCAAGTAGGGAAAAATCATGGCACAGGACTATTAGATGAGCAAATAGGGGGGAAATCATGATACAGGACTATTAGATGAGCAAATAGAAGGACAATCATAATACACGACTTTTAGATGAGCAAATAGGGGGAAATGATACAGGACTATTAGATGAGCAAATAGGGGAAAAATCATAATAATTAGATGAGCAAATAAGGGGAAATCATGATACAGGACTATTAGATGAGCAAATAAGGTGAAATCATGATACAGGACTATTAGATGAGCAAATAGGGGGGAAATTATGATACAGGACTATTAGATGAGCAAATAGGGGGACAATCATAATACACGACTTTTAGATGAGCAAATAGGGGGAAATGATACAGGACTATTAGATGAGCAAATAGGGGAAAATCATGATACAGGACTATTAGATGAGCAAATAGGGGAAAATCATGATACAGGACTAATTAATGAGCAAATAGAGAAAAATCATGGCACAGCACTATTAGATGAGGAAATTGGGGGAAATCATTATACAGGACTATTAGATTTGGAAATAGGGGGAAAATCATGATACAGGACTATTAGATGAGCAAATAGGGGGAAATCATGATACAGGACTATTAGATGGGCGAATGGGGAGTTGAGAGAGGGGGGGGATTCATGATACAGGCTATTAGATGAGCAAATTGGCTTGCCGGGGAAAATCATGATACAGGACTATTAGATGAGCAAATAGGGGGAAATCATGATACAGGACTATTAGATGAGCAAATAGGGGGGAAATTATAATACAGAACTATAAGATGAGCAAATAGGGGGAAATCATGGCACAGGCCTATTAGATGGGCAAATAGGGGGGAATGATACAGGACTATTAGATGAGGAAATAGGGGGAAAATCATGATACAGGACTATTAGATGAGCAAATAGGGGGGAATCATGATACAGGACTATTAGATGGGCGAATGGGGGAGTTGAGAGAGGGGGGCGGGGTTCATGATACAGGCTATTAGATGAGCAAATTGGCTCGCCGCCGGGGAAAATCATGATACAGGACTATTAGATGAGCAAATAGGGGAAAATCATGATACAGGACTATTAGATGAGCAAATAGGAGGAAAATCGTGATACAGGACTATTAGATGAGGAAATAGGGGGGAAATCATTATACAGGACTATTAGATGAGCAAATAGGGGGAAAATCATAATACAGGACTATAAGATGAGCAAATAGGGGGAAATCATGATACAGGACTATTAGATAAGCAAATGGGGGGGGGGGATCATAATACAGGACTATTAGATGAGCAAATACGGGGGGAATCATATCATGTTGGTATATTATTCCGTTTAGGGGTTACTGCATTTCAAAATTTCTCCATCCCGTTTTGCAAAGTAGCCTTGCAATATGTAATAATTGCATATCTAAGACCCTGTTTTATGTATTTCTTTAGAAATTGATTGCCTTTTTGGATGTTATTTTTGTTTAATTATTGAGATGGGGTTTAAAGGAGCTAGCGGCCGAAAGTAAGGGCGTATTTAAGTTGGGTCTCACACTAATTCATCAAATACCTTTGCTGTACAGAATATTATAAATTTGACTAAATCCCGAACTCAAAATTTATCTGTGTTTTCCCCTTTGACTTTTTGGTTCTGATGCGATAGCATAATGATCCTATATGCAGCATGCTGGCGAGTGTATGTGTGTAGCTGTGACACATGCTTGTTAACACGATATCTCAACAATGGTACATTGGATTCATTGCATATGTGGTAGACAGATAGCCCATGGTCCGAAGATGTGCGTTATTGTTTTTGGTAATGATGTCATACATAATAATCAGTAAGCAGGGCTTCATGTAAACATTTTAAAATGCTTATATTTCAACAACCGTTTGTCCGTTGTTTCATATTTGGTATATTAATGTTGTAAGCCAGTATTCACATGCGGGTATGAAAACGTTGAATCTTATTAATATGCGTAGTGGGCGGGTCTTAATGTGATTTTGTCAAAAAGACCTTGTAAACACAAAATCTCCACATGAACACATTTGATTACGTGATATGTGGAACACAGGGAGCCCATGGTTCGCAGATGTGCCCTATTGATTTTGGCAATAACGTCATGCATATTAATGAGTGGGCGGGGCTTAATGAAACAATCTTGAAATGTTCATATTTCAACAACCGCTTGTTCGTTTTATTTCATAGTTAGAATAGTAATGTTGTTAGCTAGTGCCCACATGCTCGTGGTGTAAATAAAATATTGAATTTCATTAATATGCGTAGTGGGCGGTGCTGAATGTGATTTTGCTAAATATAGCTCGTAAACACGACATCTTTAGAACTACACATTGTTTTTATGTCATATATGGTACATCGGTAGGCCATAGTCCGTAGATGTGTCCTACTGATCTTTGGTGATTATGTCATGCATATTAATGAGTGGGCGGGGCTTAATGGAAAAAAATCTTGATATGCTCATATTTTAACAACCGCTTGTCCGTTTTGTTTCATATTTGGAATAGTAATGTTGTTAGCTAGTTTGTACAAGTTCTTGGTATAAATACATTGTATTTCATTAATATGCATAGTGGGCGGGGCCTAATATGATTTTGCTGAAAAGAGCTTGTAAACACGATATTTGAAGAACAATAAACTGGATTCATGTCATATTTGGTACACAAACAGCCTGTGGTCTGTAGATGTGCCCTGTTGTGTTTTGTGGTGATGTCATGCACATTAATGAGTGGGCAGGGCTTGATGCAAAAATCTTGAAATGCTTATATTTTAAGAACCACATGTCCGTTTTGTTTCAAATGTAGTGTAATTATGATGTCATTTAGTGTGTACATATTCAAGATATAAACACTTTTAATTTCATTAATATGCATAGTGGGCCAGGCCTGATATGATTTTGCTGAAAAGAGCTTTTAAACATAATATTTAAAGATCGATACACTGGATTCATGTCATATGTAGAAAACAGATTGCCCATGGACTGTATATGTGGTCTATCAGGTATTGATGTCATGCATATCAATGAGTAGGTTGGCTTAATGGAACAAAATTTTGTAATGTTTATATTGAAACAACTGCATTAATTCATACTTGGTATATTTATGTTGCTGGCTAGTATATACATAATCATGGTATAAAATTGTTGAATATCATAAATCTACATCTACTTAGTATGGCGGATTTTGCTGAAAAAAGCTTGTAATTAACACAGTAACACAGGGACAATACATTGGATAAAGGTCATATGTGGTACACAGATAACGCATTGTCTGTTTGTGTGCCCTATTGTTTTTGGTGGTAATACCAAGCATATTGCTAAGTGTGTGTGCGTGTGGGGATTTTGTTTGTTTTTTGAAAAAGTGATACATCTATAGGAAGCATTTGTCGTTTTACTTGCATCAGTTTATTGTGTGCATGCTTATGTTGTCAACAGGTTCTATCACTAATATGCATGCCTTAATGTGAAATGCTTCAAAAAACTAAACACATTGCACGCATGTCATATGTGATACACTATAGATGAGTTATGGTCCGTATATGTGACCTTGTGGTTTGGTAGTGATGTGAAGTTTTTGCTAATTTATTTTTAGATTTTAAGCAAAGTCATTTTACACGGTCTGCTTTTACAGAAACTTTAACCCATCGCCCGAAGCGAACAAATTCCAATCAAAAAACTAAAATGTTTAGTGGTTCCGATGCATTCTTTCATTGTACGTTGATTTTCATGTGTTATGCTAACTCGCATTACATATCATTAAATATGCTAAATAACATATATTCAGAAGCCATGCCCATCAATAAGATAGAACCTGTTGACAACATAGAATGATGCAAAACATGCATACGGTTACACATTAATTATTGTTTTAAGAATTTAACATAAAGCATAACCTACATGACATCACTACATAGCCTATTACTTTTCAAGTTTCTTCAAGAAAAAGAATCTCGGGTACTAAGGCAGCTATGCAAGAGACAGTCTTTCAATATATGTAAGGGCGCCTTTTGAGCTTTGAAAAAAATAATAGGGATGATGGGGCGAGTCTCCGGGTTCCACCACCTTTTGATGCTAGTGCTACTTTGTCTCTGGTAAATTATTTTGTTTGTTATCGTTCCGGGTCCTTATCCCCTGGTCAAAACCAAGTACTGTTTCTTTTTACAGTCTACATATGATTTTCACCATTTGAAACACATAATATTCCACTTCGCATCTTAGCCTATGAATGCACTGTAACCTAATTAATTCGTTTTGAACAGCGATGCAACCCATAGATATAGCGCAACGTTCAAAAAAATTAACCAGTTAACTAGAATGCTAAACAACACTGCCGTTCACGGTACGCATATACCAATACAAGTATTGGACTCACAGTGAATTCACTGAGCCCAGTTAACCTGTTAACTCCCGTTCTGAAGTCTGACGTTAGTAATGTACTTGTGCACTTGTATGGTGGATCACCAGACTGGGAGCAGTCTTAATTCTCCTATTTGCAATGATGAAAGGCGAAAATACGGCATCAATTTTTATCACAGTCTGCAAATTATTGGGGGATAAAGCCACACCCCCTCCCCACCCCCAGCCACATTGAGATTTGACACATTTCAAAGCAATTTTCTGTTATCAAAATCACGAGAAACATAGGCCTATGGGTTTCCGAGGGATTTGCCCTACCAAGGCTTTGCCTCTAGCCAGTGGTGAATAGCTCAGTTGTAAGCTGGGGTGCTCTTCTCCCCAATGTTTAAAGTTATCGACATGCAACAATGCGTTAGCTGCTCGAAATGTGCGATTATTAATTAAAGCTAGGGGGCTAATTCCCTCCCCCTCGAAAATTATTTTGGGCTCCATGATCGTACCTGACTCTCTGAATGGAAGGGAGTCGCGGGGCTCGGGGGAAAACTGAAAACCCATATCGGAAAATGCTAAAGAGCAAAAAAAGGGGCATCACCCTATTTCTGTTCCAAATATACACCGTTTTTGCTCTTGTCAAGCATGGATTTTCGCCATTGTCAAGTATGGATTTTCGCCATTGTCAAGCATGGGTTTTCGCCAATCAGCAATATTAGGGATGGGCTGGGGAGGATTACACCAACATCTATTCTACTGTCGTATACTTTCAACCCAATTTGATTGTGCGCCCTTTACTAGCCCTTTACTATGCTCCTCTAGTTTCAAACGTTTTCCGCCGTTCCTGATTGTAAGATATTTAATTTGGTAATTACGCAAATTCAGTAAAGGGTATTTGTGATGTTCATATTCCGGAGGTTCCTGACCTCTTACAGTGTATGTTCTAACACTTCCCTGAGCCAAGGAAAAGTGACTCAAAATGATGAACATTAAGGCGTTTATTTGTTTTTAGCGACTCCAAGGAAACAAATAAATCCCGAGATCACTTCCTTTTTAATTCTTTTTTACACCAATAACCTACATTCCTATTTTTCTGTCCCACAATTTCAATTGATCCTTTATGTCATCAGTAACATACTTTAATATCCATTTGCATCGGTGAGTAGACCATGAGGAATTCATGGGCTCTAAAAAATTAAATTTGAGACGAATATATTTGTGACTGCATTGGAAATTCTTTAGCTAATTAACTTATTTGTTTTGGTGCTATATTTTGGGTGACCCGTACTCGGTTCTCCATGAAACAAACCCTTTTTCTCAGGAACTAACTGGCCTACCGCGATACCGGAAAATTTCCGGTGCGCTTTTTGTTACAAACTTCCCTTGCAAACAAGACCTGAAGACGTCCTCACTTTCGACTTTTTTAGGGCATCAAAAATATCTCCAGAGCGTCGCCCGGACCCCTGGTCCTACCGGCTTACCATGCATTCTTGAACCCCACAATTTTGCCCGATTTTTTCCATTTCCAGGGGAAATTTCTATTTGGCCTGTTTAGAAATGGTAACCCAAATAATTATCTGATTTTGAACATGAGAAATTAAAAATTGTCTTCTTTTTATAATTAAAAGTTGATTTCTAGCAATTTTGGAGCATCAACAAATCTCCAGAGTTTCCGGAGGCTTCGTTCCCTGGACCAATGCTTCACAATAACGAGCTTCACCATAAAGCGGGCGTTTCAAAGGAATGGAAGGGCTAAGCACAAGCAATTTTGTGAGAGGAGATGGGCCTGCGCCCATTTCCCTTTTTTCTCCGGTAGGTTACAGGACATCCAGTCCGCCCCTGCTCCCCCTCACAGTGGGTCTTAAGTTAGTTATAGATGGTACTTGTGATCACGGATGTGACTGAAACTTGTGAACAAAGATATATCAATCTATTGAGAAAAAATCAGCTTAACTTAGTACTTTACATGCTTTAATATCTCTCAAAAATGTTGAAAAAGTTAACATTCGGTTTTGGAAATTGACTAATTTGCAGCTTTTAAAATTCGGAAGGTTTAACATGCCGGATTTAAGGTTCACAAAAAAGACCGATTCTACTATATGCTATTACATTCTTATGATTATTTGTCTTAATCACGCGTGGGCGGTTCGCCATAGGGGTAAACTTGCTTCAAAGATTGCTAATCATTGTTTGTTATTGAATTGAATATATGTATGATTACAAAGATGTTTAGTCCCCCACCCCTCCTTTCCCCAATAATGTTTTCATTTCCAACTAAAATCTCTTACAGCCGACTAGAGCAGTTGATTTTGACAAAAGCAGGTATTTTCATATTTTCCAATAAGTTAAATTTAGGAAATATACTTTATAAACGTTACTTATAAGAACCTATCCCCAGTGGTGTGCCTCCCCAGTGGTGTGCCTCCCCAGTGGTATGCCTCCCCAGTGGTGTGCCTCCCCAGTGGTGTGCCTCCCCAGTGGTGTGCCTTCCCAGTGGTGTGCCTCCCCAGTGGTGTGCCTCCCCAGTGGTGTGCCTCCCCAGTGGTGTGCCTCCCCAGTGGTGTGCCTCCCCAGTGGTGTGCCTCCCCAGTGGTGTGCCTCCCCAGTGGTATGCCTCCCCAGTGGTGTGCCTCCCCAGTGGTGTGCCTCTCCAGTGGTGTGCCTCCCCAGTGGTGTGCCTCCTAAGTGGTATGCCTCCCCAGTGGTGTGCTTCCCCAGTGGTGTGCTTTCCCAGTGGTGTGCCTCCCCAGTTGTGTGCCTCCCCAGTTGTGTGCCACCCCAATGGTATGCCTCCCCAGTGGTGTGTCTCCCCAGTGGTGTGCCTCCCCAGTGGTATGCCTTCCCAGTGGTGTGCCTCCCCAGTGGTGTGCCTCCCCAGTGGTATGCCTCCCCAGTAGTATGCCTCCCCAGTGGTGTGCCTCCCCAGTGGTGTGCCTCCCCAGTGGTGTGCCTTCCCAGTGGTGTGCCTCCCCAGTGGTGTGCCTCCCCAGTGGTGTGCCTCCCCAGTGGTGTGCCTCCCCAGTGGTGTGCCTCCCCAGTGGTGTGCCTTCCCAGTGGTGTGCCTCCCCAGTGGTGTGCCTCCCCAGTGGTGTGCCTCCCCAGTGGTGTGCCTCCCCAGTGGTGTGCCTCCTAAGTGGTGTGCCTCCCCAGTGGTGTGCCTCACATTGGTGTGCCTCCCCAGTGGTGTGGTCAATGTGAGAATGATATGGTCCACCTCTACAACTATCAAAGGTCACGGTTCGATCCCACCTTGGGGCACTCCAATACTCTTTTTCCCTCATCTGAACGGAGGGCCCTTTCTCTTTGCTCTTTATTAGTTTTATATTCATTATTTTCATTTTTTCGGTGAACGTGATTAACAATCCATATAATATGTAATTAATTTTTGTTGAACGGTCGTGAAAATGTCATAAGCAGTATTTATAACTCTGGCAAAAGGTGACCGAGCACTCAGCACTACGAAGAGGTTCACTACAGTCAACCATTCACTATAGGATAACTACGGGTAGAGGTGTTCTCGAGGGGCTCATACCCTTGTTTAAAATTTCCAAAATTTATGTGCGCCCAAAATTGAGAACGGTTTTAAAAGATCACTTTGGCAGTTTGGAAAGGCTGCATAAGGTCGCAAAAATATAATAAAATGAACGACTTTTTTTATTTGCAAATCTTTTTTCTTCAATGTATTCTAAAATAAGACTAAGACTTAAAGAAGGATGTTTTGGGCCATGGTCCCGGTCACTGCTTAATATGTTTTAATCCAATGCGGCATACCACCAATGATTTGTTTTTCACTGGTTATATACTTAACTGCCAACAAGGCAATTCCCCCTTCCTTCCTCCTCACACACAAACACCCTTTTGTTTGGGACCATAATTTCGGTCATGTTGTCCCCTCGGTCCTATGTCTGTATGTTGTTAGGAGATTTAGGCTTTGGGGCTTGCAGTGGTGTAATATATATGCTTTTCGACCAAATCCCTATTGCTCTGACAATGTCGCGGGAGAGGTTCTATGTTTCTTTGACCTACCCTTATATAACCCCTGTATGAATTCATTAAACGTGGATTCGTGGAAACTTATTGTAAGGTTGTCTCGTGCATTCGTGACTTACGTAGTTAAAAAGGAAATAAAATCGAAAGAACAAAAAATAATTATGAGTGACAAATGTCAAGTAGGTCTAATCACTTTTTGTTTCTATGTGCTGCAGTCATTGTCTTCCCGGCCGGACTTACCTTTTTTTTTACATTTTTTTTTTCTTCTTCATTTTGAATGAGATATCCGCTTACTCAATTAGTATTGACCATGGAAGATTATAAACCCCGGTACGGACCACACATTCGGATACGCGTGATTTAATCAAAATTGCGCGGTTTCCTTGAAATAGAATAAGAAAGTGGAAAACGGGACCATGCCCACTCACCAGTTAAATCCGGGAAACAAAAGACCGCTATATATGAAATCCTGCTACCAGCAGTCACTCTTCGTAAAATAAAGTCACCACTTATTTGCTTCATTACCTCCATACCAGCAGTCACTCTTCGTAACCGCCTATCTGCTCGTCATTCCAGCAGTCACTCTTAGCCTATGCAATCACTCTTATCCTATGCAGTCACTCTTAGCCTATCTGTTTGTCACACCAGCAGTCACTCTTAGCCTATCTGCTGATTCCTGAAGATGATTTTGAATGCAATTGTTGGAGTTTTCTTAGCGTTACATTTTTCAGAAAAAGAAGTGCAATCTGCATGTACTGGAAATGGTAAGTAACTTGGCACATTAGTGCTAGCTTCTGTACTTAAGGTGTATGGGCTATGGAATCAGTACAATCGAAACTTTGAGAAAAATAGGGAGATTACAAGGGCGGATTCAGAGGGGGTCTGGACCCCACTTTTAGAATTTTCACCAAAATAATTTATAACGCTAAAACCATATATTTTCACACAAGTAAGCGTTTTTAGTATTAATCTTAAATCTTTCCTATTTTTATCTCTGCTGATGGTACGGGGGCTTCGTCCCATGCAGTGGACCCCATATGCGAACTCCTTTTACATCGATAATTGATCGAAAACATAAATGTAAGCTTTTGCAAGATGATTTGTAACAAGCATCATTCGTGGGACATTCGGCGGACCCCTTTTGAAGATAAATATATTGTCTCCTTAAATTCGGTGAAAATATTTTTTAGGAACAATTCCTTTCAATTTCGTTCTCTTCATTTCTTCATTAAAAAACGTTTCCTTCAAATTTGAAAATGAAAAACAGAAATATGCGTATAGTATGGTAGTCGGACTTCGTCTTGTGGAAATTTAAAAGTTGTCAGGACCCGGTTTGGGTCAGGATCAGTTATGAATCATTTAAAGACGGGAGGGGGGGGGGGAAGGGAACTGAAAGCGCTTTATCCCCCACGTTTTTGCTATAAGCCAAAAAAATGATATAGCCTGAGAGGATTTCACCTTCCTGGTTTTACCGGTTGGGAGGTAAACTGGGATATTATTAATATCAAATTAAAACAAGTGGTAAAATTGGAGAAAACTTGGGTAAAATTATTTTAAATTTTGGTCAAATTTTGAAAAAATTTCTTGGAAATTGACCAAAATTTCCTCAAAATTGAAGAACATTTCCTACAAATGAACGAATCTACCCCAAATTGCCAAAATTGAACAAAATTTTTCCAAAAATTTACAAATACCGAAGGAAAGTGCCCAAAAATAACGAAATTTCCCCAAACCGCCCCCCCCCCCTCCTTCCCTCAAAAAAAAAACATTGTCTAAAAACATAACAAATTAAGGAAATTTTCCAACAATAGAGGAAAAAGATCCAAAATGAAGGAAATATTCCTAAAATTATCGGTGAATTTTATGGAAAGTGCGTCAAAATTTCCAGAAAATCCAACAATATTGCACAAAATTGAACAAAATTTTCCTTATTTACAAACAATTCACCGGAATATTAAGAAAAGTGCCTGAAATTGCGAAAGTAAAGGAAATTTCCCGAAAATAAAGGAAATATGGATATATATATATATATATATATATATATATATATATATATATATATATATATATATATATATATATATATATATATATATATATATATATATATATATATATATATATATATATATATATATATATATATATATATATATATATATATATATATATATATATATATATATATATATATATATATATATATATATATATATATATATATATATATATATATATATATATATATATATATATAAAAGATAAGTTCCATGCATTGGCCATTACAAACAAAACAAATTAGGAAAAAATGACAATGTCTCTAGCCAACAGATTATTTTAAAATAATCTGTTGGCTAGAGACATTGTCATTTTTCCTAATGTGTTTTATATATATATAAATATATAATAAATACATATATATATATATATATATATATATATATATATATATATATATAAATATATATATATATATATATATATATATATATATATATATATATATATATATATATATATATATATATATATATATATATATATATATATATATATATATATATATATATATATATATATATATATATATATATATATATATATATATATATATATATATATATATATATATATATATATATATATATATATATATATATATATATAAAACAAAATAGGAAAAATGACAATGTCTCTAGCCAACATAATTTTTTATAAACCAAATATTTTGAAAACTCCTGTTTCCTTCTTCAGTGGTATGAAGTCAAATGGTATTTCTATTTTACTTACAGGGGGTAGTCAAAATTGAAAATGGTATTAAGAGGACGATCTATAACCAGACGACAATTATTATCAATTAATTGATTTGATCTTCTTATTTGCGAAAACGTTTTTTGCAATTGGAAAGTTTCATGATTTTTCACTTCCAAAAATACATTTCAAATATGTTTAAAAATTCATGATACTATCTGACGTAAGCTGATCTTTAAATACAATTTATAAACCCATCAAAAACATTTCGTGCTTGCGAGATAACTTAAATTTTCAAATTTCTACCAAAATGAGTAATTTGATAGATTAATAGAAGGTTAATCTAATTCATTGTACTTTCACTTATGCTACATATTTCACCTTCCGTGAATTATCACTTGTAATGCTGTTCAAGTGGTAAAGCTTGACTGGAGGACACAAATTCCATTGCCTTTCCTTTTTGATGTACTTTCTACTTCTAAGTGTAATATTTTTAAAGCCCACGGACCCAGAATTGTGATTTTTAATCAAATTGAAATATTTTCGCCCCAAAAAGCTAAATATAATCTGATAATGGACTATAATAATAATCGAAAATGCAAGGAATTTATAAAACCGCTACATATCATATTTGAATACATATAAACCAACCAATCTATACTGAATCTAAGTTTGAATTGTACTCTTAAGGGTGGTTCCAGGATTCATAAGATGGGCTGGAGCGTAAAATAGGTCTCCTCTCAGGAAGGGGGGAGGGGGGGAACAAAACCTTAATAATCCGTTTATAAGCGAAAAAATTGCAATGCTGAATCAATTTTCTATCCAAGTTGAAATTGCTCCAAATCTCCAATTTTCGGAATATCCTTCAAATTGGGAGTTTTTTTCTTTTTTTTGGAAATTTTCTTCATTTTCGAATTTTTTTCTCATCATTTCCGGACAGCTTTCTTCGATTTTTCGGAACAATCTCTTCGATTTCGTGAACTTTTTTTTGATAGTTTATTTTCGAGTATTTTCATTTTTTTCTCGATATTTGGGAAATTTTACTCATTTTCGGGAATTTTTTGCCAATTTTGGGGGAATATCCTTCATTTCCGGACATTTTCTTTTGATTTACAGGGAAATTTCTTTAAATTATTGGAAACATTTTCGGAAAGTTTTCTTTAAAAGTCAAGTTTATCTCCAACGTTTTCTTCATCTTGAAAACAAAATGGACCCCATAATGGCCCACATAGTGATAGGATCGTACATGCACCATTAAATTTAGGACCATTTATTTTTCACGACTTGGTCCCCCCTCCCCCACCCCTCTTTTTGAAAATCCTGGATCCGTCCTTGACATTTTGCTGTCATTAACAACTGATCAAGCTGTTTTAGTGAAACACGAAAAATCAGAGCTTTTAATCGATATGATGAATTTCAAAATTATATTCATTAGAAAAATTGAGGAAAATTGAACAACGAAGTTATTTTCGAGTTTCTTGACAATGCTGTTTGTATACAATGCTTGAATCTGTAAATGGCAGTGCAAAAATAAAATACAGTAGCATAAAATAAATACAGATGTAGAAAGAGGGAAATAATTAAATAATTTGCTTATAATAATCGAAACTTAAATTACAACGAAACTTTCCTTTTTTATAAATTGTCCGGAATGCTATGAATTTGTGACGAGAGCCTAAAAGTTAGTAACTTCTAAACTTAGTAACCACGTATCCGTCGCAGTCACAAGTTCCAATTCCAAGTGCGTATATGTACGGTGCATAACGTAGGTACAGTATAATATTCAGTGTCGGCAAGCATTCTCCGATTTAATAGGCCTGTCAAATTTATTCTCGTTTGACGTTACCACTTTGGAGAACTCTTATTTTACTAATTACTTATTAAAACTTTTTAAACATTTACACAAATAAAAAATTAATTACCTTTTCCTTTAAGGTTTCTAGAATTGCAAAGCTGGGTTAACTCAAAGCAGACATATTTTTTGTTCTGCATTATTCAATGCTGATTTGACACAGCACTTTAAGGCTATCATATATTTTAAATCCATTTAAAGAATGCTCGGGTTCATATAGGCTACTATAGTTTCAAGGTATCCCACCAGACCAAAATAGAGATTTATGCTGAGTCTGGGCCCCGCCCATAATCTCAAAATTGATTAAAACTTTTGCTTGATCTCCTGGATTTTTGTACAGTTTTGTATTTAACTAAACATATGAATCAAGTTTGTTTCTCAGCGTGTCTACTATTTTCTACAACAACTTAATGTTCGTCAGCCCTATACTGTGACGTGTCAGACAGTACACAAGTACAATCACATGTGACTCGTGGTGTATTATGGGTAATGTTGTTCATTTAGCCTCTTCATCTAGTAATCTTTAGAATTTAAGTTTCGAAACCTCAATCATCTGATACACACGCAGACAGACATATTGCATGTATTTACTTACGAGTAATGGCACGACCCTGGCATCAAATGTGTTGATAATCTGACGATATGTTCTATCATTAAAAAACAGAGTGTTTAGTTCTCTATTTTTCACTTTATCACATATAGGGATGCATACGGATGCATACATGTTAAAAGAAAGTAACATGATGTTAATTTTAATATAAAATATGATAATAATCGAAAAGAAATAAACAATGATTTTAATCGATGGAAAAATTGTACTGCTTGGTCCGCAACCCGCGCAGGGCTCACATGCAAATCATTCTGCTTGGTCCGCAATCCGTGCAGGGCCCATATGCAAATTATTCTGCTTAGTCCTCAATCCGTGCAGGGCCCACATGCAAATTATTTCAGAGCATAATCATCAAACTTTAAACAAGGCTTGTGTTTCCAAAACCTGGATAACTTCAGGTATTAGGAATTCTTGTAGAACTAAAAACAAACTCTATAAAGATTTCTTAAGAATAGAACGGATGGAAATTTCAAGTCCTGTAAATTATTTCGCAATCGTTTAACTTCAGTAATACGTCATACTAAGAAAGATTATTATAACTCAATGCTCCATTCTGACAATGGTATTGTGAGGAAAACATGGAATGTTATTAATGAGTTCGTTCATGGCTCTAAAAAAGTTAATGTAACTGAGGAACTTTTTCATGAAGGACATTCTATTTCAAACAGTGATGACATCTGTGAGACATATTTAATAATTATTTCATCAATATTAGACCTTCTGTACAATCAAAAATTGCGCCATGTGAAGATTATGTATTTACTGATTATCTTATGAGTAGTTGCAATTCTTCATTGTATTTAACTCCAACCGACACAATTGAAATTCATGATATGATATCCAATCTCAATCATACTTCCCCTGGTTATGATGATATCCCACCCTCTGTTGTAAAGTCGGTTGCTGGTAATATTTCTGAATCTCTTTCTTATTTAGTAAATATTTCTTTATCAAATGGTATTTTTCCTGATAGCCTCAAAATTGCTCGTGTAATCCCTATTTTCAAAAGTGGTGAGAAAAATCTTACAAAAAATTATAGACCTATTTCTGTACTCCTCTGTTTCTTTCAATTATTTAAAAGAATTGTTTTTAATAGAATATTAGATTTCTTAATCAAACATAATGTGCTCTATGACAATCAATTTGGTTTTCTACCTGGTAAATCAACTTCCCATGCAATCATCCACCTTATTGATAAATTAAGTACTGCCTTTGAAAATAAAGATTTTGTTTGTGGTATCTTTTTAGACCTTTCAAAGGCCTTCGACACTTTAGATCATTGTATATTACTTCGTAAACTTGATAATTATGGTATACGCCTGGTTTAGGTTGTATTAGATTGGCTTAAAAGTTACTTATGTAATCGCTATCAGTTTGTATCTATCAACAATACGAAGTCTGCACTTGATGTTTTAATATGTGGTGTACCTCAGGGGTCAATCGTAGGCCCTTTATTATTTATCATTTATGTTAATGATCTTCCTAAAGCCACATCAAATTCTAGCCTTATTTTATATGCTGATGATACGAATCTCTTAGTTTCTGGCCCCAATGCCAACAAGCTTTTATCTACTGTTGAAAATGAATTAAAACTAATTAATTCCTGGTTCATGGTCAATAAATTATCATTAAATGTCTCTAAAACTTCAATCGTTTTGTTCAGTCCGCCTGGCAAACCTACAAATCTTGACAATGATTTGGTATCTTTTAATAATCATGATATTCCCTTATCCAGTGCTACTAAATTTCTAGGTATTATCATTGATAAACATTTAAAGTGGCAGAATCATATTGACTCAGTATGTAGTAAAATTTCTAAAGGTATTGGTATTATCTATCGTCTGAAACATATGCTGTCCACTCGTACATTAGTGTATCTATACAACACTCTTATTTTACCCTATCTTTCGTATTGTAATATTGTTTGGGGCTGTACGTATCATTCACGTCTAAACAAACTTTTTGTTCTCCAAAAAAGGGTAGTCCGTTTGATTAGTAACGTAAGCTATTATCACCAGGCTTTACCTTTGTTTGCTTAATATAACATTTTAACTATATACGATATCAACTCTTACCAAGTTGGTATCTTCATGCATCAATGGCATCAATCTAAGCTCCGCTTTCTTTTCCGTACTTTTTTCTGTGGCCGTAATAGTATTCATCCATATTCAACAAGAAACAGTCATCAACTTATTCTCCCACTAAATAGGCTTACCTCTTCTCCAACATTCCGTTCGTTTTATAGGTCCCAAACTCTGGAATTCTCTCCCTTCCTATATAAATGCACTAGCTTCAAA